>JAWWLV010000021.1:17337822-17380469 GCA_035041135.1 Platyrinchus mystaceus | reverse complement strand
TTCCAGAGTGTTGTTCAGGGCTTGCTGAGCCAAATGTGGGGGCTGTTTATTTTACAGTTCCCTCTGAATTTCTCCTCAGCAGCTTGTCCAGCCTCTATCTGAATGAAGGAAGAAATGGAACCACAAAACCAGTCGAGATACAGGCACTAGGCCCTGCTTGCCTTCAGTTTACTCTGATGCAGCCCTTCTGGGCAGAGTGAGGGCTTGCTGGATGCATTGGATGTATTTTATATCTACTCTAACATGTAGATTTTATGGAATGTAGGGTCTGCAGAGGACTGTTACATCCTGTGGACAAACACAAAAAAAAATCTTCCAACTCTTCCATATACCTGAAAGCAGCAGCAAGTCACTTTGATCCCAGGTGTCAATAGGTGCACGTAGGTGGCAGCCAAAGGATTTCATCTCCCAGCCTGCCAGAATATGATTTTTGGAACATGGAAAAAGAGTGAAGTGTGGTTTTAAAAGCTCTGTGTTTAAGGGAATATATTTGGTTCATTTAGAGTTCAGGTATTTACAGGGTTTCTAGCAGCACCTGTGCTTTGGGATAGTTCTGTCCATATCTCTGAGCTATAAAAAGCTTCTTAGCAACAAAACCTGTTCAACTCATGCCAGGGAATTTAGTTAGGAAGTAAAGCCAAAGTGATTACTGTTATGGAGGGAAAATAGAGGGGTGGGGAAAGAGAATGAAGAGTTAAACAGGGGAGCATCACCTCCCTCACAGCTGCAGCAGCACAAGGAGGCCCCATTGGGACAGCAGAACAGGTGCTTTACCTCTGCATGGTCTGTGCATTCCCAAAGGAGTCCTGATGGCAAGTGTCTCAGAGGAGATCCCTGTGGAGATACAGTGACTGTATATTGCTCGGTGTCTGTTTAATCTTCATCACTGCCTGATCCTTGGGTTGCTCCTGCAATGACATGTCAGTTGTTCCCTAAGGTCTGAGCCACTCTGTGAGGCTTCGTGACCCTCCACCAGGGTCAGACTGTCTCAGCAGAAAGCACAGCTCCAGGTTCCTGTCACCTGCTTTGTGCCATCCTACCAGTTCTCTCTCCCAGAGCCATAGTCACATTTAAAACAGAATTTATCCAAGTTTTCCTTTAGAAAGGTCATTTCCCTCTCACTGTCTTCTCTTAGGTCTTCTCATAGGTCAGCCTATGGCAAAGTGACTCCCTAATGGCTGAAGTGTGACCTTGGGATGAAGACAGAGCTCAGCACCTACGAGGTGCTGTCATCTCCACCCAAATCTCATCCAAAGACCATTTGAAATCAGCAGCTGTGGTGGAATTAGCAAAAGGCTCACCCAGAGAGCTTCAATCCATCCAGAGAAGAATATATCACTGCCATAAAACTTTAACCTGTGACTTTGGTTTTTGTCACTCAGAGAACTTTGTCTGACACAACAGGATGCCTCCAATTCCTTTAAAAAACCAATCTCCCCTGTTTGTTGTAATATTAATACCTGTGCTTTGATAAAACATCTCTCAGGGACAACCAGGATATCCCACCCGTGTCCTGACTCCTGTGCTGGAAGGTGACAAATGACATGGCTGCTTGCACAGAATAAACAAGATTTTTTCCTTAGAGTATTCCTACTTAATTTGTGTATTTGTGCTGATATTTCACTTGTCTGGGCTCTTGCTGGAACCCAAACGTGCGTGAAACAACTGTTCACGATAAATCTCCTTAATTTAATTTCACTTTTTGATGTTTCATACACTTGCAATCTGGACTTGGAGCAACTAATTCTAAAGATAAATAGCTACTTCAGACACCATTTACTGGCCTTTCTCTTGGCAGATATACAACTTTGACATTTATCAGGGAAAAAACAGAGTCTGTGCCTTACAGTTCATGGACTGTACACCAAATCAGTGAGAATTCTGCAGGACCAAAACTCAACAGCTGGTCACAGTCTTCACATAAAAATGAAAGTTGGTGTTATGACACTTATAACACTGTGACTCCTTCTGCACAAAACTATTTCATCTTACCTTCCCAAACACTGCATGCAGTGCCTGGACAGGATTATCCCTACCAAGAGCTGGGGAAACTTAGGCCCAGAGTGAGTGATTTTCTGAAATTAGACCTTCTTCCATCTGCACAACCAAACTGGAAAGGTTCTACCAGCCCAGCCCAGGCCAGGGCTCTGTGCTTCCATGCCCTACACTCGCATTCAGCAGGGAACTCTTCATGCCACCCATTTCCATTCCTCGCATCCTTCTGCCTCCAGTCCGCCTTGGAGACTAAGCAAGGGGGTTTACATTTTGTATAGGATTAAGAAAAACTTTTTTAGCAACATTGGAAGGAATATATTTCTCGCCTTTTTCTGGATATTCCTCTTGGCAGTCCCTGGCAGGGCTGTGTTGTCACAGGACAATTGCAGGACAGCTTTAGCCCATTTATATCCACATTATCCTTCCATTTTGAGCCCAGTGAACACCTAAAAAAGAGAGAATTCAGTTCCCTCAGTTATGGAGGTGCCTTTGTCCCACCAAAGTGCAGTTCACGTCTCACCAAGTTCACGTTTGAATGGCCCATTCTGACAAAAAAGAAGAGAAGCAGCTTTGACTTTCTGAAGAACTTCTTGTTTAACAAAGCAGTTCTCAGAAGGTTTATGGCTCCAACCATTTGTGTAAAACATTCTGAGCAGCTTATGAAGAAATTATAAGCATCAGGCACAAATCCTTACAAGCACAGCCACTGGCAATCACTGGAAACTTAAAATTTACTGGTAAGCAGGTTTTTGAGATGTGTTACTTCAAATGCTGGGCATGCGATGATGTATGATGGTTTTAAAGCAATTATTACAGGGAAGAGGGAAAATTAACTGCCAAGTGCAAAGCCACACTTAAGCAGCACATCTGGCCAGGTGCAAAACCTGGGTGAACCAAGCAGCAAGCAAATTCCCCGTCAGTGAAAGTTTACAGTGTGCTTGGTTCTGTTCATTCATAATAAAATGGTATTTTTCTATGTGCTTGTCCAGGAAACCCACAGAACATCACTAAGTCAAGATTTCTCTGCTTCAAGATTTGTGGTGCAGCTCCTCACACAAAGTTCCCGCTGCCTTCAAGGATTTTGAGTGAGATTGCTTCATACATCACCAACGAGCAAGGAGTCATCCTCTGTGCATGAATCTCTGTGAATTTCCATTCCACAAGTGGTTTCAATAAGGCAAATCCTGCAGTAACATAAATTGCTGTCAGATGACAGTGCAGGAACACGGGCGAGACTTGAGCATCTCCCCAGCATCATTTGTTACAGTGAGGAAGATGTATCTGAATGAAGGGACAGGCATTTTGTCAGGCTACGACAATAAAATCAATTTTTTTGGGACCAGGATTCGTGCTGCCTGATTAATGATTTAAATAATGTTTTTAAAAAATGTTCTCAGGGAGGTTCTGAGTGAAAGTCATGGAGCCTTTTGTACAGCCAAGGAAAAAATGTCTTTCTCTAGCCAAAACCAAGGTAGGTCAGCCTTAGTCAGAGGAAAGATCTGACTTTTAAGGAAAGATTGTGCCAAAGAGAAAGTTTCTTCAGAGTACTCCACTCCAGCAGCACGAGGTGACTCATTTTAGCTCCATATAATCACAGTACCTTCATGCCAGGGGTTGCTGCAATTCTTTATCCAGGGGCTGTTTCCTTGCCAGCTCTGTGCAGGTTCTGCTGCCAACAGCAAAGGGCAGTGATTTTCTGGGGGTTAAGCAGGTTAGGAATTGTTGATATTATCTGATCCAGTGGGAAGGAAAGATTGCAGCTGCTTTGCCTCCCCCCACCTCCTGCCTGGGAGGTCCTGCCTGGTGTACCACTCGGGAATGGGGTTCTTGTGGCCTGGGGGAGACCTACAGGTGTGTGCTGGGATCAGCAAAGGGTGACAGAGCCCTTCCCAGGGCTTCTTATGGATCAGATGCACCAGGAGAACAACTCCCTTGATCACAGTGCCTAAAAAATAATCTAATGCTTCCTCCCTGTTCCTCTGGCTGCCTTGTGAAGGCTCAGCCCTGGGGGCTCACCAGCCAGACTTCCACTCACTTTTGGGAAATCAGGAAAAAAATAAGTAAATCCAGAGTGGTTTTGTTGTAAATATAAGCAAATAAAGAATAACAGCCCTGATTCAGCTTCCCTCAGCTAACCATGCCATTAAACCATGACAACCTGCCAGGGGAAATCCAGGTAAACCTGTAGGAAGTGCTGGGCTCCCCAGCAAGGATGGATAACATCACTTCTACCTGTGTGGTGACCCCTCCAACCTTTGCTTTGTGTAAGATATCCTAAAGCAGCAATACTATAATTGCTAGGTTTTAACTTGCCTAAGCCAATAGATTGGGATTGTTCCCTCCATGGACTACTAGGAAAATGAGTCACTGATGTCCACATCCAGATGGGTGAATCTGATAATAAACACATAAAAGAACCTGCAGCATCTCTTGAAGGGTGACACTGAATGCAGATAACACACCCCCTCACCCAGGGGGTCATTTTATGACCAGCTCTACAGGAAGACACCAAATCTGGGGTTTCATATGGACTCATTCCTTCCCTGAGCAAGTAAAACCGTGCCAGATGTTTGCTACCAGGGCACTCCACTGGGAATTTATAGAATGGAATAAAAGATCAAAAGCAATTCAAAACACAGACAGGTGAATCTCTTTAAGCACCTGGCTTCAAGCCCTTGAAAAGCCTGGCAGGGGTTAGTGTTAAGTGGCCCCTGACCATTTGGAAAGGCCTGTAAAGAAGAATATAAAGTGACTCTACTTTTAACCAGCTTTATCGGATATGAGGTATAAATTAAGCAGATGAATGTTATTAGAGAAGCACTCGCACGAGCTCTGCATCCCACTAACAGAGTTACCAGGAAGTCTTTGACTACATGATCAAAACATCCTATTAATTATGGGGCAGAATGGTTGCCAGCCTGGGGGAGAGGCTCTGCTGTGGGTGCAGCCGTGTGTCCTGGGGACACCACTGTGAATCCCAAACAATTCCTCTGGGTGGGACTGCCAGGCCTGCGGTTCTTGCCCACACCCTCCCTTGTGCCAGTTCCCTCTGGGGCATTGTTGTCCCAAAGTCTTTTGTCTCCAAAGAGGCTTCTGTGAGCGGTTGGTGTCCCTGCAGGGAGGCAGGAGAGGAGGTCGGAGGGGCTGGGGGGAGCAGGGATCCTTTCCCTCAGGCCAATGGGAATTGCTGCATGTTTTGGATGGGGGGGATGTTCTGTGAAGTTCTCACACTGTGACTGCTGAGAGAAGCCGAGTCACAGACTGGAAACCTCAGAGAAATCTCCCTGGAGGTCACATTTCCCCCCAGAATGAAGGCTCTGGGAAGTTAGTCTGTCTGTGGATTAACAGGGATTTTCCAGCCTTTACCATGCTCTGCACAGCAGCCTGGCTGAATTTCCTGGGGTTAGCAGGACTGCTTTTGGGGATCTCAGCCTTAAAATAGCTGAACTGTGTTCCAGGGATTCCCAAGAAGTGTAGGACATGGCATATCTTGCTTGGACCATGGCAAAGCACAAGTCAGAGCCAAGGACCATGCAGTCATGTCAGAATGGACATCAATAAAACCAGCTAAAAGGCACGTGCCTTTACAAATTCCCAATTTTACATGACACTGAAAGAGGGGTTATTTGGTGGCTGATTTCCTGCACTGACCCACAGAGACTTGGCCAGAGTCAAGTAGTTTGGTTCTGGGGCTGGACCTCTCCGAGGTGGAGCTTTGCCTGCCTGTAGTCCCAGAGACAGATGGTTTCCCATAAAAAAAGTGTCCTGCCTAGATCCAGAAATAGCAACTTCATAGATCAAGTGGCTGTCAGTGGCACCTGCAAACACTGCACAAGGCAGATGAAGGGCCAGATGTGTATCAGCACCGTCCTTGCGTAGGATTTCCTTTAGGAAACCTTTCCCCTCCGCAACCCACATCCTATTACAAGTGAACTCCTTTCACTCTGCTGCTCTGAGGCCGTGAGCCCTCTGGCAAGGACATCAAGTGATATCCCAGTCCCAACCACGAGGGAAATGTCTTTAGAGCTTTGAAATAACTCCAGCTGCTTCCGTCAGCTCCGAGGATGTCAACGCTCTCCGGAATAGCTGCTGATGTGCACCTTGAGCTGTGCTTCCACCACAGCACAGCCCCAGCCCTCTGCAGGGACCTGGCTGGGCAGGGAGTATTCCTGCAGCTCATACAGGGATTTTAGGACTTTCAGTCAGTAATGTTGCTCCAGAATAACTTAAAAGAGATCCAAGGATTTTGGAGCCCAAGTCGCATTTGCTGTTTCACACCATTGCTCTTAAGGAGTTTGCTATGGAAAGATAGATAGTTGTTCTTGTCTTCTCTCATCCAAGGTGCAGGGTTAAAAAGTCATAGAAAATCCCACTTGCCTTTGACCTCTTATCTACAGCTGGTTGAAGACAGACAGCAATAGGCAGACTTGTTGCAGACTGGGCTTATCTGGGAGTGTTCCTTTTTATGTCCTTCAGCAGAGTGTCTGGAAGTCAGTGCATGTGTTTCCATCACCTACCTGGTCTGAAGGGGATGTACAGGCTGTCTTCTCTCCAAATTCTCTGCTAAGTGGGCTGGATCTCATTGCCCACTGTCTCCTGGTGCCCAGACGGAGCTCAGACTCTGGCTTCCATCCTTACATTGTACTGAATCTTCTCTTGGCTTGGGCATAAATATAATTAGATACCATTTCAAAATAGGAAATCAAGAGATGCAAAACTGCCATTACAAATAAATGGCATTACATTCCTGCAAGAAAGTTCCCCAAACTGCTTGCTGACATGCACGAGTGGCTCTGGGCAGACAGACAGCTTTTGCAAGGTGTGGTGTGGCAGGAAAACACAAGAGAGCTCAGGTAATGTCCTTTTTTGATGTATGTACCCCTAATTAAGAGGAGGCAGCTTATAGCTTATATCTTGGCCAATTTCATTCCTCAGCTCAGCAAGGGACTTGTTTTAGCAGTCAGACATAGCTTAGTTTTTTGAAGGCACAGGGAGAAGGGGTTTCCTCCCCTTGTGTCTCTGTGTGAGGTCCTGAACAGCGAGGTTTAGTATTCCAGCTGAATTCCTTCTGAATCCTTCAGCAGTCTGGGAGAGACACATCGAGTTTCCACCTTTTATCTGAGCACAGAACTTTCCATCTGAATAGTGTCTCTTTAAGGGGAAGGTTATTGTCCTCCAGTGAGCCACTGATTTTTTGGGGGACAGTAACTTGCATTTTGCCACAGATGTCGCCTATTACAGTGGTTCCCATTCCTGATATAAAGGGGATCCTGCAGGTACCCTGGGCATGCTGTGCCTCAGCCACAGGCAGTGCTTTGCATTCCCAGTCATGTTCCACTCCTGTGCAGCTGCACAAAACCATCTGAGCAAGCAGAGAGAGGAGAACAGAAAAGCTTGTGGGAGAAGAAGAGCATGAGAAACAAGGACAACTCTGATACAAAGTCAATAGTTTGGATTTTGCCCAGGGACTCAAGCAATTGGTTTCCCTGCTTGAGCAGAACAGGCCGAGTGTTGTTAGCTAAGCACAAAGCAAAAGCTCTCTAAACACCCTGTTAGCACCAGGCAGAGATTAAAAGCAGCACTAAAACCAGACTGTATTTCAGACCTGGGTGCTGAGGTCCTGCAGAGGACAGTCCCACCTCTGACTCTCATGGCAGTACACCCCCAGCTCAGCAGAACACAGCTGGTTTTGCCATTCCCCATGTGAATTTTATATGCTGGAAAATGTTTATTTCAGTTTTGGTTCAATGTTCTTGTAAATATTGTGTATTACATAACGATGCTATATAATGTTATGTTTATGTTACATAAAGATAAATCTTTTTATATATCTACATAGTTTTATACGTTTACATACACATAAACTTAAATCTCTAGCATGTTTCTTGTTTGTTCATGCCCCTCTAGCCTGTCTCCTCAAAAAGTAATGGAGCAACATCATAAAACCACAGACTGGTTTGTGTTGGAAGGGACCTTAAAGATTGTTCCACCCCCTGCCATGGGCAGGGACACCTTCTACTATCCCAGGTTGCTCCAAGCCCCATCCAACCTGGCCTGGAACACTTCCAGGGATGGGGCAGCCACAGCTTCTCTGGGCAGCCTGTGTCAGAGTCTCACCACCCTCACAGGGAAGAATTTCTTCTTAATATCTAATCTAATCATCAAATCTCTCTGCTGGGTATGTTATAGCTCTTCCTAATACAGGCTACTTAATACCTGCAGAGTGGGTACAGGGCTTGCCAGAGTTTGAGTTCAGACCTACACTCAAGTTTGGCACCACTTGGCAACTTTTTTTGCTTTTTCAGGGTTCATTTATGTGAATTTTTCAGTGCCCAGCAATTCTGGACATGTTCCAATGCAAATTATTTCTACAGAACAAGGAGTTGTAGATTTTGTCCAGCTTGAATCATGGCAACCTAAGGCCTCTGTGACTTGTATCTAATCAGTGGGAGTAGGAGAACATTCTGAAAGTATCCTGGAGACCTTTGAGCACACAAGTCCCATGGGCCATTCTTTTAGTGTGTTTTCATAGCGTGGGACAAACATTTGCAGCTGATTTGGCACAAGTTCCAGATGCCCTTCCAAGCCTACTTGTCTTTCAAAGTCATTAACCTGTTCTTGAGTATAACCAGCCCTAAGAAATCACTTTTTTCTGCCCAATTTTCCTGAAGTAGGTGCATTATTTCATCATCCATGTTTTCTGCATTCTGGGAGTGTTAAGGAAAGAGGAGGAAGTGAATAGCTGAATATTTAAATAGTTTCTCACTATACCTCTCTGTCTTCTCTTTAAAGTCTTGAATTTGATTTTTTTCTTCCAACTTACATCCAGCAAGCTCTTTGGCAAGAGAAAGCTCAGATGAGGCTTGGTTTCTTAATTACATTATTGGCAGACTGTAGCATTCCTTTGTTACTTTCTTGATCTAATTCCCCCAAAGAGCTGCAAAAAGGAGAATGGTGGATTAATTTAATCATAGCTTCTTGTGTGGTTAAATACCAAGTCCTTTATTGTCCACCCATAGGTTTGGGTGCTCTGAGCTCCATCTCTTCCACCCAGGGTAAAAGGCTCTTCCTCTGTACATTTTTTCCCTTCAGACTGTACATCCAAGGAGTGATGCAGACTGAAGTCCATGTGTTGGTAGTAAGTGGAGACTCAGTAGCTGGAGTAGAGGATTCAGGGCATTTCTTATTCCATCAAGTCCTTCAGGGACAAAATGACAAGGCCAATTTAGCTGATGGCTGAATGGCACCTCCCACAGCTCCTTGGAGCAGCTGTGGGCACGGGAAGGGTCTTTGTAAGAAGGATGCCAAAATGTCAAAAGTCAGTGTTGGAGCAATGAATCTGCTTGAGGTTTTTGGGGCACTGAACCCCACATCCCTATTTTACTGAGCTCATATGCCTGTGTAGAGAGAAAATCCTTCTCATGCCAAGGTAATGGAGACAGATGCTGTACGACCTCTTTCATGTGCAGCTTCATGTCTGCAGAGCTGGCAGTTATTACAAACTTTCTGTCTTTATTAACTCAACACTTCTGCCAAAGAAACCCAGGACATGCTGTTTGCAGCAGGGTAGATTTACTTTTCTATGCAGACTTAAACAGCTGTTTCAGACTGTGAGTGAAAAGTTATGGCATTTACAGCTGAGCTTTTCCAGACTCTTCACTGAAATGTAATCGTGGAAGTGTGAGTTGTGTCTCTTCAGCTCTGGATCTGTGTCCCTCAGATGTGAGGCCTGCATTTGTCTCAGGGGATGAAATCATACTTCTCCCAAATTAGCTTTGGAGGAAACCCACCTAGTCCCACCTAGTTCCAATTCCTCTAGCTCTTTCCTTTGGGAGCTGGTTGCCAGCCATAAATCTGAGGTGGCCTTTGCAAATCAAAGCAGCATTTAATAGGAACATAAGGGTCTGAAGGGTAACAGTTAGCACTCCCTTCATAGCAGCAGGTTAGATGAATTCCATCTGGATCAGTGGATAGTCCTGTTTCTAGGAACTTCAAGGCAGCTCTCTCCCTCCTTCAAAAATCTCCACAACAATTCCTTGAGCAGAGGACTCTTCATTCTCTAAAGTCAACTCTGTGTCAATGTTGACAAATCAAATTGCAAAACTGGGCTGGAGTAGGTTCTTCCCAACTAACTTCTTAGGATTCTTTGCTGCCTCAAGGAGAAGTTTTCTCTGGGGCTTTGGTCTGGAATTCCCATACAGGCAGTTTTTCACACTGCTGTTATTAACCTGAGCTGGAGTATCGAAACATCTCAACGCTTAGTTTACACACAATAATTGTGAAATGCTACAAAGCAACACCTTATTCAAAGAACTATCAAGAAAAACATATTTAAACATCATTTGAATGTATAGAAGGAAACTCTAAGGGAGAATGAACCAACAGTCTATGCTATAGGAAGGCACCATTATATCCAGGAGAAAACACTGGAATTTAGGTCAGAAATTCCATAACTTACACACAGGTCACACATGACCTGGCACAGCAGCCCAGCTCCTACAGTTTTCTCTTCTCTCTTAGGAAGAAAACGTGCTGCTCTCCCCCTTCTTCATCAACTGAAATTTATAATTGCATGTTACAGAGTCTGATCCTGATTTTTTATGGTAAGTAATTGTTTGCTAAGAGATCAGGAGAGATAATAACTGAGAGTATAAGCAAATCCCTTCACGTGAATAATTGCATGATCAGCCTGTTAGTGGGGGTCACAGTCAGAAACTTCCAGGCGGCTGCTGGGACAAATGCAAAGTCTCAGGAATGCATAAGCAAAGGCATTAGACACAATACATCTACTGGAGCAGCGATTCATTAAACAAAGCAGCTCCTGGAAACATGGAAAAACATGTTCAGTGCAGGAATAACTAATGGCTGTTCCCCCCAAAAGGAAGTAGTTATTGTAAGTTGTCAATACTCATAAAGTGGCAGCCTGAAAACATATACTTTAGGGAGTAATACTAATTCTTAACAAAAATATTTTGTCAGGTATATCACAAAGCCAAATGACAATAAATTTCATCAGTTTTCAAATTTTCTGAAAAAAAATAACAAAAATTCTATGGAATTCCACTCTGTTTGCCTGGAATGGGAATTTCGAATCAAAAAGCTGAGAGTAAACTGCCCAGTGTCATCCAGAAACATTTCAGCCTGTTTCACCTTCTTCTCATTATATGCTGCTCAAAGGGGTTTATAATTCCATACTCTGTGCAGAACAGATGTAGAGAATAATTTCTGGTTTCTCTGAAACATGAGCAGCATATTTTTAATTGAGGGCTTTGCAAGTGAGTTCCTTCCATAGTGGAGGTTTGGGGCCACCATGGAAAGAGGGGCTTGCTGTTCAGAGGAGGATGAGTGCCCTGGTGCAAGCCCAGAAGCCAGGGGGTTACTGCCAGAACCATGGAGACATGGAAAGGGCCCCGAGGAGCCTCACCAAGCCTGTAGATCCACAAGGAATCTTGGCCTTAGCCCTGCATATCTCGGGACATGAGTAATGTCTGTGCTGCTGCTGCTGCTCTGGTCTAACAAATGCCAGGCTAACTGGCTAGATCATTACCCTCCCCACCATGGGACTGATCCTGCTCCCTCTGGAGCCAGCTGGAGCCTTTCCAGAGGGTGGATCAGCCCCATTCCTGAGGCTGTTTGTCCTTGTAGGGCACACGGGTCCTCCTCCCACTGCGCCGGGAGGCACCGGGAGCCCGAGGTCGGGAGGAGAGGGCAAACCCTGGAATCCACAGCTATTCCTTGGAGGGGATGGAACTCCTATTTAAGGAAAGAGAAAAAACAACAACTGAGGGATGGTTTTATGACTAGGTCTGGAATGAGGCAAGGAAAAATAATGTGAACAGTTCAAACCAAAGAAGACGGATTTTATGTTTCAGTCAGCCTGGACCCTGAGAATTAAGGGGTGGCACTGCCAAGGTGCACCCCAAAATGTGTCCCTGGGAAAAGGCTTTATCTGCTGACCCTGCAAGGAGGAGTGTAATACTGGGGAGGTCTCATTGTAGAGCAAGAATTCGGTGTTGCAGCTACTGTAAAAAAATGAGCACAATGATGGTCCCCACCCCAAAGCACAATTAAGACTTGGAATTGCAATTATCCCGTGTTCCTCAGTCTGCAAGTTTTGACCTTTGGTGGGGTCAGGGACTGGTAGAAAAGGCACAGTGAAAGGGCAGGAAAGTGGTGATGGTTGACAGCAGAGCAGTGTTGACAGCAGATGAGTGTTTCCAAGAGGCAGGGATGAGCAGGGTTTGTGTTTACAGGCTCTGAGGGCTTCCCTGGGTCAGGGCACTCTGAAATGTAATACAATCCCACCCCATCCCTCCCTGGATAGGGAATAAGGGTTTACAGAGCATGAATGAAATTCTAGTTTTAACAAAACAACCTTCATCTAAGGGCTCTACGTCAATCCATCTGTGCTTGGCCTCTCTCTTCCTACATGGGGAATATTTTGGGATTGATGGCCGTTTACGACTGGCTGCCCCTGCTGTTTGAGTCTATGTTGTAGAAAACAACAGAGAAAAGCAAAACCCCCACCCTATAAAGCAGCAATGTGGGGAGCATAAAGTCAGAAAACTGACAACAGGCAGAGAAGAACCTGAAATTAATTCTAACTAATTTTTTCCAAATGACAAGGTTTCAAGGTATTTGCCTCCTGCTTTAAATTTCCCACTGATCCTCAGCTGGGACAAACCGCTCTGGGACCACTGTGTTTTAGGATGAAATCCTATTCCCACTGCAAGTGGAATTGATCCTCAGAGCACAGGGATCTCTGCTGAAATCTGTGGGTTTCACACTCCACAGGGGGGCAAATATTGGCCTCAGACACAGTTTTCATTGAGGATTTTATGGAAGGAAACATTCCAGTTGTTCAAAGGCTGCATTAAAAAAATGCTGATTCTGCAGCATTTTTAATTTGGAGGCAAATTTAAGGTAACTTACCCTTTCCCCATGTCAGAATCAGCAATATGAAAAAAAATTGACAAAAGGTTTCTTATTAAAACCTGAGAAGTGAGATCAGAGGGTTAAGGAGCTCTGGAAAACAGAAATCCTTAAGATGCATATCTGGTTGTTTTTGTCTGGATGGGAAAGTTGCTTTGTTTGAGCCTTTTAAGTGACAGGATTTGCAGAACAGAGGCAGGGTCTGCTGATAGAGATGAAGAAAATCCCCCCATCCGAGAATGAAAATGGAACTGAGACTCCGCCTCAGGGCGGAGGAGACAGCAAGTGCCTTTTGTTTTGGAGGAACTCATCCCCAGGGGTTCAAAAGTCAAATACTTGACACCAAAATGCAAAAATAAAGATGATATATTTTTAAAATAACTGAAAATATTAGAACCACACATCAAGATGCAGATTCACGTGGATTTCTTGGTGAGGTGTGGTAGTATCTCTATTGATGATCTGCACAAACCTCTGATGGGCTGTTCCTTGTCAGTGCCAACATGTTTAGGGAACTGTAGTGAGAGTGGTTCAAAACATGGAGGAGTGGGAGAAAATCCCTTCCCTGCCCCCACACAGTGATCTGATTAGCTACAAGACTCTGCCTCCTGCATTCTGTCCTTTTCCCAGAATTTTGCTTTTTCCTTCTGGTTTCTGGTCCCTCTTTCTCCTCTCCCTTGGAAAAACACCCAGCTTTCTTATTTCTACCTTCATAGCTCCTGGGCTGCTTGAATTGCTGACGCATCAGGATGGACAAGGACATGCCAGCTGGGAGAACTTTAAAGGCAAGAGTCCCTTGGATGCTGATTTTGCAAAGACATGGCCATGATATGGAGCCAGTGCACCAAACTCTTACCCAGAGAGAGAAAAAAATTTGGAGGCTGCTTCTTTAAAAGAATGATCCAATCTTCATTCCTCTTGGATTACAAGTTAAAATATCTTTCGAGAAAAAAAACCCACATAATTTTTTCTTATTTGCCCTAAGATTTGTTGTGTAGCAGTATAATAGGAGTATAATTACCTTAAATCAGACATAGACCATGGAGGAAACAGATGCTTATTCCTTTTAGAGATTAGACAACCTTGCAGCTGGCCCAATAGGAACAGAGTAGGAAGCAGGCAATATATCTCATAAGCATCAAGCAAATTAGAACATTACTCAGGAAATAAGTAGATTTTATGGCTGATAGAAAAAAAAGTGGTGGGTATTTTTTTTAATGTGGGCTATAGCAAGAGTTCATTCATTTTGAAGTTGTCAGCCTCTCTAACCACTGTGTTTTGGCCTGCTTCACCTTCTAGATCTGCCTAGTGGTTTGAAAGAGCAGAAAAAAGGGTTTTCCTCCAAACTACATTCAGCACATCTATAGCACATCCACCAGCAGCTTTCCTTGCACTTGCCATTTGAGGATTTCTGAGTTCAGGATTTTTCAAGAGAAGCTGATTCTCACTTGCATGGAGTTCAAAGCCCAAATACCTGCTCTCCAGCCTGGATGAGTCCCAAAAGTAGCATTTTTGCTTTCAGAGCTGACTCTTTGCCCTAAGACCAGCTTAAGAGAGGTGGGAACCTCAAGGCATCCTCCTGGCCTCTGCTGAGGAGAGATTTTCTGGTTCATTAAAGCCTTGCTACATTAATGGCCTGTGCGTGATTTCAGAGCCTGGTGTGCCGAGCTCCTGCAGTTCGTGCCTGGAGCTTGTTAGTGTAATTTTCTAAAGATTAGCAGGCATTGATTCCACTGGGAAGCCTTGGGGAAATGCCCCTAATCCCTCCTGGCTGCTGCAGCACTGGATGCCGGCGGAGGGGCCTGCTGGGCTCTCGCTGCTGCCGGGGATGTGACTCTCAGGAAAAGTTTTCCCTTTATAAAACTGCATCAGTTGCAATCGAGAACCATTAGCTAGTGGTGGCTTCACTGAGGCAGACACTTCATTTTTATCTCTCCCAGGTTGTCTGAGCCCTGGAGGCCTCCCTCAAAATACAGATACAGACTTAATTCTGGCTTCAGTTTCACTGTCATAACTCCTATTAAGCTCAACAAGCTCAGACAGGTATGTTATAGATGGAATTTTACCTGCTGGGAGGACATCATATATATTTTAACCCAGAAGAATTGTGTGTGTGAATTATTACACAGTGGAGAAAGAAATCTAACCAGAATAATTCCTAGACAAAAACATATTTTCCTAGACAAAAGGTGGAAAGTACTAAAATGAAGTAGAGGAGGTAATTCAGTGCTCTGGTTACAAAACAGTACATTCTTGGTAGCATTAATGAATGAATGTTGAGTTCTGGGCCAGTGTTTACAAATCAAATCTCACAGTACACAGGTGGGAAGGGACAACAAAAAGTCTAATTCTAAATTAGGGCCACTGAAGGAGGAGCTTGGAAACTGGCTTGTATTTTGAATAACTCCTTACCAATTCTGCATGAGCCATGGAGTTAGGGATGTGAATACTGCTTTCAGTACCCTGTTCTGAATGCAGAATGATTGTCACTGATTTTCAGTTTTACTCTGTGTACAGACAAGCAGAGCCTTACCCTGGGGAAAGTATTATCAGTTGTACGTCAGCAATTGCCTAAACAAGGAAACAGTGAAACTTAGAAAGAGAACAGCAAAGTGCCTAAAGAAAGACAAGTTGTCTGGATAGTCCAGACATTGTTTTCTTATCTTTAGCTAAGCTGGGGAAGAAGATTTGTTGGTCTTGACAAGAAAGCCCTTTGTACATTGTGGGAGCAGGAGACCCTGGGGGACGAGAACAATGGGCTTCCTTTGACACTGGGATTGATTACCTTCAGGAAGTGCATGTGGATTGCTCAGTGATTGAATTCCAGTATTGCTTTTTCAGGATCATCTAATTATATTACAGACTCTATCATAGTCCTTTAAACGGCCACAATCCCTTTTACCACAGTAATGAAATAACCACTGCTTAAAATAATGGTATTTTTTAATGGGCTTTGCAGCCAGCACTGGACCGTTTTCCTCTCTGACAGCAAAGACAACTACAGGGATGTGTTGCAACATCCATGGTGTGGCCCTCCAATTCCCATGCTTCACAGCTGCCTAAATCATGTTGGCAGGGATCTGTGAGTGAAAGAGCTCCTTGCTGTTCCTCACCATTCCCAACCAGCAGGGAAATGGTTGCTGATAGACAAGAATAAAAAAAAATAGGGCAGTTCTAGGTACCTGTTGCATCAGCAGCTGCATTGGATTTGGGGACATTTGTGTCCACTCAGAGTTGGAGAAGACATAACTGGCATAAGACTTCTGGTAGTGAGGCCAGATGCACCAGCAGCAGCTTTAAAAACCAATCCAAACTATTCTGAATCTGCCAACAAAACACCAGGCTCACTGCTCTGCCTCACAAACCAGTGTCTTGCAAAGTCCAGGCCTCTTTCTTAAACAATCTGATTTAGGAAAGTTTTCCATTTCCCTTTTCCTCACAGTATTTATGTTTTGGGCAGATGCCAGCTTGCCCCATAGCTGTGGGACTTATGGAAGACCTTGAATAGGGGCATCCTGCATTGCTCAAGGACTGCCCTCAAACTTGTATGTTGCACAAACAGGCCCCTGTGAAGAACAAAGTTGATTCATGGCTGTTTGCTCACAAACTTTTAAAAGCACAACTGTAATGTATGGGAGATTTCCCTTTCCTGTCACCAGTGCTAGACCTGGAGGAAAGCTCTGGGCTGCCTACTTTGGTTCTGTGCACACAGCCCTTCTATGCTGAGTTACCAAGGACATTTCCTTGCACAGATGCTGGGTTTTTTTGTGCTGAAAATGATGAATTCCAGAGATCACAAAAGCTAGAAAACAGTCAGCAAAGAGCCTGTGGCTGAGGGAAAGGAAAGGCAGCTGCTGGGAGCACCTCTCCCTGCGGGGCCCCTGCCGTGACCTCCACCTCTGGCAGGGAATCAGTGAGGAAGAATGGTATTCCAGGGCATGAGCTGGCTCCCATGTGGAGGTCAGTGAGAGCAATGGCAGGGATGTCTGGGGATCAGGAGGGCTCCAGAGATTTAAAGGTTTGTGAATAAAGACTGTGGGAATGGTTTACAAAAGATGCTTTGCTAAAAAGAGAACTCAAATGGCCAGAAATTCCTCCCCACCGTTGCTACTTTGATATCATAGCAAGTCACAATCTAATTGAATTAAATTTTTTCTGGTTTTGTGCAAAAAAAGTTTGTGATTTTAGAGCCTGAGGGGCTGCCCAGTTCTGTGAGAGGACACAGGATCCATGTGTAAATCATTCCTCCTCTGCAGCTGACCTTTTGTTATGGTGGATTAAAATCTCCTCTTTATTTACAAACATCAGCTCACTGAATAAGCTGTTGAGGGCTGCAACTGTTGATCGATGCTAAGGTCACTTGAAACATCAAAGTAAAGGCTATTTTATGGGGAATGATTGGGAAAACATGGCAACCTGCCTCTCCTCCTTTCCAGCCATGTGCAGCAGTGATGATTCCATCCCTGAGTGTATTTTAGAAGTACAGACTGCAACTTTTATGGGCTGAAGATTAAATACCAAATGTGGTTTTGATGGCAGCAAGCACAAATCAGCCAATTCCTCAGAGCTACAAGTGCCATTTACCTCTGTGCAGCGAATAAATAGAGCAGTGCAGATGCAGGGGATGAGGAGGGGGTCAGACCTGGGATTTGGAGCATCCGGCTGGGATCGATGTTGAAGGCGCTGCTTTGGCATCACCCGCTGGGCTGTCTCACCCCAGCAATTAAAGTCAGTGGCACAAGAAGTCGAAATAGCTTTATCAGTACCATCAAAATGATATAAAATCCCTGCTCATTCCTAATTTTATGTTAGCAGAGAGATCCCTTTATCCCCCAGCCTTAGGACCTAAATCAAAGATATCCCTTTGAGATTATCTCCATCAGCTTTTTGAAGTTGCAGATCCCGCAAATAACACCAGCCATGAATTCCCCCATTTTAAATTTCTCTCAGTCCCATTTAAATAAAAAAATGGTTTTTTTTAATTTTAATTTTGCTTTTCTTATTATTATTTTATTTCCTGTCACATTGAAAAGATTAAAAGGAGCAATTAATTTTTCAGACAAAGTATTTCACTGAACTTCCCTAGTCAAGAATTGGGATGTTTTTAACAGATTTCAGGTTCACACAAGCAACTGCTCTCTACTTTTTTGCAAAAAAACCCAAATAAATATGCAAATTAAAAGTATCAGTGGCTTAGAATCTCACCAGGAACCATAAATAGCTTGCAGTTTATTCCAAGGAAGCATATTTTGAAAAACTTTCAGCTTTTGAGAAGGCTACAAGGTGGTGCAAAAGGAGAGGAAAACTAAGCACAGTTTCCTCTTGCTCCCACTACTTTCATAATATTTTACCTTGACATTTGTAATTTACCAGATAAATGATTTGCACCAAAATTGGAATATTTCCATTGGTGAGAGAGGATGTGCACCATCCAGAACACTTTTGAGGGTTGTTCCTTCTGCGTTTGGCTCCTGACCTCAGAAGACTATTTTCCACTGTGAATGACAATCAAATATAGCTCACAGGAGATGTTGGGCTAAATATAGCAACCCCAGAAAGGCTTTTTTACAGGAAAGTACCAAGATATTAATTTCACCAGGCATGACAGCCTTTCAGCTTTGTTTGGCTATCAAGAAAAAGTGAAAACACTGCATTTCTGCTGTTACTTAGGGGTGAGAGCTGAGCCTAGAGTTGGGTCAGAGTCTGTACCTCGATTAAAAGTTGCTTTTTGTGGGAGAGCTGCTTCCTGGAACTCCAGGGTAGATGTTAGACCCCCAAAATGGGCCTTCTCCAATTACTCTTGGGAAAAGCAGACTGTTTTGCTTGCAAGCACAAGTCCCACATCGTTTCAATCCTTGGTAACATCTTCCCTCATGTCCTTGGACTTTCCTACACCTCAGGTCCCTCTCTGGGGTACAAACCTTCCTTTGAACTTAGGCTCAGGCATGGAAAGAGCAAATGAACCTGTAACTTCATGGAGTCAAAAAGGGGGTACTCTGCCACACACAGTTTCTTACAACTTTCTCAAAAACTCTGAGCTACGTCCTTGGCTTTTCTCTTAAACTAACGTCCAACCTTAGGTCCTTATGTCTCCATCACACCCTGAACATCAAAGGGCCTCCACCTCTTGATGTGAAGACTGTAGGCTTTTTTCACTTTTCTAAAGCAGTCTTCACAAGAAACCCAACTTACAAGCTCAGAGAATTCCAATAATCTTCAGGTGAAGGTCGCTTGTAAGTGTATAAAAGCAGAGGATTTTGGTTGCACGAGGCTTTAAGCACCTTAAATGAGTAAGTCCCCTCGAAGGAGGGCTCGTGTGCTTAAACTTCCTGATGGGCTGTAGGGTTTTGCTGCTTTGGGATCTTGGACCACAAAGCACACAAAGGGGATCTGTCAGGCTTCAGATGAACCACAAGGGCAAATTTAATCTGCTTAGAAATGTGCAGCTGACTTGATACAGATTTTCTGGTGCACAGATCAAAGCGAGCGCTGTGCACTGGGCTGGCCTGTGTGAAATAGATGTAGAAAAATGGAAAAAATATAAGAAAACTATGAATGGGGCCTAAATCTAGAAAAGATTTCCCTGTATTTGGTAAAGAGACTCTGCCTGTTCACAAGGCAAGTAGTGAGCAGAGGAGAATGCAGGAATTTTCGTGCTGCTTGTGATGGTTTCAAACTAACCCCCAAAACTGCTACAACTACTGGCCTGAGTAGTTTGCTGTCAACTTCTTTCACCTCCCTGGGGAAAATGGCATCTTTGAACCTCCTGGGAGAAATGGTTAGGCAGAAATGATTCCAGATTGGAGAGGATGGGATGGCTTTTGTATTCTCAACATCTATGTGGCTTATACAGCATAGGACAATCCAAAGGGCTTAGGGAATTAGGTGACAAGTCCTGAGGCTCTCTGAGGTTGCTGTTGAAATTAAAGAGGAAAAATAAAGCTGGCTTTGTCATAAACCAGGACTCTGTAGCTTTCCCCAGACAGGGCCTTGACAGCAATCAATAACTAGAAAAATGAAGCCAATTGTTGGCAGCAGGATTTAATATATCTTTGATATGGTACTTGATTTTATTTCTATGCCTGGCTGTCATCTCCTGGGACAAAATCTGGGAGGAGTGAAGCAAAATCCAACTTTTGTTGTGCTTCCATAGTATGAGCAAGTTTGTTTTGCAACTTGAGGTGAGACTGTGCACTCCACAGAATAACTGCTCAGTCCTCTGTTTGTCCCCCACCCCAAACTCTTGAATTCCCCTCAGAGGTTAAACATAGCTCTGCTTTGACCTGGAAAACAAGATATGTCTAACGGATTTTTAAGGATTAACTTTTCCAAGGTGCATTATTTAACTCATTACTCCAGTGCTCAGCTGAACTGTCAGATTTGGTCTTTGTTGTGACACTTGGAATAATCTCCAATTAGACACAACAGAGTCTGCTGGGAAACCAGATAGAAATCAGGTAGTGCCCAGCACTGAAGCTAAATGGGCAGACTGAGCAAAACACATACTCAGGGGTTCCCTGCCACTGTGCATGACTAGACATGAGCAGATTTGCTGGGGGCCAGTAGTGAAGGGTAGGTGTCAAATTCTTGGCCCACTTGCATCAAAATGTGAGGAGACACCAAGCAAATTCCTCAGCTTTGTGAAAGGCAGGGACTGTCTGAGGGACAAACACTGGCAGTACCCAGAGTTCTGCTGCTCCCTGGAAAACAGCTGCCTCCTCTGGAAAAATCAGAGCTATCCCCACTTCTGGGTGGCAACAAGTGGCACAGAAGTGTCTGTGTGTTCAAAGGAAAACAAGATCTCTGCACAGAAATGATTGTGGGAGTTATTCTGGCTGCTAAGGGGCTCCAAAGGGTGCTCGTGTTGCAGGGAGGGATGCTACTTCCTGGACTGAGGCTGCTTTATGGAGCTGTGCAGGACTTTTAATGAGACAATCCCCATTTGATCCCAGACTCCACTGTAATTTTCAGGTGACCAGTTCAGACTGCTTATTCTGAGACTTTCAGAACTTCATACTACAGGTGTCTTTTTTGCTGTGATTTTGTATTCAGCCCTGACATGAAAGGTCACTGTAGGAATAAGTAGTAGATCACTTCCCCTGGAGCACTGGGCAATCCCAGCTCTCCTCCCACACAGCCCTGCAGCACATTGAGGGCTCTTCCCATGGCACAGAGCAAGTAAGCAAACACTTATACAACATCTGCTACTGGAAGTACAAGACCTATTCCTCTGACTAGTTTTAAATGTGAGTCATCACCCTAAAACGAGCATTATTTCCTAATCTCAAAGAAGTGCTGCTACTGCAAGCACTAAAATTAATCAATACCACTAGTCCTAATCAGTGTTGGCAACAGCTTTATCTGGAATTCAGAAAGGTGGTAAACAGATATTTTCATGTTTTGTTTACAAACTCTCCTCTCCTCCCCTCATGAAAATGTATGTTTAGTAAATACCTCTGATGACACGAGCAGGTTTTATTGTTTGAGTTAAATGAATGTCATAGACTTCATTAGTTACACATTTCCCAAGCAGGAAATGAGAAGCCATTAGAACTACTGCATTAAAATACCCCCCAGCTACTGCTTCTTTGCAGATGATTTCAATTTTGTTCATCTGCCTTTCCCTGTGAGTGGTTTCAGCAGAGATGCTCAAGGAGCAGCATGGGATGAACTTTGCAAGAGAGAAGTGACATCCCTCTGTGTGGGCCCACAACTGGAGCAAGAGCCCTTCGCCCTTCCCATCCTCACCCTTCCCTTACAACCAGAGAACAGTCCTTTGGCCAGCTGGGATCAGCTGCCCTGGCTGTGTCCCTTCCCAACTCCAGCTGCCCCCACCAGCCTCCTCACTGCTGGGGGGAGGTGAGGAGCAGAAGAGGCCTGGGCTCTGTGTGAGCCCTGCTCAGCAGCAACTAAAACATCCCAGAATTATCAACAGTTTACAGCACAAATCCCAGAACACAGCCCTAAACTGGAAGCTATGAGGAAAATTAATGCTATCCCAGTTCAAACCAGCACACCTAAACTCCCTAATTCACCCTGATCTGTACCATCCTTCTGTCTCCAGAAGGCAAACCACACCTATTTCCACACCATCCACCTTCTGGACATACCTGTGCAATTTTAGTTCTCTGGTGTTACCTGTCACCTACAACTCAACAGGTGACATTCAGCCTTTCACTTTACAGCACTGTCTCCATAAGAAGAACAAGTAAAGAACTGGAGAAAGCTCAAAGAGGATGAGCAGACAGACAGGGGTTTAGTTTGCTTGAGTTCCCAGCAATATGCTCAGAGGATAATGAGTATGATGAACTGCTCATTTCAGTTCAGGGCCATGTTCAAATAAGCTGAGCCATTTAATTAATGAATATACTTAAAACAAGAAATAGAGGAATAAAAATCACTGAGAGGTGTAATTATTTTGACAGATGCTGCAAGTAAGGTTCTGTAATTCCTCATGGAAGGATTGTGCTGAGCTAATTGTAATGCAGTGATTCCACAAACAGGCTCTTTTGGGGGAATCTTTTGCCTTGGGTGGAACTGGTCCTTCACTGGGACTCCATTTAGGGACTTCTGAGACCTCATCAAAAGCTGAGAAGTACTGTTTTATAATATATTATATAAAATGGGGCAAGAATAATCATTGTGGTTTGGATTAGAGACATGAGACAGGATTTTAACACCTGTCCTTGAGCTCCTGCTTGTATTGCTGTTGAACACATGAAAGGCACATCCAAACAGACACAAACATTCCAGGGTGGAGGCTGCTGGAGCACCTTCCTGGTGTCATGATCTGACAAATGACCAAGGGCAAGGGCTTGTGAACCTTTTAGTCCAAGGTGATCACTGATATTCTGTAACTCTGCCCCTGCAGACTGAGCACAGCACATCTGGAGAATCAAACTCCTCCTGAAAACAATTATCTGTGATTTATGTCATCTCTAGCTTTTAATCCTCTTCATAAATCAAAACACATAGTTTTCTCTTTTTTTCAAGGTACCCTAAGTAATCACACAAAGTTCACTCCCTGAAACCCACCTGCTCTGATATTCTCACTTTAAACTTACAGCCAGGCTTGCTTTATGCAAGTTTAAACCACAGACTTCTACAGTGGGGGCCTAGAAGTCAGGGCTCAGACTTTCTTGAGAAATTTGCCATTTGAGGATGGATCTAGAGAGAAGTGCTCATTTTGAGTGAGGTCTGACTTTGTTTGGAAATTAAATCTATTTACACAAGCTCTTTGCAGCTTAACAGCTCTGGGTAAATCTCCTGTAACCCCGCACAGCATTATCACTTCTGTTTGAGAAGGCACTGAAAGCTGAAAACTCACATTCTCTAATTTCAGTATCTTGTTTGCTTTCTGATTTGATAGCATTCTATCTTTTCTGATGCTTCATTTCTTCCATTTCCAGTTACGACTGACTCTTCCATTACTTCAGGACTATCAAATATTGCAAAAGATGAATTACAAGGAAATAGATGTTTGGTACTTTGTTAATGCTACTCAGCAGTAACAATCCAAAAAGCATTCTAAAGACTCTAAAACCCACTCAGAAAAAGAGATAACATTCATTTCATTTATTTTAGTGATGCTGTTAGTGTCATCCTCAAATGTCACACAGCATTTTCCCTTCTTTTAAAGGCAATTGAGGATCTGACTGCAATTCTGTTTGCTGTTTTGCCACAACTGTTGATTTAACTTGAGAGGATGAGTGTTTTTATTGTGCAGAAAATGTCACAATGAAAACAGCCTGGCTCCAGAATAACAAGGATCCTCCACCTTCTGAAAGCATGGCAGGGCACTGCAAACTGGAACTGGCCTGGAGAGTTAGAACTGCTCTAGAGTTAGACTGGGAGACACCTTTGCTGAGACATCTAAGAGTGTCATTTTTTCAGCATACAACTGTCCCAATCAAGTTACACAGTTTTTTAAACAAAGATACTGCAATGCCCAAAGATACTGCAATGTTCCTGCATATGATGCTCTCTTGATAGGAGGAAAAAGATGCAGAATCTTTGCTGATTGAATACACTTGTCCATGCAGTGATTTGTGAAACATCTGGATGTGCAAGCTGTGTTCAAGGAGCTGAAAACCCCTGCTTTGAAAGGGCAATTGATAATAGAGTGCCATGATGTGGAAACTGGGTCTGTAACCACAGCTCAGCTCTCCAGGCTGGCCCCTGTTTTCCTGCAATACTTGTTGGTGTAGCCACTACCTGTGACAGCACTGATTAATGCCAGCTAAGAGCTTTGCTCTGCCTTTCCCATCCCACTGACAACCCCTGACTCAGATTTGTCTTCACAGACATAAACTGCACCTTCCACAGCAGAAAATGGGACAGATGGAAGACAAACAGCTGTTTTAATTTTTTTTATCACATACTAGTTCTTCTAGATGTATAACCTGGTATTGATGTACAGCCATTTTTACCACTGAATATCCATCTGAGGACAGAAGACACTACAAGGACTTTAGGAGACCTGTTAACATCAGCTGGATATATGAATTTCTCCCAGAAACCCGGATGGCCTCCCCTATGCTAAAAGAAACAGCTCTCCATATTTCAAAGGTAACCTGAAGCAGTGCAGCTACTGCATTAACACAATATCATTAAAAACTACTAAGGATAAATTTCCACAACAGCCATTACCCTTCCCCAGGAACAGTCACACCACAGGAGAAATCAAAGGACTGTTCTTACGATGACTGTTCAGTGATGGTCCACAACTGAGTGTTTCAAATTTCATCTTTCTTCAGGGATATAGAGTCAGTGCAAATGAAAAGGAATTATCGAACAGGCTTGTAATTAGCCAAACTAAGCACTACAGGTTAAGGGCACACATATTCCCTCAAATGACAATGTAAACACTCAATTAGATTTAAAGCATGTTAGAAAAAAAATCATGATGTATATTAAACGCAGGAAAAGCACTCCAGAAAGAGGTTGCATGAAACAAAATATTTACTAAGTCTTAGAGGAACCTGCTGGGAGGAGATGTCTGACTTGCAGCATCACCAAGGAAATAACCTCTTACAGTCTCCCTGGAGCTGATGGGGATTAACCTTACAGGTGAAACAGGAAGGTATTTAGTACAAAAGTGCTGCTGAAAGACAAAGGTAAAGCACAGTTAGAAAAGTTTCCTTCATTGAAGAGCTACTGAGAGCAAAGAGGAAAATCAAGAAACCAAATTTGAGACACTTTTATGTGCCCTGTTAGCCTGACACATCCCTGAGTTGTCACAAATGGAAAATCCAGTTTATACCAACAGGCATCTGGACACACACTTGTTAACCCACACTGCAGATTCAAAACAAAGTTTTAGCAGATTAGGGAAGAAAGAAATAAAAAGAAGTGAAATTTGTTGCTGTGGAAGCTGAGCATTTAGAGCACTTCTGTTCGAGACTGTGTGGAAATAACTTCTTGTAGACACTGCCCTCATGCTGCCTTTTAATTGAACTACATAGATCAAGGAGTGCCACAGGGAAGAGAAAAACAAAGCAGCCAGGAATTAAAATGAGTTTTAGGAAGGAATTAGGAAAGTCACAATCAAGCCAGGACACAGCTGTAAATATCACTGATCCGAGTACAGTGATAGGACGGATTTCCACTGCTGGCAGCAGCTCTTACAGATGCTTGAGCAGATCATCCCCCTCAAGCCAGACCCCACACGCTTTACTCCTTTCTCCTGTGTGTTATGGATGTTATTATGGATCCCTCCTGCATGAGCTCCCACATCTGTATGTGTGGATAACTCCTACACATGGAACAGACAGGATTGCCCTGGATGTCTGGCTGTCACGTGAACACCTGAGTCCTTCTTATTTGGGACTGATAATTCTTCTAGACTCAAATACACATTCTTAAAAGACTCTGTCTGTGGGTCCCCAGGAAAAAATCATTTGGTTATGCACTTCTCAGCATTTTACCCATGATGAATGACCTAAAACCCAAATAACCTCTTTACTTTTCCAGTGCCACGAAGCCTGAGCTCTAACTGAAGACCCCAGATGCTACCAGATAATAAATAATTACAATCATCATCTTCTGAATAGACAAAAACCTAAAAAGCAACACTTGAGTGCCACTGAAGTCAATGGGAGTTTTGCCAGAAACTTCAAGCTGGCAGGATTTCACCCAACCTTTCTTTCACATTAGATTTAATTAGTGGTCGGTAATGAGGCACTCTTAAAATTCTCCACATCTGGGGAAAGAGAAACATGATTAGATTAGAGTGTACAGTTATAATTCACAAATAGGATTGTTAGAACTAGTTTTCCTCTGCTTTTTTTCTCCTTCTTTGCCAGGAATAACACAATTAAACTCAGCGTCTCCACACATAATTGAGTCAGGAATGACTGAAGTAAGGTGGTGGTGAAGAAACCTGCTGCTGACTCCTGACATGGAGGCCTGATTTAGGGGTCTCATTTCAGATTGGAGGGAAGTCTGATTAATTCACATATGGTCCTGCACAGAAGAGTACAAATTAACCACAAGTCACCCAAGAACATGGCTTCAGATGGAAAATAAATCAAGAGGAAATTAGTCAAAAAGTAAACTACCTCTTCCATCAGGTTAATGAACACAGACCATTTTTCTTGCCAAGAGTGTCCTCAGTTGAATCAAATGAGGTTTTGTTCAGAAAAACTCAGCTGTGAGTGCACCAGAAAAGCATCTCTGGTCTGCAGGAAGGACCCAGAGGAGCCACTATGGTGGTGACACCCACTCTGCAATGCCACCTCACACCACTGCCTGCTCAGACCAAGTCATGGCCTGGCTGAGCCCTGGTAGAAAGGTTAGTTGAGCTTTATATTCCTTAATCACAACACTGAGCTCCCATTTGGTTTGCTGGGTCTGCCAGACCTCTCCTCTGAGGACCTCCAGGGATTCCAAACTGAAGAGAGGACAGCACTCAGCTTACCTTCTGACACAGAGCTATGATGAAAATGTACAATACACACCCAGAAGGAGCTGTTGCATTGGAGCTACAGCAGGGGCTGTCACATAAAAGGGATTCTGGTGGGAATCCACTCAGTGCTCCAAGGACTGGGGAGGAATAAATTGCAGCAGAGTGGGGTGGCATGGTGGGTACAAAAGATGGCCGTGGGATAAGCTCAACAAGAAGGTTGCACACATTCAAAGAAAAGGGAAAATGGGGTGATGAGCAGAGGAAGTTCAGAGATCTAGCATGTAATTTGGAGAGTTCTTGGGAAAAGAAACCTAAAAACCCCAAGTTTGTGAGAATTCCACAGCAAGCTGTTTCTTTGATTTCCTAAGCAAACATTTTCTTGGTCATATCGAACTCTTCTAATATTCCAGAGGTTCAGAAAAAAACAAAGACTGGAAGCTGAGCTCAACATAATGCTGTGGCATAAACCCAAAGTCAGACACGAGCTGTAATAATGGCTGGAAATATGGATTTTATTTCCATTTGCTTTCCTGAGTAAGTGCTCCCTGGCTTTCATTAACATTTGGAAGAAATCATGCCGACTCCAAACTGATTAGAAGGGGAAGCCAGTAAATGTAGCATGGATTATGGGATCAGTGTCTGGATTAAGCTGGCCAGAGAATGGCTACAACCTTCACTTTCACAAAGCACAATAGTTTCCATTTGTGAATGCAAATGACTGGACACCATAGTTACAGCTATATTATTACATCCAGGTCTTTATTTTCTCTTTCACTTCCCAGAGGATTACTCTGTTTGCTTGGAATAATAAGCAGTAAAAATGAACAGGCTATAAAACCCAGTGATCTGGATGGATTTACCCCAACCTGCTTCAAACAGCAAATGTCCATGATCCATGGTCACAGTGATGACAGACCATGGCCAGAAGTCTGCTGCAGTCCCAGGAAGGGCAGACACAGAATTCCACACTCACAGGAAGAAGAAAGATGACTGTATGGGTGGTTCTCTTCTGTTAAAATTCACATTTTAGGTTTTTCCTGCCCTTCAAACATCCTTTGCTATACTTGAGGGGTGTGGAAATGTGGTATTTGTTTCACTACACAGCCCAGAAGTGTTGAGTTTCTAACCTGCCTTTGCTCAGTTAACACCAAAAGGAGCAATTACATTCAGCATAACTCTAAGCTCAAATGTCATAAATAGCCTGCCCTG
This sequence comes from Platyrinchus mystaceus, assembly GCA_035041135.1. Lineage (NCBI taxonomy): Eukaryota > Metazoa > Chordata > Aves > Passeriformes > Tyrannidae > Platyrinchus > Platyrinchus mystaceus. Next base: position 17,352,427 of record JAWWLV010000021.1, on the reverse strand, counting down.
GAGGGATCACATTTTCATCCTCATCAAGGTATAATTGTGCATATCCACCAATGTCACATTCACAGGAAAAAAAGTCAACCTTTCATTTTACACACAATATCAGATGTTAAATAAAACTTCTGTCACTGTTGGCCACTGAGCACAACTGGGCTCCCACACAGTTTACATGAGTCTGTTACTGGCATCAACTGGAATCTCATAAAACCACAGAAGAGTAGCTGACCTTGCATAAGACTTTCTGTGCCTTGGAAGTGTTTGTCAGGAGCCAGTTTGCAATGAAAAGACTCAAACTCACTTCTCCAAAATGCTTCTGGAAATATGTGACCTTCAGAAAACAAGGTGATCCTTTAGGCTCCAAGACTGATGAGCAAATGTTATTCCAGTATTTCATGTTGTTTCTAGAGAGATAAACTCTGGTACACAGCCTTCCAGGAATTCTCAACTGCAATGGTAAATCTGGGGACTTGATTCTTAGATAGACCACAAATCACATCAAATCCTCCAGGACAAACAGAACCAGACTTCTGAGGTAGCTGCCCCATAAATAAATAAAAGTTTATTCCTGTATAAACCCAATACATATTCATAAACCTCAATGCATTCACTGGGGAACATTGAATATATCACCTGTATGTGTTACAACACAGAACCTGGTGCACCCCAAGGAGCTGCACATATAATTTTACTGGTTTGACAATATTATTTTATAGAATTGTGCTCTGTCACTGTCTGGCCAGGCTGTGTCATCCCGAGGGAGTGAATCTCTGCAGAGCCTATTTCTTTTCCAAGCAGAGGAGCAGAGCTGTTAAGGATTAAGTGCTGCCGGCCTTTCCTCAGGCTCCAGGTCTGAGAACAAAGATGTTTCCCTCCGGCACCAGGGCAGGGAGTCTAAAACTTGAACAATTGCATCCTTTTTCCTCAAGACTTTTTCACTCCAGTCTAAGAGCTTGCCTCTCCTTCCAATTATTTTAACTCCTCAGAGAGCAATCACCTCTTCTAATGGAAGTGATGCCAAAACTCCTGGAAACACCAGCATGGCCCAAAGAATATAAATCCTTCTCCCACTTTCTCTCTTAATCTCTGCTAAATCCCCTTACATTTTGCTGAATTAGATAATGGGGAGGGGCATTAATATTTCCTCAGATAAGAAATAAACTGCCCTCAGTTAAACATCCCCTATTATTTATATCCATGTGAGCAACGACCATGATTTAGGGGATGCTGAATTCTCTGGCTTTTTTTGGTTTGGGTTGTTTTTTTGTTTTTTTCTTTTGAAATATGATTGCATATTTCAAAAAAAACTTGTGAAGGTGGGGACAGAGGTTATTAACTGGGAAAAGCCTGATGGAACAAAGCTGATCCTGAACATGGATTGAGGAATATTACATAACTATAAAATGTTTCCCAAAAGCAAGTGAATAGTGCCCTGAATCTGCGGACATGACATCACCACCTCCTAAGAACTTAATTCCCACAGATCCATCGTATCTTATTATTATTTACAGGGAAAGCACTGAGTGAGATTGTCTCCAAAGCACACACTGTGTGCAGCCATTAGGCTTAGGAAGTGCTGCTGCCTGTCAGGGCTTCAGTAACTGGGTTTATGGGCTTCTCTTTTATTATCTGTGCTGCCAAGATGTGGATCCTCATTGAATCCACCCACTTCTGCAGAGGGGGAATTGACTGTTGGAGATGGGTAAGCTTTTCTGAGCAACACTCACCTCGCAGGAGAGAGTTTCTGATCCAAGGTGCAAAAGGACCTTTAAATATTTTGTCTAAGCAACAGATGGAAACATCAAAAACCTAATTAGAAAAGTACATTTATTTGATCTGACAGGTTAATCTGAACTGTAACTGTGGATCACACAGCCCCAGGCAAAACAAAATTCATGTGGCAATTCAGCAGGAGCTGTTGATTAAAGAATTACCAAATAACCCCCCTGAATCTGCATTTCTGAGGTCCAGCTCTGATTGCCCAGCAGTTAACTTAATGGCCAGCTGAAAGCTCAGTGCTCAAATGATTCAACAGAATATTCCATTTTCCATCAGCAAACACATAAACCAGGAGTTATGAGAAATTCTTTGTACCTATTGGAATAAGCAGGTTCTGGGCAAGTTACCTGTAACCATTCCTTTGATGAATGAACTTTCCCCCCTTGGCAGAGAGCACGTGTTTTGATTTTTCTGAATGTGCTTATTATTTTAAATTGTTTGCTTTATCATTGTCTCAGCAAATGAAGGGAAATAGATTGTCAGGAAATAAGTACCTGAGGTCATTGAATCTGCATGTTTAGTCACAAAAGAGCATGATTTTCTATCATGAAATCTATTCTTCCCCTGAAAGGTTTGTAAAGTGTTTTCTTGCAAAACAGAACGCTTCTGCAAATAGCCATAAAGAAGGACCAGTGACAAGCAAAACAAGGGGTTCCCAATTGGACCATTGCATACTTTTATTTCTGCTCAGTTACCCACAACACTGAGAGTCCTGCTGACATGTTTAATTTCAAACTCTGAATTGCACCCGCTACTCTCAGTCCATTCCACGTATCCAGACTGGTTTTTTTGCCTCCATCATCCTCACTGTCAAAGAGATGAACCTTCAACTCCCTGTCACCCTGCAAATTCAGTAAACTCAATATAAATCCAGCTGCAAAGATTTCCCAGCATCATATTAATAATTTACCTCTCCAGTGTTTGAGCCACACAAATCTCTGATCGTGTGCTCAGCCCTGCCTCCAGACACCCCGGGCAGGGGAGCCCAATGTCACACGGGCACAGGGAAGGTGTCTTTCCTCCTCCCAAACGCTGCTCCCTCCCCTCCCTGGCCATTAATCGAGATTTGCCCGAACCCTGGAGGAGGTTTTTGTGTGGGCAAGTGAAGAAATAGGCTGACAGACTGCTCCCCGTGTCTAATCCTGCAAATCAGGACCAATAATCATCTTAACTGTTCAGCAGATCTATTTTTAATGAGTGCCACCCCCTTGCTGACTCTGGGCTCCCGATTCCAGATGTGAAGCCATTGGCTGCTGGCTAATGCTTGACTTTCACTGGGACTGTATAATCCCTCGGGATTATTCAGTGAGATTCCCTCTTCTTTTTACATAACCAAGGGGACCTTTCTTATTTATCATCAAAATTCGAGTGGTTTCTAAATTCAGGCCAGAAAAGCTGTTCTCTAAACAGCCCTGCTGTACACTGATATTTATCCATTTATAAATGCAATATACTGAACTCAGATAACTAGGCTCCTAATTTTCAGCTTTTCAGAAATTGTTACAATTAAATCTCAAATAATATTTTTTTTTTTCACTATACCAAGATAAAAAAAAAACCCACCAGATTTTACTCCTAGCCCAAACCTTATATAACTCTTCAGGATATGATTCATACTACAATTGCATTTTGAAAGACACACACATAGACACTGATGTTGTCTGCCAGCATATCAATTTTCTCTGAAACACATAAACTCTCCCTGCCTTCCTTTGACTGAAGGAAGAAATCTGTCAATGTTTTTAAAGTCCAATATGAAGTAGCTCCGTTGTGACAAGAACTGAGTGGGAAGATTTTTCCTGTTCCCCTGAAGGACTGTAAGATTTTGGAAAGGTTTCACGTTGTGCATCAGGACAATCCATCAACACTTTCCAAATTCTCCAGGAAGAGAAATTCGGATTTCTTGTCATAAGTTCTGTGCAGCCGAAAAGTTTCTTTCCTGTAATTTGGTAACATTTTGTTCCCATTTGGAGCATTACATTTCTGAGATATCTAAAATATTTAAAGGAGAAATTATTGCCTTCTAAAACCCCAACGATCTTCTTCTTCTATGAAAGATTTTAAAAATCATTAAAAATAAGAAATTCCTTTAAAATTTTGTCATTTACCAAAGACAAAAATCTGATTAATTTCAGGAAAGAATTTCTCAGGGTGGCTATTTCTTTAAGAATCAGTAGGTTTGTGGACTCAGTTACCTGTACTATGATGTCTTAATTAAAATGGTCCATTTGAATAGGAGCCAGAGAGAGAATTCCTACACCTTGGAGTTGTGTTACCAGGGCAGTACCCAGGGGAGGACAGAGCAGTGGAGGGCAGCTGGCTCTGCTATCTGGTTACTGAAGCACTCACATGTTTCCACCCAGCAATCCTACAGATATTAAATATTCCTCATGGTTTAATTAAAGAAAATCTTGCTACATGATTTTATTTTACATAGATTGGAAGTTTACAGAGACAAAAATTGTCTGCATTTTGACTGTAATATTTTTGGCTTTACCTGCTACTCTTTAAAATCTCAGTGTAAAAACAAGTGGAGCCTTTGCTTTGCAATTATTTTAAAAGGAAGTATTTCTTTTTAAATACCCACTGAATATAGTCAGAGGTGTAAGAACCAAGGGATTTCAAACAAGAGCACTAATGAAATATATGTGTCTGGGTTTGTCTTTTGTGATTGAAAACAGAAGCATTACTGTGATTTCTTGACTATACCAGTACTACATCTTCCCATCACCCCTTCCTTCCTGTCACATATTCCTTCCCACTCTGTCCCACCAAGTGTCTCTGCGGTGACCTGAACACCATCCAGGGAACCTGACACTGTCCTGCCCAGCCAGAATTGATGTGGAAGCTTTAGAACTCAGCTGGTGGGTTCCCTCAGCAGCCAGGACACACAGACAGACAGGGGGCTGCAAAAACTGGTTTCCAAGGAAACAAGAAAATTCCCCCAAAAAATTCATTATCGCTGGATGAAAATATTTAATTCAGTGATTTAACGACTTCCTCTAGATTTAAATTGGTCTTACTGACAATTTTTTTAAATTTCGACTCCTTGAGTAGGAAAAACTCCTCATTTTACTTTTATCCACGTTTTTAAATCTACATCACAGGTAGTTCATAGGACTTGGGCAAAAATACAGCAAAGATTGCTGGCAGGACTGGAGATGGAACTTTGGTCTCTTGGCCTTCCAGACCAAAGTTGATTAATTTAAATATTTTTCTTATCTATAAATTCTATGGTTTTGTTTGAAGGTTCAGACTTTGCGACTATCATGTTTTGATGGCTGTAAAGGGATTTCAAGCCTATGGCCTGGAGATACCTCTACTAATAACCTCCAAAAAGCAAAAAAATCCAGGGAATGACTCAGAGGCAGAGCAGGACTGAGACCAGAGCTCAGTGGAAGTTGTCACATGGTAGGTCAGAACATCCAGGAGTCACTCACAGCTACCCACAAACTCCCACACAAATAAATGAGTGTACTTGGAGAAGCTCTGGCTGTGGATCCATCCCACGAACAGCTGTGCTATTTGCCACATTCCCTCCTCCAAAGGACCATGAGGACATGGGTCATCTTTGGAGGAAGATAACTGAGTCACCTGAGCCAAGAGGGGGATGAGAAAACACTGACTGTGAATCTGTCCCCTGAAACAGGAACAAAACCAACCTGAGTTCTCTACGTATCAGTATGTTTGTGTCATCTGGCTTGTTTTTCTACAGTGAAAGACAAACTATGAGATCAATCAGCAGCTTCTTCTGGCTGCTTCCAGCTGTACCATTAAAGATATAATGGGTTTGGAGAATGTATAATATTTCCCAACCTTACCAGTTGGGCTCCAACCCACTACACCTCTCAGGCACCAACACAGACCAGTTTGGGGGTTATGGAAGACCCTTTGTCCTAACCAGCCAAAGATTTCCCCTGTGTTTTAGCTCAGCCTCAAATATTCATTCTGGATCCTGGTATTTTCATTTTCCATCAACTTTTGTCAATAATAGACCTCAAAAAGTAAAAAGTTTTTTTCTTTTTTGTAAAAAAAGAAAAACAACCCAGAGAAAATCCTTGGCAAATTGTCTTCTAAAAACACCCTGTTACCTATACATTGAATTAAAAATAAAACACATGCAAGATAGAAATATAGAGAGAAAGGAATGAGCGTCCTGCCTTCACTGTTTGGTTTTTCATATATTGGCTGTGTTGTGCAAAATATTATTATTCAACCCCCCCAGCAATATTTCTCTCTCACAGACCTCAGGGCCTTGGGATTTCAGCAGCCAGTTCTCACACAGTTGTTTCAGCCTTAAAATCTCTCTGCTAAGTGAATGTACTTAATCCAGTGACAGATTGGGCTCTTACTGTGTAGACAGAAGAAATAATCAAGTACAGGACAGAAAATCCCAGACACCCATACGACTTTACTGCCAGAGAAACCAGACGGTTTCTTAAATTACAGAGAACATGTCAACAAATAGCAATAATGTGGTGAACTATGGCCCAGCATGGCCTGATCCCTGTTCTAACACAGGGCTTGGCTTGTCCAGCTCGGCTCTAATCTTTCAGCTTTGTGGCCAGGCAGGAAGGAAATGCAAAGCTGGCACAAGCCTTGCAGAAAAATTTTTGGGGTAGCAGAGATGTGTTTCATCTCTATTTCATCTCTCACTGCGTTTCTTTGGTAGTTAAGTGCGATCGGTAGTGGAAGGAAGACTTTTTCCTTCCTAGGGTTTCAGAGGCTGATTCTTTTCTAAAATAAGGTTTGTTTAAGTGTGTCACAGCTCTCTGACCTGGGGCACTCATGACAGCAAATCCATAGCACAGGCAAGGCCAGCAGGACCATGCAGGGAAAGGCTGCTACAGCATCTTGGTACCAAACTCACTCTTCCTTCCTGCTGTGGAAGTCCTGACAGTGGGACTCTGCTCCCTGCTATCTGCTTTCTCTTTACAGTGAAACCCAGACCACAAGGTTTATATATTTCAAATCAGAAATCCTCCCTCAGTTAGTTAGCACGGTCTCCCAAACCCTGTGGAAGACATCTGTCTCATGTAGATGATTAAATACAGTAAAGTGACATTCAGTCTCCTTCTCAGAAGGCAGGGCCCACCCCCAGAGAAGCTGCCTCTCCTCCCAGTCATGTCACAAGAAGAGAATTGAAGCTGATCTCAGCTGATCCACAATGAGCTCCAAGACTCTGAAGTCTCGACTTTGCTAAAAGAGGTAACAAAGCTTTCAAGAGCTTAATGAAACCAAAACTCATCCCAGTTCACTGTTTTCCAAGTCTAAGGCTATTTCATTTGTCCATGTAAACTAGAGTTTCCCCCAGATAGATGTCTCCTTTGTTTCTATCCCTGTTATCTAATAAATGTTTAATAATTTTAAGCTAAGAAATAACAAATATTTTAATGGATTTTGTCTCCCTTGTCATGTTTTTTGTTGCCTGATCAGCAGTACCTTGCTCGCTGCCTTAGGGAAAAAAATGCTGCAGCCAGGTTTCTGAATCCCTCAGACACTTTCAGCCTTCTTTTTTCTCTTCCCCTCATTTTTCTCTATCCCATGTGATTTGTTTTTCCTCTCCTCATTCTATTCTGCTTCCTTTGATTGTCTGTCTTCTTTATCTCCTTTGTCTTGAGCTGCGGGTGCCCTGCAACACCCCCAGCTGCTTTTGCTTTTCAAATCCCTGCAGCTGCAGCCAGGAAACAAGCAGGAGGGATGGGAATCCTGCAGGCTTGTGCTGGGAAGCAAGAGGGAAGCCAGGAGGCAGAGGTGGGCAATCTGTGAGGGACAGGAGCTCTGAGAAACACCCTGTGAGTGCAATTGGAAACAAAGCTAAAAATGACAACCAGAGAAACTGAGGGGGCTGAGGGTGAAAAGCTCCATTTCATTTCCATGCCTTCTGGATTCCTCACTCCCTTAAGTCCTTTCAAATTGAGTTGAATTTTGTGATCTTCAGACAGGCAACGTTCACACTGACTCTTTATTAAGCATCCTGCTCTCACACCTCCTGAAGATATATCAGGTCCTCATTCCACAAGGAATTATTCCAAACTGACACACCAGATGGACACACAGATCTCCACAGAAGTTCATTCCAATGCCAGTCCTCTAGCTTTTTAGAGGCAACCCCAGTAATGAAAATAAATGCCTGGGGCCTGACAGAAAGCAGGCGTTTGATTACATTAACTGCCAGTTCTGCAGCCAAAAGTGATAACAAATTAAATAGCCAACTGAGATGTTGAGTAATAAACCCAGGGATGCTGGAACAAACTGCCATCTGTGTCCTGCTTACAGTCTCCAAAGATTCAGTCTCCAAAGGCACTGAGCACCTTCACTCAGATCCAGCAAAGCAAGTGAGTGAGGGGTTGGTTTTCAACAAGTGTATCAGCAGCAAAGCCCAAGGAACAGCTCCTATAATGAACACTAAGCCTGTATTTAACTACTCAGCTACAATAAAGGCAGAAAATCCAATTGAACATTTAATATATATATGAATTTAATATACATATGAATTTGATATATATGAATGAACACGTCCTTAAGTAAGCAATGAGTCACTTCCAATTTGCACTGTTAGGAATAATGTCCTGCAGCAGATACACATAGTTTGTATTACTTTACAACAGCTAAAATTTAAACCTGGAGCAATAAAATTATGGTAATTCAGAGAAAAGATTGGAAGTGAATTTCTAACCTGACTATTTTAGCAGCCCCTCACAAGCAAAGTTTCTCCTAAAGGGTGGTTTCATGTTTCTGAGGTTCACAAGCTCCCATGCAAACGTTTGCTCTCCACAGAAATGTGGTTGAAGAAATATCAGTTCTGACACATAAAATCCCACTTCTTGAGATCTCAGAACTTACTGTCCAGGTGTTCAAGTTTTTAACATGGGAGGTAGCTTTGTGTGAAAATGTTTCAGCTAAAGTCATGCTGCTAAATAAAGAAAAAGCAGAAATCACTAGAAAAAAGCAGAAATAAACTACCTGCCCACCCTGTGAGTAGCACTTTCTCTGTACAGGTTTCACAGAAGATTAAACCACGAAGCCAAGTATTTTCAGTTTAATTTTCTACTCTTTGATGCCTTCTCCTTTTTCATTAAATTTCAGGTCCAGCAAGTTGGTGGTTCTAAGAGGTTTTGCCCATATTAAATAAAAAATATGAATAAAAAAATAAAGTCAACACCAAGACTTCATGGTTTGCAATGAAAAGATTAAAAATGCAATTTAAATATATCTTTCAGAACCAAGGAGGAGGTACAAGTAAGAGGATATCTGCATGTTTTTATTAACACGTAATAATTTACAAAGATTAATTTGTGATTTAGTGGCTGGTGTTGGCAATGCTGTTGTTAAGCACCTGCTCCATCCATATGAAACCCTCTTGGCTTGTTTGACTTGCTCATTTAAATTTAAGCACATGAACAACCACGTTCCTACACAAGGGCTGCTGGCAGGAAATTTTCCAGCAAGGCTGAATTTGAAGGTAATTAATCTCCAAACTTCTCCAGCAAAATTCCCTGCTCTGTTTGCTTACATGGTCAAAATGAAACAAATGCTGTATCAGAAAGAAAAGCACTTGTAGATGATTTTGACGATTTCAAGCACTGAAGAGGGGATTACAAACAACTTCCCATGGTTTCAATTCTGAAAAATACTGAAGAATACTTTATATTCTTAGAGCATTAGTCCCACTTTTAAAAATCAAGAGTTGTGCAGGTTAAATGCCCCAGAAGAGCACAAGACATGCCAGGGATAACAATTTTGTCCATAAGTGCCCGTGGCAGATGCTCCGTTCCCCAGGAAGCCGAGGTGGGACAAGGGACCGTGCTGATGGCTCATTGCCTGAGTGCCTGTGTGTGCTCCTGCAACACACTGTGTTTATTGAGGCTGCAATTAATGGGGAGTTATTAGTCATCTCCCTGCTCTGCCCACTCCTGCCATCTGACTTTGCAGCTCATCAAGGGCCCTCTCTCTGCTGAGCCTCCAGATGAAGCCCTCGATGGCTCCTGAGGACTGTGTTTTGCAGCAAGTCCTCACAGCTGCTGCTCCTCCTCTCCTCACCAAGGAAGAACTTCTCCTCTTCACTGCGAGCAGACAGTTCCATGTTTGCAAACATCCATGTGTGTTCCAGCCAAGGAACAGCTGATCCCAGAGGACTTGTGCAGGGGAGGGCTGGCAGCTGTGTCATCATGTCAGGCAATCTTCTTTTAACTCCTGGGATGGGCCCAAGTCCCCTTGGCTCTCTGATAAACCCACATGAAATACAGAACTGTCTAGACATCAGAATATCTTTGGGATCCCACTGTACAAATGAATGCTGTAATGCTAAAAAATATTTATAGTGCTTCCATTATAAAGACTTCCACAATATGACCCATTGTCTGTACATAACTCAGGTAACCCAGTTTGTTTTACTAACTTTCTGCACACTACATCAATCTCTTGACTGTCCCCATGTGCTTTATAGTGTCATTAAGAGAACAAACTAGTAAGACCCACTAACTGATGTCATCCCCTCTGGCTGGGTTTCATTTCCCTAGAACTAAAAATAATGTCTAATTTCTTTGAAATGTTGAGAAGATCCCTTGAGGCACATCATGGGGGATGAGTTTTCTTTGTTACAAAAAAAATACCTTAGTGACTGTGCTGTGTGTTTATCATATCAGCAGGCAGACACACGACACAGGTAATGCTTTACTCTGCTCTTTGCCCTTCTACTCTGCTCTGGTGAGACCCCACCTGCAGTGCTGCCTCCAGCACTGGAAGGACATGGAGCTGTTGGAGCGAGTCTAGAGGAAGCACTGAGATGAACAGAGGGATGGAGCAGCTCTGCTGTGAGGAAAGACTGGGAGAAATGAGATGTTCAGCCTGGAGAAGAGAAGGCTCTGGGGTGACCTGATTATGGCTTTCCAGTACCTGAAGGGAGCCCACAAGAAAGATGGAAAGGGACTTTTGGACAAAGGCCTGGAGTGACAGGACAAGGGGAAATGGCTTCAGACTGACAGAGAGTAGGTTTAGATTGGATACTGGGAAGAAATTCTTCCCTGGAAGGGTGGTGAGGCCCTGGCACAGGTTGCCCAGAGAAGCTGTGGCTGCCCCAGCCCTGGAAGTGTCCTAGGCCAGGTTGGACGGGGCTTGGAGCAACCTGGGATAGTGGAAGGTGTCCCTTGGCATCCCTCCCATGGCAGGGAGCTGGAATGAGATGATCTTTAAGGTCCCTTCCAACCCAAACCATTCTGTGATTCTGTGAACGCTGGTCCTGCAATTTCTCATGATCCCAGCACAATTTAATTTTTTGTCTATGCTGCACATTTAATTTTTTTAATAGATGGCCACCGGTTCCAGATGTTTCTAAAAATTAGAGCATCTGAGTAATTCAGCACTCCCAAGTACCAGCTCTGTGCAAGCAGAACAGATGGCCAGTCCCACAGCCTTGGATGTACATTCTCCTGACGTGTGAGATGGAAACTGCAGTGCAGGAAAAAGAAGGTATTGGGCTTTTTATTGGTTTTATCAGGTGACTGACATTTTGCTGGAAGCCAGGCTATTTCTGGCTGCCATGTGTGCTGCTGCTCATACCAAAATTGGAGATGAAGTTGTGGGAAGACGTGAAAACTGTCATGATGCAGCAGACAACAAGAGGATGAAAGTCACTGGTCTAGACAGATTATGACAGAATCTCATATTTCTAATTTAATATTGAAGGACATGTCTATCAGCACTGGCAATGAGGGGACACACTCTGCTCCATAACAAAATAGCCAATTATTATACCAATTCTATAAAAAGAAGTGGGATTATACAAGTAGAAATGAATGATAGCAAATATATAAAGAGATATTATGGTCTTCTTGCATCTGAATGTATAAGTAAAAATCCATTGATAGATATACATATAAAGAAATAATATTTAGACAGGCAAACAGTTGTCAAGATTTCAGTGCCTTGGCTCCTCTCATTAAATACAGGCCAAGAGACAAATTTTCTCCTAACTTTCATATTATTGTAATAAAAAAAAATGACAGAAAAATAAATTCAGCCCTGCCTTGGTTTTGTGATTTAGCAGCTCTGACCCACAGCAGGTTTTTCACAAAACCTTTCAACATCTCTGCAGAAAGAAAACCTAGAATTGTGGCTGCACTGGTCTATTCCACGTCTGAGTAGAAATGTCTCTATTTCCAAGAGAGTTCTAAATTCTCTGATAGAGAATTTGCATATCCTAAACATTTCAATCTGGCATGTCAGCCTAATTTCCTTAAATAATACAATGGAAGCAAAACATGCGTTAATTCACCTTGATGCAGAGTGACACCTACCCGAGTTCTTTGCACAAACTCTGGTTCCTAATATCTGAAGCCTTCTGCTAATATTCACTCTAAAAACTGTACATTTTAAATGGAGAGCTATAGAAGTTAAGTTCCTCCACTATAATTCCAGACAGGAGGACTGTAAATCTTCCTCCAGTGCTACACTAAAGTTGTGTTGACACACGAATGAATGAACGTGGCTTTATGTTGCCTCCCACATATGACATTTGGCAGCAATGTGCAGGTTCATTTCTCTGAGGTTGGGAAAGTGAGAGGTAAGAGCACCCCTGAGAGTGCTTCAAGTTACAGCACACATTCTCAATAGGACCAGGGTCACTTAATTTTATAAAGACCATTTACAATCCAGGCATTATTCCTGTGTTCAGAAACCATTCCCTCTCTTGCAGACCACAAGAACACATTAAGCCAGGCAGTCCCTGCTTTGCAGCCTCAGCATATTTCTGGGTTGCCTGAACTGTTGTAAACACTTTGCAAATTCCTTGAGGGTCTGATCCTTTCCCCAGCTGGTACCAACATTTCCATTATTCCTGACAGTGCAGGATAAAGCTCTAATTTTGTGTCTGAGGGCTCTCAGTCTGAATGCTATGGAGGGGCTGCACAACGCCACAAGTTCCCATCTTTACCATCCAAACCATTTTGGTACCTGTAGCCCAGGGGTGCAAAGAATATTATAAAGTGTCTCTTGAAACAAGCAGAGAGCAATAAAGGCGATGGGAGAGCTGGAAAACATTACCTACAAGGAAAGGATGAAACTGGGAATGTTTAGTCCAGACACTAAAAGAAGTTATAAAGCCCTAAACTACGTGGGGTGATTTTCCTGACTGCTCTGCTCTTTGCAGTTTTCCAGATCCACTGGGCAAGACTTGAATGGCAGGAGGGAGTTTGAAAAGTAGAAAAATCCAATAATTGCTCATTGCTCTCTTGCTAAAGATAGTTCAGCACTGGCAGCCCAGGAATGGATCAATTTGTGGACATGGGACCTTCCCAATCATCCATTATGACAGGAGAGGGAATGAACGTCAAGGGGATCAACTTAGACAAGTACCTGTGAGAAATGGGCTAAAAGTAGTTTAATCCTGCTTTGGGATCAGGTATATTTGGCCTCTAGAAATTATTTCCATTCCTATTTTTTATTAGTCTGTCTCAAGTGCAGCTGGAAGATTTCTGCAGTCCCTCTGGGCACAGGTGACTCTGTGACTGCTCAAAGGCAACAGTATTTCTCCCAAGAAGAGTCTCACCCAGCAACAGGGAATATATGGGTTGTGTTAACTCTTCCCATGTTCCTTAAGGAAGTAATTAATGTGAAGTGCAGTTTAAGCATCTCCTCCCTTGGTTTCCTAACCAAAATTGTTGTGATAAACTGTCAGGCACTCAGAGGTCTGTGGGACAGTCTAAAACCAAAATGCTTTACAATTAAACTTATCTCCTACTTTCTCCAAACCCAAAATAATTTGCAGTCGCACTGGTGTTTATAAACCCCCACAGTCACACTGTCCTCCATCCTAAAGAAAACACCTATAACACATACACATGTTTCCCAGCATGTATATTTTGCCAGTGTGTAGCTTATGATCTGGGCACTTGCCAGACTGATGGCGTTTCAAAATTTATCCCATTCCCCTTGTTCTGTCCCTCTGAGGTACCCACATGAGGCTGAAATTATAATCTATGATGGCATTTATTTTAGAAAGACATCCAAAGAAGGAGGGAAAAAAAAAGAAGCTCATTTTTTTTTACTTTGTAGCACACCTCTGGAGCAGAAAATGTACTTCTGATCCACCTGCTTGTTTTTTCTATTTTACTATTTCATTACTTAATTTTGATGCAATATATGAATAGACACAATAAAATCCAATAGGAGATTTAGAGCAGTGAGAAAACTAATCACTGAGCAAACTCTCAGTGAGAGGAGGGAATTCTTTGGGTGGCCACAAGCTGTTGACACAAGACCAGTGGAATCAGGTTTGTGACCCTGTTGCACAGATCAGAACAGATGCTACAGACCCCCTTGGGCTATAAAACACCTTCAGGTGTTTATGTACACACTGAGGAATAGAGAAGGTGTGTCACAATTCTATTAACAGAAGAAGCTGGAGTTTCTCAGCTGGTCTTTCAGAACAGAGAGTTAATAAAGACAGAGCAAAATGGATGCTTGGAGTAGTCCCAAAGCTGGGAGACACTCATATACTCTGCACTCTAAGCACCTAAATTCTAGCATGCTGTAAGAATGTGCTGAGAGGAGAAGTGCTGGTTAATTCCTTCATCCAAAACCCACAGTAAATGTTGCCTGTGGGTACAATGAACTGCAAAGGTGTTCTCATTCCTCATCACTGGAACAAATACTCTGGTGTCAGAGGAACGTGTCAGACAAGGGAAAGGTAAGGAGGAGTTTCTTTTTGCTTAATGAGCTCTCTGTTGTCAGTGTCAGATGTACAGGAAACCAAGCTGGAGATCAGCTCCACACACAATATGGGTCACCAGAAGTCAGCAAGTAACCTGAGGACAGCTCCCTGCCCTGAAAA
>JAWWLV010000021.1:17299178-17337722 GCA_035041135.1 Platyrinchus mystaceus | reverse complement strand
CCACATAAATGTATTGCAGTGCTGCTCAGAACTCTGAATTCAGTCCAGAAACTGGTTTTCATTGTGACACTTATTGTAAAGGGGAGTTGACAGTGGTACCAGTTTGCTGAATTTGTCAGAGAGAATAACTAATTAATTTCTGCTCACTATTCTCCCAAGGAACAAGAGACAGGACTAGAGGAAATGGCCTTAAGTTGAGCCAAGGGAGGTTTAGATTTGATATTAGGAAAGATTTCTTCACAGAAAGGGTTGTCAAGCATTGGAAATGGTTACTCAGGGCAGTGGTGGAGTCACAATCCCTGGAATAGTTCAAAAAACACATGGATATGACACCTGAGGACATGGTTTAAGAGTGAACATGGTGGTGGTGCTGGGTTAATGGTTGGACTTAATTTTGGAGGTCTTTTCCAACCTTAACAATTCCATGATTCTATGATTCCGCTGTCCCTGAGCAGCATCAGAGATCTCTGAGCACTACAAATCAGAATAAATGCACCAATAAAGTTTGTTTCTTCTCTGAACAACTGGAAAACCCCAGTTAGAAGGAAGGCAGACTCACTAATATACACCCTTGGAACACCAGCCTGTCCCAGAAGTGTCTCATTATCGTAGTTCTTCTTGGGTTGAATGACAGCTTTAGGTAAGCAGAGATTTTTTTTTAGTGGTCTACACAGCAATTAACTTGCTTCTCACCTTTAAAATGATAATATACCAGATGACCTTTTTAAAAATTTATTATTAAACAAAGAAGTTATTGAATTTATTGTAAGTTTAAAACCTATGGCCAATTTCTCCTGAGTCTTAAAGAGAGGAAGCAAAAAAAGCTACATAATAAAAGCCACCGAGAATCCTTTAAAATTCCTCAAAATGTTTTTTGTTTTGTTCAGTGCTGGATAATTCAGGGTACCAGAGGTGCTGGCTCACACCTGCTGTGCCACAAGGTGTTCAGAGCATCCTCACAGAGCTCTCTGACAGGGATGAAGCAAGGGGAGCACACCAAAAAGCCTCTCTTTAACTTAGTAAAGCCCTCAAAGTGAGGCTTTGCCTGGCCAAGAAAACCCGTCCAAGAAGCACCACAAAACCTCTTCCAGTTTCCCAGTGGGTTTGAAGGCAGTAACAGATTCCCGTTGCTGTTCCTGGGTGTTCTCTTTACAAAATAAAACAACACACATGCACTTTCACAAATGTGACACAGGCTTTGTCACACTATCTTAGACACTCAGGCTTGCATGACAAAAACTCTACAGTTAAACAAACATCACCTAATAGTATAATCTCTAAAATGTGATTATTTTGCTAAGTCTGTAGCTGCTGGGCTCAGGCTCATGACAGTCTGAGAGATGGGCAGAAGTACATGTTCCTTTTCTTTCTTTTCAGACACAAATATAATCCTGAAGATATTGAAATATTCATGATACTAAATATTTAAATTCTTCCACCCTGCTTGCCTGGATACTTCTACATTCACCACCACAACCCCTCCCCCCCCCCCAAAAAAAAAAAAAAAAGAAAAAAAGAGAGTTTTAAGAAACTGAAAACAGAAATAGAGGGAAACAGCAAAAAAATGTATGTTCACAAACACAAGTGAGTGTTTGGGAAATAACAGCTTTAGTTGAATGTTGATAAAAGATTCCCAATGAAACAGAGATGAATGTGTTACAAAGGCACGACAATAATAAATTCCCTTTCTCACCATAGAGTGTCACACACACTGAACTAAGGGTCAGGCTCTGCTCATTTTAAAGACCTTAAGGGTTAGATGTAAAATTTAGACTCAGATTTGAATCTTGAGCTCTTCAACCTTCAGGGTCATACAGTCAGACACCTGCTGTGTTTTATTAACAATGCTTTTCTTTCTTGGAATATCCCAGTGAGGGAATGGAAGGCATTGCTTAAACTCATGGATAGGCAATGGGCCAAACCCAGCAGGGTTTGACTACAGGGAAGACTTTTGGGAAGCAGAAAAGTACAGATCTTCAGGTGAGGTGTTTTTCCCTTTTTGTTTTAAACAACTTATTCACAGAAACTAGAGAAGGAAAGGGGAGAGACAAAGCTCTAAAAAGTGTTACTGCTGGAGAACCCAGATTTAGAAAGCTCTCCTTGATGGGCATTTCCAGGCCAAGGACTGGTGATCTCCATGTCCCAGGAGCAGCTTCAAACCAGAATTCCAATAACTTGCAGGGTTTCAGGTGAGGGAGGACCTGTTTATGAAGGGAACTGCCCCTCTCTCAACAAAGAAGGATGTTCTCGAGTCTTTCTGGGCTGACCTTTTATGAAATACATTTTAAGAATCATTAGACTGAGTCCAAAATCACCTCTTCACTTTAAGTAGTTATTGACTGAGACACCCACATCCCCTCTGACACTCGAGTTTTATGGTCAGCCTTCATGTTTCCCAGAAACACATGAGCCAGAATTATCCAAAATCCACAAAACAACGTTGACATTGGTATGCTGAATATGAAAAACACTTGAGCAAACATCTTCCAGATATGCTGTTAAAGCTAAAGTAATAAAGTTTTTCCAACTCTACAAACATAAAGACACAAAAAACCCCCAAACAAATAAAAAGGCCCGTTGAACCTTGACAATTTTACTTTTAAATGCAAAATTTAAATTCAAAACAAATGGAGCATTTATTTCATTTTCAGCCATGTGAGTGATGCTGAATTAGTATGTGGGTCACATTTAAGGTACTTTGCTCCAATATTAGGTCTTTAAATACAAGCTTTTGTTCCTTATTTCTTTCTCCCATTCTCTTTTCTACAATCCTGGGGTATATGAGGTACTTAATCCTTTAGCTCTTCAAGGTTTTATTCACTTTGATACAGCTGCAACCACAGCACCAGGTCACTACTGCAATACCAAAAATTTATATGATTACTCATTATGCTGTGATCAACAACAATAACTCAGAGCTTGTAGGGGAGAATCAATCAGGAGCAAACTATTTTCCAGAATGACTCCCAAATACAGTCCTTAGGATCTGAAATCACTGGGAGCAAATTGCCCCAAGTTCTGACATTTCTGAGATAATTCCATTTTTCAGGATTTTATATGGACATGATAAATGGAGAGCAAAAAGGGGGGAAAGATGTGTTACACAACCCCCTTTCCTCACGTTTCCCTTGACAAAATGCTTAATATGAGCACAATCTGCCAATGTCACCCACATGAGAGAGCTCTGCATCTGTGTGGCCATATGAGGGCTTAATCTGCCTGTTTCATAAGATAATTACTGAAAGAGGCACTAATATGAGCCATAATCCCAGTGCTAACACCTCTAAACTAGACAAGTTCACACACCAGTTTGCACAGAACTTTGAACTCTTCATTGAACGTGGAAGATGGAAGGAAAAAATTTGGACTGAGCCTGAAATTTGCTGCTTGTGAGCTCCGAGTCCACAACCTCAGACAAACTGCTGTAAATAATCCCTCAGCCAGTTAAAGAGCTTCCCCCTGATTTCTCTAGTTAATAAAAGAACATTAATTCTTTCAAAATAATTGCATCAAAATAGAAAATAATGTGGAGGGAGCACGTTAAATCTCTTTTGAGGAAACTCTAACACTGAAATGTTCAACAGAAAATGGTTTCTTGAAGTTTGCAAATCAGCCCTGCAGAAATGTTGAAGAGAAAAGTCCTCATTCCTGCCTAGTGAGAGTGCAAAAATTTCTTAAAGGAACCAGAGCAGTGATTTTGCCTCCTGCATTTCTCAAAATCAAGTGTGATAGATCATTTATCATTTGTGACACACCTATATCCTATAGTGGGTGTGCATATATATATTTATTTACACACACAAGTATGTTTAATACAAGTAATACGAATGAAGAAAATGAAGTTATACAGTAGAGGTAAACAAAAATTCTTATAAAACATGCCTGAAAGTGATCAATACAAAAATGGTAATAAGGAAATGTTCTTTATATATCATCTCCTGCATATGCACTGCATGAAACTAAAATGCTTTTGAAATGACATAAATACGAGTTTTTGTCAAACTCCTCACTCAGTTAAAAACTGATCTTTGCCAGTGCAGGAAAAATACTTTAATTCCTCACAAAATGCTTATTTCCATGTATCCCTTGGCTGCATTTTGTGACAGCTACTGGGCTCCAGGGCTGCTCTCCTGCAAAGCGAGCGGCCGTGATCCGACACCCGGCGATGCCCTGACAGGTGTGAAGGAAGCCCCATCCTCGGGTTTCAGCGTTGTCAGGGGGCACAAAGACAGGCAGGAGGGATGTGAGGGTGAGGCAAAGAGCAGGATCATCTGCTGGGCAAACAACACCAGCCAGGTGATTCCAAAACAAACACGACACCGCTGAAGACAGGGACTCTTTGATGACAGACTCCTAAAGCTCCTCTCCTGGGATGTCTCTTTCCATGACTCAGTTGTTGGTTTTAATGATGATCTCTCGCTGCTTGTGATCCAAGAGAAGGCCTTAATCAAACCACTGCTGCCTGATTAAACCACTCATAAGATATCTGACACCAGCAGAAGTGTATATGAAAGGGAGAGTAAACAGCCTTTGGGAAGAGAGGTATTTTCCTTCACTAAATGTCAGATGACAAAAGTTCCAAAAACTGTGTGAAACCAAGACTTGTCAGTGAAGAAAACTCTTCCTGTCACTCCAGCTCTGCTGATTCCAAACAGAAATGGCAAATGCACAGAATAGGATGCTTTAACAAGGGTTTGAGGGGACCTCACATTTCTGGCCCCTTCTCCAGCAGTTTGTCTAAGCAAGGAGGGCTCTCTCCTGCCACAGGAGATCCCATCCAAGGCATGACCCAGGTGGGGATAACTGCTGTGGCTCAGTGGCTGATTGCTTCCCAAACATTTTGGAAACATTCCCACTCGGGTCCTGTGGGATAACTCACTGGATTGGGTCATTTTAGGAGCCCAGCTTTCCTCCTCTGAAAGAGTGGGGCATCTGTCATGGATCAAAATGACCCAGAATCAACTTTAATAACAGATAAATGAGAAACAATTTAAAAACAATGAGATTAGCAGCAGTGGAACCAGACTGAAAATGATGAAGTGATGAAAAACATTAAGATTGACAGAACTATCCTCTTTCATTCATAAATGTGATGATTCCATTTGTGTTGTAATAACATTATTTTGCACAAGTGAAAGAACATTAAATATACACTCAAATCAAGATGTGTCAATGAAATAAAAGCATTTCAAAATCTCTGGCCTGATTTTCTACTCAAATCTCTCTTTGCTGATGTAATCCCATGGAACATAATAGCTTTGTTCTTTAGGGGATAAAATCAGATGCAGAAAAGAAATGACAGCTGGAAATGATTCCAAAAAGTCACAAAATAACTTACTCCCCTGTGTAATATGTCAAAGTCAGAAACTAGCAGAAATCATGTGTCTATATTTTTGTCTAGGTAAGAAGACAAATGAATAGACAAAAATTAAGTTATTAAACAATAAACAATTAAACAATTTTAAACAATTAAACAATATTAAACAATACCACCTGAAATACTCCCAGATAGATGTCAACAAGAAGTTAATATCTAAAAACCAGAAATATCAAAAAACCCACTCTTTGAAGGCTGAGTATCCTTGAATATGTGTTTTGATTTTACCTCCAGCATGGACCAGACATTCAAGACTCTGCAACTTCAAATACACAAATGGACTTATTCCTTACTCATACAGGTTGTAAAGCATTAGTGTCCCTTAAAAAATTGAATTCCAAATGCCAGGATATCAAAAGCACTGAAAGTTTATTCACAGGTTAAACACAGAAGAATTAAAATTAGGCTTCCTTGAACCCACCCAACAGGACAAATAAATAGCATAGTACAGAGCTGCTTTAAAAAGATGGAACTATGGGAATAGTCTCATGTATTCTCCAAGTGAATTTATCCACAAATGAATTTGGCTTTTTACCCCCTCTTGTCTTTATCTGAAACATAAGCTACAAAAAATAGTGATAGAATCACTTTCCTGTCAATTATGTATTGAACTGTGTGACAACTAACTGAGATTATTCTTTCTGCATAAAAATGATCAAAAAATATAAAAAGAAAATGTTAATAATAAGCCAACTGGCACATTTTGAGGCCTTCTCATGACTACAGCATCTCACATAAGACTGTGTTTTTGTAGAATCTACATTTACACTAAAACATGATATAACTGTTAGTAAAAGCAAAGGGATGAAAAATTCTATTTTTGTTTATAAGTCAGCCTAAACAAACTGAACTGTAGTCAAGTATATCTGGAGAAAAGGAGGAAAACATTTGCTGATATTGTGAGACAATCACCACATCCACGTCCTGTGAGGGGAATAATAAAGGACAACCCTGAGTTCAGGAACATGCAGGGCTGGGTGAGATGGTCACAAGGACTTTACTGTGCCACAACACTGAAAGGGCCATTGGGAACTCAACATTCTGTGTGCTCAGGATCAGGAATTAAAAAACAATTTTTAAAAATTAGAATTTAATACAAATACCAGGATATGGGAGTGTTTGTATGACCAGATTGCATCTCCAACCAGAAGAGTTTGCCCCTTATAAAAAAATTCACTCCAGGTTCCATATACTGGCACATAAAACAAAATCACTTATTGAACAAACAGTAAGTGTTGCTTCTAATTTTTATTAGAGCTGTAAATGTAATAAAATTAAAATCTTTTAAAAATAAGGTATTTTGAATATTTTATGAAGTTGTGTAGCTTCTGACTACAAATCAGCAGTCTGCTCTTACTCTAAATACATCCCAGGAGAGAGACGTGGTGACAGTCTAGCAGAAAAGCAAAGAATTATCAGTGGAATTTATTATGAAAGGCTGAAGTTCAAACACATCACTATTAGCCAGCTAAATCCATTGTAAATAGCTTCTGGAAGGAATTGCAATTTAAAAGACTCATTAGTTAAGATGTGTTAATATCAGCCAAAGACTTTTCCTGCCTGAAGCAAATTCAAAGTGAAGATATGACTGATAGTAACACTTGTTCTTACAGACTTTTCTGCACACGATCTACAGCTCAGCATTACTTCACTGGAGCCTGAAACCATTTGCTTTGGCCTTGCCCTGGAAACATATGGTCCTTCCTTTTCTCTAACAAGCACTGACAGATTTGGCTTGTCATGTCCATATGAACGTTTTCTGCTCACAGTTACAGGACAGAATCCAGTAGGAGTGGAATGAACAGAATCCTGGGATGGAGGAAAACAGGTTTTGGCCCTTCAATTATATATGTCAGGCACTTGGCCAATTAATGACAATTATGGAAATTCACTTGAGGGCCTCTCAATGAAACCAAAGACCCAATTTTGACTTGAAAATGGGAAATATTTTCATATGGTACAAATCCACAGAGCCTGACTTAGTCTGTTGCATGTATTTCAAGGGTGAGCTTTCTGTGACAACAACCATCTGTTTGTCCCGTGTTTGTACCAAACAAGAGGGTGTTCAAGTCTATTCCTTGGATTCTTCAGCTGTGCTGCAACACCACTAATGACCAAATAATAGAAGAAGCAATCCTGTCTCAGACACCAGGGAGCCAGCATTGATTTCTAGACAATATTCATGTAAGAAAACATTGGGTTTTGCTGGAAATCATAGAGCCAGAATACAGCAAAAACATCCTGGAAAGTCCATGGCAAGAGAGACACACTACAGAGGTGGTTGTATCCCAATTCCCTGAAACACTTCCTCTGAGCTGGAATATAAATTATGAGCTAATATCTCTTCACATGAAAACAATAACACTTCTGTAACAATATAATAATTAGGAGCACTACCAGAATGTGAATCTGGAAGGTACCAGTCCTTCCAAAGCCCTGCAGCCAGCAAAAATATGTTGGAGTATGAAGCTTCATAACGCTGTTCCTTAAAATTAAAATCTCATCCTAAAACCAGGAAAACATTATGCCACTTCTTATTTTTCTAATCAGCTTTAGTTCTTTCCTTCTTCTTTCATCAGTAATGAAGAACTTACAGTTCAAGCTATGCCCTCCATGCCCTTGGGTCCCTCTCAGCTCTTGTTCATCACTGAACTCTGCCTGAACTTTGTGATCAATTTTGTTGACAAGGCAGAAATGGGAAGATGATTTAGCTGCTTTTCCGCTGGCAGGATTGCTTCCCCAAAGCTGGAGGAGAGCAGCATCCTCAGCACCAGCAGCAGTTCTGCCTCTTAGTTCAAGCAGGGAGTTGGAGGTGCTGAGTAAAGCAGCAAAGCACAGTTTTTTCCTTAGTCACTGTTCAGAGTAGACTGTGTGTTCAAGTGATGCCCTCCGCTAATCTTGTGTTTAGATCACATCACCTCAAGTACTCTCCCTGTTTTTATCTGCTGATGCACTTACAGGTGAGAGAAGTCAGCATCTGCACTGATTTTACAAGCTTTTGCAGTAAAAGAGGAGAGTACCAGAAATAATACACTGCACTGTCACCTAATGAATAAAAGGATGCACTGTATTGCCTGGTTCCATCCCCATGGTCTGATACACCAAGGTGACTCCTGAGAAGGAAACAGACTGGTCAAAATTCCTCTGGAAAGGCCAGTTACTTCAGAAACAGTACAAAATGGCAGCATGACCAAACCCCAGCAGCAATCAGAGTGTGCAGGGTCGTGGAAACTCGTTCAATATATGATTAGCAATCAGGGTGTCTTGAAGGACTCCACCAGAAACCATATCAGGGAAAGCTGATTGATGCTTCTGCTGTCTGTGTTACTTGAGGAGCTTATGGCAATTTGGGTTATTTAATTCTAATCAAAATCTTTTCCTATTTCTAATCCCTTCAGCAGATTAAATATTGCTAGAAGGAAAATCAACACCCACACAGAAAGCCTGGGCTTGGCCGTTGAGTGTAGTTATCTACTGGAGGTCATTAAGGTTGAAAGACAGGCCCTCTTGGCCAGCTCTATACTCAGTAGGGAAGGACAAGCAACAGGAGAGAGTCAGCCTTTTGGAGATCTCTATCACCCTCTAAGTAGTTTCTTGTTCTTTGCTATCGAAATAAATAGTCTGCAAATTAGTCTCCTTCGTTCAGTGAGATGGAGCTGCACCAAGTGCTGCCATTTACTGCAGTCCTTCTACATCACTGTTAAAAAGGAAAGTTCTAAACAGTGACATCTTGGAGGCAGAATTTGTTCTGGGCACAGACTGTGAACAAAATGTATGCACTAATGTAAAGTTACCAGGGACTTGGGGTTTCTGCAGCCCGTGTCTCAACCAAGGAACTACTGCTGTGGTTTAAAGCACTTCAACTAAATAGGATGATAATTTCTGCCTACCTCAAGCAAAGAGGTGCATGGAGACATGTTTATTGTGGGTTTTTTTTCATGTGAAATTGTTAAAATGAACTACAGAAATTCTGACTTCAATACATGAAGAAATATTACAGCCATAATGAGTCTTCCAATTCACTTTTCTCCTTTGCTTGCTGCCATACATTTATATGTAATGCAGCTGCCTGGATATTTCCCAAGTGAGCAATAAGAGACCAGGTGGTAATTAAGTTATTTCACTCAAGCATCAGGTGTATTTGGAGCCATGGTAATATCTCAACATCTCCTGTACCTTTCATGTCCTGTTGTTTACCAAAGGAGCAATGAAAAGGAGCACGGGAATGAGGTGTAGATGGATATGAATTATTGAGAGGGACTAGGAAGAAAGAGCTGCAGAAACAGGAGTATCTGTCATTTAAGCTCCAGGTAAGAGGTTTTAAAGCACAAATGACAGCAGTGAATGTGAAAATGCTCTGAGTGGTGTTTGTGCTGCTTAATAGAGAGTAGGGGATGTTACTTTTACAGTTTGCAGCAGTGTGTCTTGCCCTGCCTTGAGCCAAGGGTAAAAACCATTCTCTCAAACACCTTTCTCTCCTGCTTACACCAAGGGCTCACACTCATCCAGACCAGCCACTGGCTGTTAATGCCTGGCAGGACAAAACTGCTGTGCTGGAAAAGCTCCTGTGACATTTTATTTAAGATATTTTCTATTGTCTAGTCCAGGCATTCAGCCTGAAATTTTATGTCTTTCCTAAATCCTTCAAAGCAGTATTTCCCTTCTCTTCACCCATTTGACAGCTGTGGGTGGTGGTCATGTCACTGATCATCTTTTAAGTTCTTTTGCCTTTTCTTCATAAGACAAAACTTTCATGTCTATAAATTACTTTGTCAACTCTACTCCTCTCCAATTCTACAAATCCTTTTCAAACAATGAAATCCAAAGCCACAGGAACTGAAAATGTAACACTCCTCCCATTTAATCCGTGATCCATTGCATCATCTCTTTAAAAATCTCTACAAGCATCTTTTGATTGGTTTGGTGGATGGACTACACGATTGGAGTAATTTTACATTTTGCTTTCTACTACTCCATCATGTTATAAAACCAAACAGCATTTCTGCTTTCCAGACTCTTGCTTTTCATTTCACTCATCTCTCTTCCTACTTTATGGCTGGTTCGTTTCAGATTAATCCCCCATAGTGGACACATAGTCATTTCCTCAGGTTCAGCCTGATTTTATGGATGCCTACCATTTCCTCCAATCTCTTTAGCTCCTCTCAATCTCCTCTCTATCCTGATAGAAATTTCCCTTGATTTTACCTTTAATTAATGCATCTTTATAGTGTTTACAACAAAAGCTGGGTTGTAAAGGTGACTCACAGATCCATTCCTTGCCCAGCCCCCCAGTCACTTCCCAAAGTAGGAAAATGGGACTTTCCAAAATAAACAGGGAAACAGGTTGTAGGGAGGAAAGAGCAAACCAAGGGCTTGCTTTTGAGAGCAGCTCTGCAGCTCTTAATCCGCTTTTGAAATATGAGCCTGCAAAGAGCAGGTGCTGTCAGAGGGATTGAAAGATGGGTCCGGGGAAGAGGTTGAGGGAAGAGCTTGGCTTCTCACCTGATGATGGGCTTTTAAAGAATAGTCAGTGTCAGCCTAATAAAGTCACCCCCAAAGCAGATGGTGCAACTCCCACAACACACACAAGGAGGAAAAGTTCTTCCCTCTCAAAGGGAAAAATAGAACAGTTCTTGAGAGGACAGTGAGTGGGGATCTCTCACAGGTTTGCAGAGACTGCAACACAAGGCCATGGTCTCTCTACTAATTCCTTACTAACATGATCAAATCATAATATCTTTGTATTTTAGTCAGAACAAGGCCAATATTTCATGGATTAAAAGAGATACAGATCTCAAGGAGAAACCAGCTAAGTTATTAAGAAGAGCTCAAGGGTACTTTTTAAGAAGTGGGTGGTACTACAGCACAACAATATTCTTTATACATATTGCTTTTAACACAAGGTCACAAGGCTTGGAAAGAAATCTAATTGGAATGATTTTTTTTCTTTTATATTTAATGCATCATAAATGGAGAAGTGGATTTGTAGGGGTAATTTGTTTGAACAGTATGGTATTAAGAAAAACAAGATGAAGAAATCAATCTCTTCCATAACAAACAAAACAAAATTCTCAGACCTTCCTTCACTAGTTCTAAATTATTTGAGAAACAAACCATAACAGGAGAAGGGGGAAAAAAAATCAACAACATTCAGCATTCAAACCCACCTCACCTGCTTAGCAATTCATGTTTTAATCTGGGAGTCCGTCACAGCAGCTTAATGGAATTTTAACACTGTTTCTCTTTCTATTTGAAAACTGAAAGCACTGCTGTATTTTATTCTTGAGCTACACAACTTTAAATAATCAGTCTTTCTAGTGACTCACCCACCTGTTAAAAAACTGTCTTTTCCAGTGCAGTTAGTTGAGGATCAACTTTTCAATACCTCCTGTCCTTCTCCCCAAATGGGAGCTTGTTTTCATACCTCAGTATTACAAGCACAGTTCCTACCAGACCACTGTAGTTATATTTATTTGATTGATGACCAGGAAACAGAGGCACAGAGATACTAAATGATATGTCTGGGCTGTCTGTGTGTACAGGTAGACACCCACAACCCTGTAAGCTGGAAAAACAACAGTACTTAACAGACATACATGTCCTCAGCATGTAACTGTTAATGCTGTTACTGACACAGAAATGCAGGAAAATGGTAAAAACCCCACCAATCTTGGCACTCAATGCAGTCAAATATCCCTTTAGAGTGTCACCTTCCATAGTAGAAGTTATTATCTGTATGGCTGTATCCTTTACTATATATTGGATATTTGTGGTATCTCAATGATCCTGAGGTGGATCACTGAAATGACTCTTTTAATATTAGTCATGAAAGTGGTGTGACTCATGAATGCTTTGGAATTGAAACAAAAAGCACTTGGCAAAAAAAGCATTTAGATAGTTTCCAGTTTTTATCTCACCAAAGGATTTACATTGTCAAGATGTTTTCAGCTCTGATAGAAACATCAAAATGCACAGTCCAAATGTGCCTGCAGAGTATGAGAGAAAATGGAGGTTTGTGCCCTTGAAGAGAACTTCATTTATCAGCAAGAACCTCCTGCTGATTATCACCAGGGTCTCTCTTTCAAACCCTTTGGTTGCTAAATTCTCAGTGAGGTCAAAGATGCCAACCCAACTTCTTTGCTGATGTGCTCACAATTAAACAGATGTGCCCTCTGCTTTGGAGTCCGGGAAGGGAAGGTTGTCTCTGTTTCCCATAAAAAGTGTTGTCACCTCCTAATGCTTAGAGATGGCAGAAAAACTCCTTCCTCAGATGCTCAGCTTGTGTGTGGGGCTCAGGGTGAGATTGATCCCCAGGACTGGAATCAGGAGAGATTTGTTCTCCAGGTCTGGTCATGAAAGGCTGGAGGCTGCCTTCCTCTAAAGCAGGACTCCCACACTCCCTGGGCACAGCTCTCCTAATCCATCTCTTGCCATGTGGAGAGGCAACAGCTCAGCTCCAAGTCATGGCATTCAGCTGTTTCCATGCCACACATTTTAATGCCCTAAAACCTTTTAAACCTCAGTGATTCAGTCCTTATACAAAATTCATTGGGATAGACATAGGAATGATTAGCCATTTAAGATTCCTTTCCTCAGGTACTGTCCATTAACAAGCATCATTTTCTAGACAGTCCAAAGGAAATGAGCACAAAGAACTTCAGGGAACTTGTCCAAAGGTGATTCAGGTTCAGCCTTCATGAAGAGAGGGGAGTGAAAGGGCACAGAAATAGTGTATTACATATCATGGACCTTATTTTACATTTACATAGCAAAGATATCTGAATGGTTCATTTGCTTTAGTGGTAATTCATCTAACAAAGAAATGGCCCCTTTTGTTTTCCATCAAACTTGACAGAAAAAAAAAAAAAAAAGAGAAACTTTTACAAAGACAAGGATGAAAATAAGGAAAAAACCACTGCCGGTGATATGTGACTCAGTCTTCCAAGACAATTTGTGGCACACCAGGACCATGGATCACTACTGGGCTTTCCAAGGGCAGGGATGAACTAGAAATATATTACAAAAGTGCTTAACAAATCAAGGGTACCCATGGCCTGATTTAACACATATTCCTGGGGATTGCAGCATTATTCTACCGGAATCAATAATGCTGCAACTTGGTAAGACTTGAATAATGAAGAGGTGAATCGAGTCCTTTACTGTCAATTTAATTATTCATACAAACTAAGCATTTGGCAAGAAAGGGTGTTTCTATTGCTCCATAAAGATAAATTATGAGGAAATAAACAGGAACATGAAATAAACATTGTTGGACTGAATAAAATGTTGGAATAAATCCTTAAAGTTTACCTTGCAATGTGTAATGTCATAATTAAATGAAGAAAACAAGGCTAAGCTATTCTTTATGGCCAATGAGTAATAGAGGGATCTGAAAAGGTGCTGAATTTTCACGTAACAATGCTATCTAAATCCAATTAATTCCAGAAATGCCCACTACCTGTGAACACACTGGAAGCATTTAAATGAATTTTTGAGTGTTAAAACGTTCTTTTCAATCCCCTGTAATTTCTTTTTTTTTTCCAAATAAATGATTTTTTTTTAATTTATCGTAAGCTCTCACATGGCACAAACATAAAGAACCTGGGAAAAGCCAGGCCTATACAATGGCTGAGGCTTAGAGAAGAATTAGACAGACAACAGGCAGACAAGGGGCTGTGCACTCAATTGATAAAAGAAACAACATCCAATAATTTTGTGATGAAATTGCACAGACTGACGATTCAGCACTGGGCTATTTTCTAAGCCAATGAATGAAAACAGTGCAGAGTTTCAAAATTAATTTCTTTTCCTTATTTTTTTTTGGTCCCCTTTTTCTGTGCTCTCATGTTTCCTTAAAGAATGATTTTGATTTACGCTTTTGTTTTCTCTCTGACTTTAAAAGCCTGAAATGCATCTTGTGTTATAGAACCCAGGCAAAGCAATTATCTTTGTATTATGCTTAAGTGTTACAAAAAACCCAGTTGGGAAGGAAGGAAGATTGACAACAGGGTCTTTATTAAATTACATGAAGCACCTCTGAGTGTGCAGCCTCCCCCTCTGTGAGATTGCCCATTATATACAGACATCATTAGTCTGGAATATATAAATATATATATACACATGCACACACAGATATAATCAGATAATTCAGCTCTTTTTTTGCTGTTCTAACAGAGAAATATTGTCAAGTGAGTAGTGCATGATCAACTCAACTTAGTAGAGCTCAAGGTTCCTCAGCATAAGAACATCTCCACAGAGTCACACCAGTAACCACCACATCATCTATCAAAAATCTTGGGAAAAACAGACCAAGAACAGCACATACACTGTGTTAAAATATCTCCCTGCTGCCCAGAAATATGTTTCTGTGCCAGACATCGGATGTCCCTGGTGGACCTTCCTGGCTTAAATTTCTCAGTCCTTTTCTGGGTACTTTACACTTTGGGCCATCACAATGTCCTGTGCCCATAAATTCTACAGCTTTATTAAGTGCTGTGTGAAACAAGAACAAACTATCTCTGTATTCTGTATTTATCTGCTGCCTGATACAGGATTCTGGCACAATTGCAGAGAAAAAAACAGAGGAGAAGAAATCACAGGTGAGCAAGTGACAGTGAACATCCCTGTCTTTCCCATCTCCTACAGCATTAACTTTTATCAATACCCAAACACCAGTCCTGCAAATTATTTAATTACTGAATTATGTAAGAAAAATCTGCTCACTTCAGTAGATGTCTGCACCAGATTCTCCTCTGTGTGTCACAGGGAGAGGAGTCTAACTGCACCATCACACCCACAAGGTTTCAAGCCAGCTGGGGAAGCACCACCTCCTTCTGCTCAGCTTTCCTCTCAGCAGCACCTCGTCCTTGTACAATGGGAATGAGAGGCAGGTCTAAAACAAATGACAGTAGGATGGCAAAACGACCAAAAGAGGGAAACAACAAGGAGGAGACAGGATTGTCATTCATGTGAACAAAGAGATGAAGCATATGGAAACTGCATTTAAGGCAGAAAAGGTATGTAAGGAGTTGATATGACCAGATGGCTAAGGAGCAAGGAGAGAGCAATTCCAGAAACTGTGAGGGAAATAGAGAACAGAGAAACAGGTTAAAGATTATGAACTTTGTCTTGAAAAGAACAAAGGGATATTTCAACAGGGTAACTACAGCAGTAGCTAAGAAAATTTAAAAAAAAAATGTGAAAAAACACATCAGCAGAGGTCAGAACTGGGAGAGGAATATGCCTTTTTGAGGGAAGATATCAATTTTGTGGTGTCAGATCCCAATAAAACAACTATTAGAGTACCCAGTATTGAAGTCTTAAAAACTAAAATCCATGTATTTCTTGATATATAGGTATAGCACTCAAATCACTCAACTGTATATAATAATTCCTCTTTTTACTTTATTTATTCACCTTCTTGTGAGCTGGTTTTAGAAATATAACCTTTAACAACACCACGCAAGGGCTTCACACGGTAAGAAGGAAATGTTAATTGCTTTTATCCTTTTGTGAAACAATCCATCCAAAATTAATTAGTATAGGTTTGCTTTTTCTTTGCAAAAACAACCCATAAGAAAGGCTGATAGGCAGAGCAAACTGCCAAAGGTGGTAGGATTTAAGTGATTTTGAGCTATGCTCCCAGAACTCAGTTGCCTTCAGGCATCTATCTGGTCTTTCTCTTGGATGGCATAATTAGGGCTTGAGTGAAAACCCCAGTGGTGAAGCTTGATAAGAAGTTAATCTTCTGGGCACCACGTGGGCCAAGAGAGATGTGCCAAAAAGTCCAATTAGCAAAGGCTTCCCATTCCAGGCTGTGCCATAGCCTCGCTCAGCACTGATAAACAGCCTCAGCACCCACTGCCG
Source organism: Platyrinchus mystaceus (assembly GCA_035041135.1). NCBI lineage: Eukaryota > Metazoa > Chordata > Aves > Passeriformes > Tyrannidae > Platyrinchus > Platyrinchus mystaceus. Next base: position 17,321,479 of record JAWWLV010000021.1, on the reverse strand, counting down.
AGGTGAGGCAGCTCGGTGGTGCATAACCCCCACCCACACACCACACGGTTAAGGGGCACCTGCACCTTGTCCCCACCCTGCTGAAAACCAGCTCAGTGATCCCAGCTCATCACACTTCTCCACACAACCTTTACATTCACTGTGGGACATGTAAATCCCACGGATTCACACACCTCTCTAGTAATAGGATTCACCTCAGTGCTTTCAGCCACGCTGGGTATAGACAAGAGCTGAGGCATCTCTCACTGCATTTGGGAGCACCACAGAGGGTCCTTGTCAATAGAACCTCACCCCAGGTTTACTGAACCCTCTGACTGAGGCCAAGCAAACAGGATATGGGTGAAATCCGTGTCATCCCAACCACAGACCGAGACAACTCAAGACCTGCTGGCAGTACAGAATCCAAAAGCATTACAGCAGCTCAGCCCCCCTACAGCCATGCATGAGAAACGTGAGAAAAGGATAATGTTTGATTTCCCATCATCTGTAAAGAGGAAAGGGGAAAGTCCTTGGCTGTTGGAAAAGCACTGCAGGTCTGGAAAAGGGAGCACTCAGCACCTGTGCTTTACAGGCAGAGACCCTTTCTTTTACAGGAGGAAAGCACTTCCTTAATAGCCAAAGGAATGCTGAGGCACAGCATCCATGCACCCAACAAACTTCCTTTTCCATGTAGGGATATTAAAGAGCAAAGCCTAGTTTCATGAGGGATGCAGGTCATGGAAACTGCCTCTGAGGAATTTAACTGGTGTCTCCAGCCCAAACAACTGTAGCATGACTATGACGGAAGGAGTTAACAGACACTGAAATTGTTTTATTAAGTAGATTTGCCAGAATTTACTGATTATTAAACCTCATTAGTCGGGGACTGGTACTCCATGTTCTTACCCAGTTGCTGCCTGCTGCCTGCTGGATAGACAGAGGGATGCTGGAGAGATTATTTCTAAGCCCTTCCCCCTTCCCTCTCCCCTCCTCTTCCAGGGCCACATTGACAATCCCGGGGGAAACAGAGGAGAGGCAGGGAGAGGGCAGGATCCACCAGCTCTCACTCAGCACATTTCACCAGGAAGCCCCAGGAGAGGAGCTGCCCCTCAGGACATCGTCTCCCTTGCAGAGGATCTATCAGTACAACATATGTTACATGAACACACACGGCTGTTCTCCCCTTCCAGGAAAGAAGGAAAGCAAGAGGAAGCTCAAAGAGACTGCCATCTCCAGAGCGCTGTGGTGATTTTTTACACGTAAACAATACTGTAAAACATCCCCAGGTGTTTGTGCCGGACTGTTCCTCAGGGAGCAGCCGGGCTGTGGGCGGGATGTGCTCTTCACCTGCGGGGCAGGCGGGCACCCGGCAGCAGCACCCGGAGCGCTGGTAAGGAACTTCGTGGAACTTTCCTTACAATTCTTGCACTGTACTGACCCGGGGTAAGAAATGCCTTTTAATACTTAGAGCTGATGAACAAAAGCAGGGGTTTGTTCCTGAAAAGAGAGAAGTTAAGGAAAGGGTGAGTGTTTCAACTGCTTCCTCCCTCCAAGCTGATAAAATACTTTCTGTCTGTGTAGCCAAGTTTTCTCCACGGTGGGCAAATGGTCCCCTCTGTCTTTTCGGTAGTTTGCAGTGACACGAGGTGGGGTTGATAAGAACAGTCATCATTTATGCAGCATTTTTCCACTTACGGAATTTTATAAACCTCTAGTAGCTAATCCTTGCCATAACCCCGAGAGGCAGAGCCGGCGTGCAGGGAGGGGAAGAGGAATCACAATCCGAGCAGTCAAGTTAAAGCAATTAGGAACTTTGCATCCAGCTGATGGCAGGTAATTGACCACTCCATCCCTAATAACTATTAAGCAGCTTAGTTGAGTTAGCGTGTGTTTAAGGGTTTATAGGAATAACAAAGCAAAGCGGCAACCACGGGAAAACAACGATCTAACGATGCCTGAGATCTGCTCGGGGAAGAGCCCGATCTGTTCCCGGTTGGATCTGCAGGCACCGACCCTCTGTGATAATTATGAATGAGGCTGTAGCTCCTCCGTGCCTGTGTTGCCAGACAACCAATGAGGCTGCAAAGCAAAGATCATTCACAGGCTGCAGGTTTCAGGAAGAAGCACGGAGGTGACTTTTACTTACAAAACAGGCACTCATTAATTTTGTGACTTAGGAAAGTAGCTGGAAACACCTTTTTTCTTGCAATAACCTCTGCTATGTTTTCTTCTCCTTCGTGGATCTTCTGGCTGACAGATACCCCTGCTCAGATGCCATTTCGGATGTCCCGGTGAGAACTCTTAGAGATGCCTATTCTCTCCAGAGGCAGTGATCAAGACTATAGTAACATTAGCTACAACTCCTGTAATTCCTTGAGCCACTTCATTCCTATCTGTGTGGAAACCCCTTCTGTCAAAGGGGTCCATTACCAGAGAGCCAGGAGGATTTACCACCCTGACCAAGTCTCTGCGGCTGATCTAAAGACAGAGATCATGATAAATGTTGGAGGCATGAAGTACCTGCTGCCTTGGAGTACTCTAGATGACTTCCCTCTGACCAGACTGAGCAAATTAAAGCTTTGCAGCAGCTATGAAGAAATAATTCAGCTGTGCGACGATTACGATGAAGACACCCATGAGTTCTTCTTTGACAGGAACCCCAATGCTTTTGGGATGATTGTCAGCTTTCTAGCAGCGGGGAAGCTGATGCTCTTAAGAGACACGTGTGCCTTGTCTTTTCAGGAGGAGCTGAGATACTGGGGGATTGAGGAATCCAACCTGGAGAACTGCTGCTTTCGGAAACTATTTCAGAAACTGCAGGAGTTGGCCGAGATCCGCAAAGAAGAGGAGCTTCGGAGGAGCAAAGAGGCTACGTGCGTCTTGGATGAGAAAACCAGATTTGGACAGTTTATGAACAGACTCAGAGATATGGTAGAAAATCCCCAGTCAGGACTCCCAGGCAAAGTCTTTGCTTGTCTCTCCATTCTCTTTGTGGCCACCACAGCTGTAAGCCTTTGTGTCAGCACAATGCCGGACTTAAGAGCTGAAGAAGACAGGGTAAGTAAGTCCTTTTTAACTGATCTAACAACAGAATTAGTGAAAGTCTGTACCAGAAAACACAACAATGGCTTCAATGAGTTCTATAATTTTCACAGTGATATTATACTGAGAATAATGTGAGCAAATATTGTGCTAATCTTTTAACTAAAATACAAGAAAGCTTCTGGACAGAACAGATATTTCAGCTCTCCAATAAAACACTGTTTTTCCTTGTTAGGAAGCAAGTTGCCAGTGTAAGATTAACTTGTTAGCACTGAGACTCTCGAACTGAAACTGTGGAGTTCTCAAGATGCTTTACTCTCTAGTTATTAAGAAATGTCTTGTTTGGGCACATCAGCTACAGAAATATTTTCCTCAGACATCCTTACTTTTAAAACAGCTGGGTATCTTCATTTGTGGTAATACAGTCAAATCTTTAAAGAGAAAGAAATATTCACTAACTTACATTGTTACAGTATTGCACTTCAATAGTTGCATAAAGATTAAAGGATGAGAGACAGATTAAGTATTTTTGCAGATACTGATACTTAAAAGCTCTGCCTCCAAAAATCATAGTTCCATACTGACTGAATTCTGTATTTGCCCACATACATATGTACATATTTCAGGAGTAATGCCAAACACTAGCTGAAGTGCTAACTGCATTTAAACCACTCTCAAATAAGTCACCCACATTAATTCAGGGCAAATAAATCAAGCCTGTATCCCATTAAAGATCTCTACAACACTGCTGTGAATATTTCAACATTTAAAAGATTTATTTTTCTAATAATGAAACAGAGGAAAGTAACAACGAAAAGTTATTGCAGGTGTGGTGATGTCCAAATTCACCAAATAACCTTGACTAATCTCTGCAATGAATCCTGTGCTTCATTTGCAAACTGCTCTTTCAAAAGTGCTGAGGAAATCTGTGTGAAACAAACTCCCTGCCTCAACCGCTGCTGTAAGATAAGATACCCCTCAGAGTATCATATACTGATGAATAAAGTCATTTTTACATTTATAGCACAGCAGAGTGTGCACTGTACAAAAATCTGTGTATATTTTACTGCTCAAGCCATGAGTCGGAGCAGCAGCGTCATGGTGAAGATGTGTCATGATATTTGATGTCCTTGATTAAAATTGAGGACTGCACAGGAGGTTGAAATCTAAGATAATTCCCTGTTCCATTTTAACCCCTTGAATATTAACTTACACTTGCATAGGAAGACTATAAGGAATAAGCCTGGTGCTCTTGCAGCCTTCCACAGCTATTACTTTTTGGCAGGAAGAACTGTTATCACTGTTCCAATCCTTCTTCCGAGGAAGTACTTTAAATATAGAACATCCTTCTTAGAGATGTACAAACATTACAAACTCTGCTCCAGCAAGTGCTTCCTACTAACTTTGTTAATGGAAGTAGCCCAATGCTTTTTATCTTAATTTCCCAACCACGGCAGAAAAAGCTTTTATAAATACTTCCCATGCAAAAGAACAAGTACATGATGTTTCAGAGCTCAGCCAGAAGTAATGTGTTGTGTGCTTTAAAAATAATTAACTGTAAGTTAGAAAGGGAAGCTCACTGAGGATTATAAGTGTATCTGGTAGCTGCAGTGGAGCTGCTGTTCCTGGATTTCCTATAAAACATGGATGACATTACTACTTAGAGATTTGCATATATATCACTACTTTAAAAACAAGCCAACTGGGATGAAACAGGCTCAAAAGATGGAATGTTTAAAGCTCAGGGGAGAGGATAAAGGATGAACTTGAGCAAAGGACCACATTTGTCCAAATATTTGGAAACATCCCATAGTTTACACTTAGAGCACCAGCCTAATGCACTTTGTCCCTTAGTCCCAGAACCACAGAACAGAGCATTAAAAGTCCTATTACTTGAATGATGTGAAATTATGCCATAGAAAACATAGGGGAATATACAAGACAAAATACTCGTGGCTTGTGGAAAGCAGAGAATCTGAACTACTAAAGAGCAGTTTTTGTCATCCTTATTTTTCCATCCCTAAAGTCTTATCCTTCAACACCTGAGATTTTCTTATTGGGATCTCTAAAGAGCATTTTGGCTAAAACTGGACAAATAACTCCATGAATTTAATTGACTAAAAATAGTACTTGGCTGCAGCTGAGTCATACTTAGGCAAATTGTAACTCCAGGTTGATTTGTAACTCAAAACTGTTCACTGACCTCGGAAAGTGATTCCAGGATGGGATCACATTTACCAGCAACCAGGCACAGGCTTTCAGAATCTGAAATTTTGGCTTTTTGGAATGACCCAATAGTTTTTTGCTCAGTGATAGAAAACAGTCAAATTCCTTCAGAAAGTTTCTGAACAACCTGTAATTTCACATCTGAATTCTATCCTCTATCCTGAGGTTTATTCATTTCTGAGTTAAAGCTTGGCAAGACCTCTGTGGCAAATGTGCTTACAAGTACTGCAAGGGTCTATTTTCCCATGTCACTAACACTGGAAATTGAATTTATCCATTCTGAAATACAAACAAAAAAGGATTTACCTCTGCTGCACATGTAACACTCTAGGGTCCTGTTTCTCCTCATCACAGACACATTAAAGAGTGAGAACTGGCTCAAGGAAAAGGATTAGAGTCAAAAACAAAAAAAAGGAAAAACAATACAAGGTGACTTCCACTTCACTCACTTTGCTCAGAGGCTGCTGATCCCACCCTGCAGGCACATCAAATCCCTTGTCCTTTTGGCAGCTGCTAAACCAGGTCTGCTCAGGAGGGAGAAAAGCTGCCTGGGCAGGCAGAAGAGCAAACAGGAGTCCTCACTATCCGAGGGAAAGTGAAAACTCCAGTCTCTGGGAGAGGGATGGCGAGGAGCCAAGGAAAGAGCATCTGCATCAGGGAAGCCCAGTCACCCTGGCAACCAGAGGGGAGGGAAGGATCCATCTCCGTGGGCAGCAGGGAAGGGAGGGCAGGGTTTGCTTAAAGTCAGGAACACAGCTGAAAGTAGAATAAAGAAGGGGTTGTTATAACTCATACCGTGCCCACCCTGCAGAATATGTCAAATGACATTTAGGAACCTCCTCATCAGAGATAAGAAAGAAAAGCACAGATTTGGGCAAACAATTCTGTAAGTAAGCATCACATATGAACCTGCCATGAATCCCAAGTCCCAGCAGAAGGAAGCCAAAAGTTCAGGAAAACTGTAGGGCAGCAAATGAACAGCTCTAGTAATGTCAATTTTAAGTCTGACCATGAAATAAATAAGCAAATATTTTAACATATATGAGGCTAAGGAAAGAGGAGTCATCAAAACAAGTTATGTTATTTAGGCATAAAACAGCGGAAATGTCCTGTTTTCCAAGAGTAATACATCCTTGTCCATGATATTTGCATCTCTTCTTTATGGAGATCAAACAGTCTTTGGTAAAGAAGCAAATATAATATCATCAAAATACAGCAGTCAAGGCATATGTGTATGTAAAGATAGAATAAAGGTATATTTGGAGATAAACTCTTACTTATCTGAATGGGCAGCCTGAGAAAACTAAAAAATCTGAATCAGAGACCACACACAGAGAGGATAATAAAGATGAAGGAACAAAATACCCCAGTATTGCCCTTAAATGAAGGAACTAAGATGTTCCCACTAGAGACAAGGCACAAGTCCCCCCAAAGTGCCCCCAAAGCCCCCGTCCCACATAAGAGTTACAACCAGGATCCAAGAGGTGTAACTGAAATAGTCACTGCTCAGCACATCCAACCCAAAGGAAAAACCATCCTTACACCAGGGAACTATGGAATTAAGCCACTGTAGAAGAGCCTGGAGAGGCAGAACACTTTGAAGCACTCTTGGGATTTTCCTCGGGATGAGATATTTCGTTTAATGAGTCCCTAAAATTGGCATCCTCTCGAGAAATGACTCAGCAGAAAGGACCCAGCGAGCTCTTTGCTTCAGGAAGGCAAGCAAATTAAGGTCAGGGGGAAGAAGAAGAATAAGAAACCCCAGATATTTCCATTCCCTGACCTTGTTAAGACTAATGTTTGTATTTGTTCCTAACTGACCTTGAAAAGGTCAGTGCTTTAGGTATTGCATGGAACCCAATGAAACACAACCCACAGAAGCTGCAACCACTATTGTCTCATGTGAAGATTTTTATCTTGAAACTCAGAATATTCATTTTTTTAAAGTTTTCATTCCTGGAGTAATTTCATTATTTGAAAATCTAATTCCTTTTCAAAGAGTAAGTTTTTGATTCCTGGTTGCACTTAGAATCCAGAAAACATGAACAGATGTAAAGAACCCAATACTCAACATATAGAACCACGTTTTTTCATTCTACACCATTATTCTGGAGGCCCTGACTTATGCTTTTCAATGTTTGATGTGGCTGGAGTTGTCTGTATGACACTGATGCCAGAGTATTTGGTTTGTACACTAGAGGAAACTGCCAAGAAACACATTTTCTTTAAAAGTGGAATAATTTTTCTTTACAGGGGAGAAAACAATTTATTTGCCTTACTGTGAAGAGAAAGAAAATCTAGTGCTCATTTACAAGTGTAAGACTATAAAGAATATGACTACATGTCTATAAATATACTGGTATATACATATAACTTGAAATTACTCGGTACAAAATAAAGCTGGATGTGCTTTGGGTTTATTGCATTGGCTCAAGCACATTATTCTGTGTTCTTATCAGGTCACCTTCAGGGGACACTCCCTCTCCTGAATTATCTAGGCATCTAGTACAATTCTGATTTCTCCTAAGCATTTTGATCAGCAAAGAAAGTATTGCAGCATTTTAAAGGAGGAAAATGTGCTTCACTGAAGCCCCAAACCCCCCCTGGTTTAGGGGTACTCAGCACAGCAGAGTCCAGCCAATTTATTTGCTTCATGGACTGAATGAGTTAAATTAATAATGATTGAAGAAAGATGAAACAGGAAGCCATTAAATCAGAGTATTCAAGACTAGGACTTTGAGACATATATGGATAAATATGGAGATATATATATATATATAAATTATTACTTTATGGGATCTGCCTGTTTTTTTGAGGCTTGCATATCACTCAGTAATGCCAAAAGCTTTGACCTTGAAATTGCACTGTTACATTAAGACTCTGATTTCACAGTTCCACGTTATAAGTAACCATTTTCCAAGCATCTGCAAACAGAATTGCATATTTCAGCGTTAAATCTATTATGTAGAGCATAGATAAAGCTCATATTACTTAAACCCTGTTCTCCACAACCAAAGAAGGCCCTGCAGGGGTGGCCACTGCTGACCCTCTGTATCCCAGAAAAGAATTTTCTTCAGAAACTCGGAACACTCCAGTGAGGAAAAGGGCTCTTTCCAAAGCTGGCTCTGCCAGGCCAAGGCCCCGTGTTCAGAAAGCACAATTAGACATTATCAGTTTGCCTGATGTTCACCCAGTTCTGGCTGTGTCCCAACAGCACTAAGTCTCTGAGCTTTGCACACCATGCTGGGGGGACACCCAGCTGTTCCAGCTGCTGGGCAGTTTGTTATTTAGTAAATCCCTTCTTTGGGAAGGTGGGTATTCCCTCTGAGGGAGGTTCTGTATCTCTGGAAAACTCAACTTGAAACCAATGCATCCTCCAAGTTCCTAGCAATAACGTCACAATTATTAATAATAAATAACCAGCAAAATTTATATGTGCTGTAGAAATTCCTCTTTCACTATGATGAAAATCTCTGGGGACTCTTCAGTTTGCTGCTGCAGTCAAATTCACAGTCTGGTGTTTGTATTTTGAGCCAAAAAAAAAAAAAATCCATCATAGAATGGTTTGGTTTGGAAGGAACCTTAAAGATTATCTAATTTCAACCCCCTGCCATGGGCAGGGACACCTTCCACTATCCCAAGTTGCTCCAAGCCCCATCCAACCTGGTCTTTAACACTTCCAGGGATGGGGCAGCCACAGCTTCTCTGAGCAAGCTGTGCCAGGGCCTAATTTCTAATTATAAAACCTAATTGTGAATTCCATTGCAGCATCAGGGCTTTGAACTGCATATGTTGAGTTCATTCCCACAGTGTCAGCACCTCCTGTTAGCATTAGTATTTTCCCTTATAACAGACTCAACCATCCTTGGGACCTCTTGTAAACCCTGTACTACACAGATAAGGAGTTTCTGCTCCAAAGAACTTACAGGGTAGTGAGAAGTACAGAAAAAACAGTAACAGGGCAAATGATTTGACCAGCAGCAAAACTGACAGTTGAAGGTCATCCTCTCAAGTCCCAGATAAATATCTTGTCATTTTTTTATTGCTATATTGCTCGTCACAGTTACAAAATTAAGTCTGTTAAATTTCTTACTAGGAAAACAAGAAAAAGATCATTCTTCCACACCTTTCTCCTAACACCAACACTTTGGAGTCACCAACTGGCTTAAATCAAATTCAAATTCTTCAGATTGATTCTCATGGTATTTGTAGAATAAGGACCCAAGCTTAAAAGTTAATTTAAATATTTTATTTTAGTTACACTTCTGCCCCAGAGGACATAATTATGTGTTGGAAACAGAGGTAATAATTTCTTTCTATGTTCTTTCTAACGTCCACATTAATACAATCCCAATATTAGTTCAGTTTCCTCAAATGTTCTAGTTGTAGTAATTGTTTCCCTAAGTCCAAGCTTCTTTCCCATAAAGCAGAACGAGTGGGGACTCGTTGTGTGCTCAGAATACGCAGCACTCCTTTAACAAGCTCATCATCCTCTAAATCAGGTTACAGTCTCTTTCTCAGCAGGCTGTAACCTTCTGTTTTTATTGCATCAGTCTGAAACCATAAATCCAAGTACTGAAGTGATCCATAACACAGGGTTTTCAAGCTCTCCCTAACCCTCATTTGATTCAGCAGAGCATGGTTTAATTATTCCAATAATAGCGGCAATGCGGCCGCAGTGATTCAGCAGTACCTGCAGCACTGCAGCTGGATCCCACAGCCCAGGTATGCAGGGAACACACCCTGGCACAACACTTCCTAACAGAGTCATCCCTTATCAGCCAAAAGGGATTTCTCCCCTGTACCTGTTCGTTTCCTGCTGCCAGCTGGGATAAGAACAGCCTGGAGCTGGTTGGGTACCTCAGTTCCTTACAGCGAGGTCTTGGTTTGCCTCTGCTCCTGCCCAACCACTCTCTAGACTTTGCAGCCTCCCTGTGTCCCCACTGCCTTGGAGCTGTGGGTAGGAAAGAGTAAGAGCCAAAGCTTATTTTTCACTATGCCATTAGTTTGTAATTTTTTCCCACAGAGGGAGCTGCTCGGGGAGAAGCTGTAGACCAAGATGCACTGACCAGGTATAACCTTGAGAAGAGCAAAAGGCTGGAAAAGAGCCCCCTGCCCAGGAAACAGCAACCTTAGGCTTAGAGAGGGAAATTCCTGCTAGTTTTGCTTCTAAATCCTCCACATAGGGGGCTGAATGTTTTTGGACAAAGGGCCAGGCTGTGAGAAGAGCAGCCTTGCTGGGATAAGTGCTGGACAGAACAAGCTGGCAGAAGGCAGGTCGAGAGCCACACTACAAGCTGATCCCATCTGCTGCCACTTCAGTGGACACTGGCCTCTGTCCACAAAACACTGTGTGGATCAGAAGAAGGATCTGAGCAGTAACTGGCTGCACTTGGCTGTGCCAAACAAAATCTGGACCTGCCAGGGTAAATTTAGCAGATGTGAATCGTGACCTTGCACCAGCCATGGAGCCAGACATGTTTCTGGTGGGAAGGATGATGCTCTTTGACTGCAGAGTGTTAAGAGGGTCCTGTGTTTAAGAAACCCCTTTAGGACTCCAATAGGAGTCAGAATCAAGAACATCAAGCATATTGCTCTTTGAGCTCCTTCCCTGCTTTGTTTTGGGCTGTTTAGTCCAGGTGACTGAGCACCAGAACAACCTTTACTCAAAGCAGTCACTGCTGCATCTCAGGCAGATCTGGCTGGGAAGAGCATTCAGACCCTTTCAGTCCATTGCTCATCTGTTTTATGATGATGAGCCAGCTGGTTTCCATAAACATACCCTGGGAACAACAGTGTTTGCATACAGTGGTTCAGTCATGGCTTCTGGCTGGGTTCAAGGACTTTTATCAACTTGGCTTCATAAATAACGTGAGATGCCTTTCTCCTAAGTGTGCTGTGTAAGCAGCATATCTACATATTGTTGATGTACGTTTTGACTTCCACTCTAGAGCTCTGAATATGTAAAGCTCAAAAATATTAAACTATATATATGACATGATTCTGAAATAATCCATATACTGATCAAGCAGTGCTTGTTAGCAAAGTGTTCTACAAGCACTGGAGAAACTTTTGCCACTTAGCTAAGAAATAGATTATTTGACACAAGAAACACTTGGTATCACTAACTCCATCCTGAGCAGTGTTCACTGGCAAGCACTGAAAGGAGATAATGAGAAATGCTGTAGTTTTCTTGTTTTACATCTCAGACTCCACCCTGTTTAAAGATTGTGTGAAATTCCAGATTACACTCCATGGAAAACAGGTTCAGATTGCTGTCAATAAACTTCACCTTACAGTCAGTCACAACAAGGGCAGAAAGTTGGTACCTGTCAATTCTATCCTCATACAGCTGCAGCACTCCACTCCCAATATAATGGGAATAACAGGATTTCTTTCCTCACTTTACCTCTAAGTAAGAGGGACTGAAAGATAAACATACATTGCAAAACGTTTTGGGGTAAATCCTTGGCAGATCAGGTAATGATTCAGAACAAGTTTTCCAGAGCATATTTTAATTATGAAGTGTCTTAGAGTACAGACAAGTGGGACACAAATAGGCAGCACAGACCAGACCTTGAAGGTACAAGAATAGTTCCTTGGTGCTGTCATCCATTTATCTAAAAATAATAAATTTTTCCTTGTCTAGAAAAAATAACAAAGTGAGCAGCACCTGAAAACCAAGGTGGAGAGTCAAGATATATATTCCCAGGGGAAATTCTAATTCAGCCTCCCTGGGTATTACCAATATTATTGATGCATGTAGAGATATTATTTTCACTAGATGAGATTTATATCTCTTGTAGTTTAGGTTAGTGCTGCATAGCTCTGAGATCTGATTTTGTTTATTATTCACAGTGTGATTACACTTTAATTAATGCTTTCTGATAAACTAAGAGGGCACTTGGCCAGGAAATGTATCTTATCCTGTGAGTGGCACATACCTCAAGCCCATTTAGCTTGAATTCACAACTGGTGAATAAATTTCTATTTTGTGAACTCACCCATGCACTTGAGGTCTGAGATTTAGCTGTCACACATTACTCTGGAGGTGCTGAATTCCTGAACCTCAGACCCTTTCTAGAAAAGGTACTCCAAGAAAGCTGCAGTAACACTTAGCAGGCACACAGTTTCCCACTGTGACAAATATTACATTATATGTACAATGTAGAAAAAAGAGAAGTTAGCAGAAGTATCCCAAAATGAGCTATCTCACAGTGTGAACTCCAGCTCATCAGAGAACATAAGCCATTGCCTTATACAGCAGAAGGCAATAATGAAGAGGAAGCTTAAATTGCTTATTATCTCTGGCAGTACAGGAGTTTGAAACAACTCCTTTGGTTCTTTGAGGTGGTTTATAAATTTAAGAAACCACTCAATATTTCAGGCATCAGGCTCAGTATATATCTTTATACACACAAAATACTGTTTCCTTCACTGCTGAGCCAAGTGCTCGTTTCGTACGTAAGATCAATACCAGGCACTCATTTTATGACATTTATATCACACGAGGCAGAATTTCTGCCAGAGGCAAGTTCCATAACTCCTAATAAATTCTTGCATTGTTGAAAAGTAAATCTGCAGGAGGAATAAAGACTTATATACTCACTCACCACTGGCTCAGTGATAACTGTTCTCCCATCAGAGTTCATGAGGGTTTCAGTATTGATTGATGTTACCATAGAGTAAAATACATTGAAAATGCCCACCCAAAATATGCTGTGGTCAGTTATAAACAAAACCTCATCTTCCCCTCTTGTTCACAGTCAGCACTGTACTGGCTTGGAGCTTTTATAGCTTCCACTACACCCGTGGTACTTCTTGTGAAAAACTGCAGGCAGGAGAAGAAACTGGTCAGTGAGAAACTTGACTGAAAGATAGGAAAATAAAATTCTGCTCTAGTTAATGGTGAGGAGTCTGCTGTGTTTTGTGTTGGCAGGCAGTGAACACTAAAATTTCCTAAATGTGTTTGTTTTGTTCAGAAAAAAGAAATATATGGAAGTTGTTGTGGCAGAGAAATTTCCTTATTGGCCATTTAGGCAAAAAAACCCCCAAACAACCTTTCATGCATCAGAGTATTTGGACCATAATCTGACAGTTCACTGAAAGTAACTAATGGGAACGTGGTGTCAACAGCAAATTTGTCATCTTCCACTGGCACAGAGGCATCAGTATTTTGATAAGAACGTAGATTTGAAGTCAGTATGTTATTCTGGCTGCTTTTCAGACAATAGCTGTAAGTGGAACATAAAACACTGAGTTCTAAAAATCCTCAAAAGTACTGGGAGAAACAGAAATTGGGTTTGGAAATTAATATTCCCTCTTTTCCCCCCTCCTATTCCAATATTTGCTGCTTTTGAACAGGGTGTTCAAAAGGACAAAGTTTAAAGAGAGTGACATTAGAGAGGGATATTCTATAAATATTACATAATATTCAAAAATGTTTCTAATATATGAAACATTCCCATACAAACTCATTGCATAAAATCTATCTCCCAGTGTGAGGTCAATGAGCACATTCTCATTGAACATTCTCATTGATAGTCAGACACTGTGATATTTTCATTCTTTTAGTTGCTTCAGCAGAAAAAGGGACTATGGTTTCACAGAATGATCTGGAAACATTTCTGAAATGTCTTTTGCAAGGTACATAAAAAAGACAAAGTGTGTTAAGAGGGGAGAACTCCCCATCCTTTACATCCACAGCTGTGCTCAGGGGGAGAAGAAAATGCACAACGACATTCCTGAAAAGTTTGATTTCAAGGATGCTTATCTGAAAAAATGAAATACACATTTAGGAAGCTGCCAGCACAAATTGCTCTCTCTAAATATATATAACTTTTCATGGGAAGAACTGAGGCAGCTGAGGATGGTGAGAAAAAAAAAAATCTCCCAACCAGTTCTTACAATGCTACACCTTGAAACTACACACTCAGTTCAAAAAACACCCTGAATCTTACTGGTTAAAACTTCCAGCAAACAAAATTTCTCTTCTATTTTCCAAAGAAGGAATAGTGAAAGCTACACGATGATCTGAGAGCAATGTCACCTGTAAATTTATAAAGGGAAATAAATAACAGATGCGCTGAAAATTCAGCCCAGTTAACAAAAAATAAAATAAATTTTGATGGGAACAATCAATAATTCACAGGCCACCGTGGTAGAGTGACCACAGGCAGGTCTGTGTAGGGTCCAGGCTGCACTGTACAAGTAATTTAGAGCTCAGAAAGAGTGAGCACTGCATAACACAAGTGCTGATTGCAGGCAATCTCCTCCAGCCCAGTCAGCAGCTCTGCAAACATCAGTGCACTCCAGCACTGCCACAGCCCTGACTGCAAATGGAGCCAGAACCTGACCCTGCAAGTGGGGCTCTGGCAGGGCCAAGACTTCAGTACCTTTTGTGGTGTTTACTCTTAGAGGTAAATTGTCAACTTGACAGTTTACTTTGCAGAAAGGAAAATCCCCCAAATGGTGCTACAGAGCTAAATTGTTCTGGGGGTTAAACAGGGTAAATATATCCCTAAGGGAAATGTTGTCACGTTACCTGGGGAATCTCAGGTGGCCAAAGCCACAACCACTGTCTGAACAAAAAGACTTGTTACTCCTGAGTACAGCAGGAATTCTAACATGAGATACCCTCTGAAACCCATCACACTGCACTGCAGAGAGTAACTGAACTAAATCGGTAGTTGATTAGTAGTAGGGGTATGTGTTTCCTGCAGTGCTTTTGCTCAATATTGCTCATGAAATTTGGCTGAGAATATGAGGAACTCTTCCTCTAAATTGCTAAATTCCAGAGACAGGCCATCAGGAAAGGTGCAGACAGAAGCCCTGACTTCATTCTTCAGAGGTTACAAAAAAGCCTTTCACAAAACAAAGGATCTGCAGGTATTCCTGAATAACCCGTGGCCACTCTGCTCTCCCAAAGAGGTTCTTTCTCTGCACAGATCCTCCTTCATCATCCCCAATTCTGTTTGATCTTCTGCAGTTGAGACCATGTCAGAGATGCAAATACCCGTTCAGCAAGAACATGAGGAGAAGACTCTTGAACCTTGTTCAGCTTTCACATACTAAAGTTGCAGCTGAAAAGAGACATTTGCTAAATATTAACTTCCAAGTAGCAGCAAAACCTAAACTGAAATTAGCATCTCCTCCATTTGGATTTCCTTGAACATGCAATGATCACCCCTATTCTGAGTCCAGCCTGGAATTTCAAAGGGTTGTGATACTGGTCAATCCCTTTCTCTGGTTCCCAGTTACAGCTGAGATTTCTCATCTTCACCAAAAATCCAAACCCCAGGCCCTTCTTATGCTGGTGTTTTTTGATTAACGTGCTCAGGAAAGGAAAGCACACAAGGCTGCTTCAAAGTCAGCCAAAGTCCATGAAGGACTCCAAGTCACTTGAGCTGGTTTTGGATTGGAGCTGCAATCCAAACGTGTGCACTGGTGCAAGAACTTAAACAGCAGCACGCCACTGTGAGAATATCATAAAATACCTGTTAGGTGGAATTTTTGAATAAACTTATTCCCAAGTCTTAAAAACAAAAAAAAACCCCATCATTAGTCCCACCACAAGATAAGGGTTCTTAACCCTGAATATTTTAATTCTATGTGTAAGGACAGGAATAGATTAGCACAGGCTTATAAATCAGTCAAGTTTAAATTGATTTCTGTTTGAGATCAGAAAGTGGGACTTACAGGATGCATGCCAAGACTTTATACAGAGATGGGTTTCATTTATTTAGACTGGAAGAAGCAGTCTACTAAAAATAATAAAATAAGCACTTGATAATAAAATAAGCAGGCAGATAGATCTGTTCATTTAAATATTTCACATGCTCGTTATTCTCTTTGAACACCACAATTGAAAGACGGTTTTCATACAACTACCTGCTGCTGGGATTTGTTTATCTCTGATACCAGTGACTCAAGCAGATCCATATTGCTTCTCCCTTGGTGTTTTTGGTTGTTGGTTCACAGACTGTTCTTTTATTTAACTCTCTCTTTGTTTTGTGTCAGGGCGAGTGTTCCCAGAAGTGCTATTACATCTTTGTCATAGAGACCGTCTGCGTGGCTTGGTTTTCCCTGGAGTTCTTCCTCCGTTTCATCCAGGCAAGGAGCAAGTGTCAGTTCTTCAAAGGCCCCCTGAACATAATTGACTTCTTGGCTATATCCCCCTACTATGCTTCCCTCATCTTCTCGGAGGACGACTCCAACGAGGAGGACGACAGGCCAAGCAGCAGCAGCAACACGTACCTGGAGAAGGTTGGTTTGGTGCTACGGGTTCTACGTGCCTTGCGGATCTTGTACGTCATGCGCCTTGCCCGGCACTCCCTGGGCTTGCAGACCTTGGGCCTCACAGTTCGGAAGTGCACGCGGGAATTCGGGCTGCTCTTACTCTTCCTGTGCGTGGCCGTCACTCTGTTCTCTCCTTTGGTTTATCTGGCTGAGAACGAATCCGGGAGGGTGCTGGAGTTCACCAGCATTCCCGCCTCTTACTGGTGGGCCATCATCTCCATGACCACCGTGGGCTACGGAGACATGGTCCCACGGAGCGTCCCGGGGCAGATGGTGGCTCTCAGCAGCATCCTCAGCGGGATCCTCATCATGTCCTTTCCCGCAACGTCAATATTCCACACTTTCTCCCACTCCTACTCGGAGCTGAGGAAGGAACACGAACGGTTGCAGTCTCAGCTGAACAGAGCGAAGAGCGCCAACCGCTCCGGCGAGAGCGACACCTTCAACGAGACAGACAGCCTGATCCTGGAGGAGCAGGCATCTCCCATCAAATACATCTACACAGGGAACTGAGCCTGGCTCTACAGCATTCCCAGAAACACAGCAACAAAACACACAAAGCAAAGCATCAGCATAGGTCACAGCACTATCGTCTCTTCTGGCGTAGGTATAATCAGCAGTCAGCCCAACACAGCCAGCTCCGACAAATCCCCACGGAGCTGGAGGTTGGGAGAATGTCAAAAGTCAGTTCATTCAATAATAAACACTCTTTCTTCTCTGTGGGTAACAAGAATAAATTTTGCCTCTACCATCATGTATCTTGCTGAATACCTAATAACAAACCAGCTTCTGTTGGCACAAACACACCTGTTATTTTATTTGCCTTCGAGTTTCCAATGTTCTTGCAATCAATATCTTGAGCCAAGCATTAGAGCGCATTCTTTGAGGGCTGGTGTTGTGATACAAAGTTCATCCACCAGGCACACAGATAGAATCTCAATTCTGTATCTAAAGCCAGTAATAAGCTTAAAATAATATCACTGTGTGTGAAAGCTTTCAAAGTTTGTCTGTAGCCAGATGATCAATCTATAACTAACAAACTGCACTGCTATTGCATAAAACAGTGTTTGCAAGAGCATTTGCTTGAAATGCAGTCACAGTCTGCACACTGTAAACATATCATACTAGACAGCAAAAGTCTTCAAATTAATTTTTCACATACTTAAAATAATAAACAGGAATAAAAAAAGCCCAGGCTTATTGACCATGTTTAAAAGTGTTGGTGTTATCTTTTTCAGTGGATGGTAATGGCTTCTCTGGAAGAAAGATAAAAAATAGACTTATTGAAAATGAGATGGTAGCTCAAACATATCCAAAGGTATAAATAGTAAAGAATGAGGTGAATGATTGCTAGAGAGGAACTGAGAGTGATTTCCTAATGCTAATGGAAGATGTCCCTTTAGGGATATCCAAGTATAGGCAGAAGGAAGCAGTATGAAGATGCAGAAGTCGATGCTGCTTCATGGGACAGTCTGGATGGTCTTGTACAATTTGAGCGTTTGGATGGTGTGAACAAAGTTGGTGAAAAGCAAGACTCAAAGGCCAGGTGTGCACAGACACCTGAGTGTTCAGGCCCACATCAGCTCACAGTGCACAAACAGTGCTTGTTGACACCCTCAGGACATCGACACGCTGAATTTTGGGCATGTATTTAAGCATGGAGATTAATCAAGGCCTAAATTAGTTTTTAATCAGATTTTCAGCCTTCATTATTCCATTTCTTAAATCTTGCCAAGGTGCCCATGACTTTGGGACAGAGCAAAGCTCAGTGAAGTGACTGTTCCCTGGGAGCAGCTTTTGGCAGGCACCACTCACACAGCATGGGGCAGTTTGGAGCCCGGGAGGCGCCTCCAGCACCGACCCTTCTCCCACCTGGACACACAAACACAGGCACTTGCAGAGTTCTGCAACTCCCTGCAGGCATTTGGTGTTCAAAAACTCTCCTCTCTGAGCTGCACAGCTCAAGTACAGAAAAGCACAGTTGTTGGCACCATTGGGATGACGTGACTGGGATTAATCCCGCGGGTTTATCTTGCTATTGACCTTATGATTTAAACCAGAGGAACTATAACAGATTATAGATGGGATGTTCCAACACAAGTGGAACAAGTTGACATTAGATAACAGGCATTTATATTTGCCACATAAAGGGTGTAATTTCTCCTGGTTTATGCTTAGGACTATCTGATTTTTTTTTTAACTTTTATTTTTCACAATTAGCATTTATTTTTTGCCAGCAATTCTCTACCAGGCAAAATCCCTCCCTAATCTGGACACAGCCCAGACCTCTCTAGTGTCCTGTGCATGGTGATGCCATCTGCATTTCTCTGGAGGGTTTGTCTTTCTTTACAATTAAATCCAGTTTCTGAGGCAAACCAATTGCACAGCACCACAAAACCCAGTACACTTCTGCCCCTCTGCTCTAGCAGAGCCAAATCAGTGCTGGCTCCTGCTGACTGGGGACTCCAGGGACACATTTTCTGATGCACAATAGCTGCACCTTTTAACAGACATTTCTCCCCACTGACACCCACTTTGAAAATACAGTCAGGTAGGAAAACTGATTTATTTTTTTCTAATTAACAACTGCCTTATTAGCTCAGGAATTAGTTCAACATGGTCCTGCAGAAAATCAGCACAGCCTCTTGTTCTAAACATGTAGATAGTTGGAGAAATATTGAGGATTTTACTGCTCAAGTCCTTCTAACAGCTTCAAGTCCAACAGGTTCTGCAATGGAGGTGGGACTGTGGACATCACGTGCATCCAAAGTCACAGCAATCCAACCCCTGACTTGGTCAAATGTTTAAGCTTGTGTAAGTTCTTCCAAAACACAACCCAAGAATGTGCTGAAACACCGCGGTAAAACAAACAAACAAATCACCACTGTCTGACAGGGAGGTGAGTGTTTGTACTTGCAGCAGAGCAAGGATCACCACACATATTCTTGATTCTAACTTAATCTCCCCCTATAGCTGGGTCTGGGTTGCACCAGCTTTCACAGAAAACGTCCTGCATGATTCATTGTGTTACTGGGGAGGCAAAAAATATGTTGGGAGGAACATTTAGTGCCCGTGTAACTCAACTGAGTAACAAATTCAGAACAAGTTGTTACAATTAGCAGATATTGTTGTTGCCAAGATCATATCATTTCATAACCAGATTTAATTAAAAGAGCAGTTTAGATGCCTGGCACTCAGCTTCTCTTAGTTCAAAGCCTTTTCCCTGAATCTAAATCCCAAAAATAGCAGAGGAACAGAACCCATCACCCAAGAGAAAGCAGGTTGCTCAGCCCTCACCAATGTATTACAACTCTTTTTAAGCTTCTAATTGCTACTCTGACACAGCAACAACTCCTGTTGTTGTAGGGAGCTGTTAAAATCCTCACCAGGCTGCTTTTTTGGGGAAGTTGATAGATACCCTGCTCTGCAACCCAGATGGAGACACCAGAGTGTGGCAGAATCACCTGGAAACAAACACAACACAGGATCCTTCCAATTGGTCTGACTTGGAACCAAAACACAGAGAGTGGGTTTTGATCACGGGCTAAAAGCACATTTTCTATGATGTTGAAAGCTGCAATGAGGGGTGGAGACCTTTGCTCTGACCTAACTCTCATTTCTTCAGGCATTCTGCAGATTGTTTCAGGTTTCTCTGCAGCCCTGGTACCTTCCAGCTCCTCTCCAGCTGTTTCTGCTCTTTGACTTTCGTTGGTTCCTCTGGCAGAGAAACATTGCATAAGATGGACGTTATTATTTCAGTAATGAACTCCCATTAGTTTCATAGGTTCAGTATTTCATTATTTCAACCTGCTGTTAGACCCCCTGAAAGTTGCTTTCCACCTGCCTTTGGCAATCTGAAGTTTGCATCCAGTCACTAACATTCCTAACATAAAGTTAGCTGCTTTATTATTTAAGTCACATACATTCATTAGAGGGAACAGTACATTATTTTAGGAGCAAATTGCAAAAAAATTCACTAAGTGTACTGCACATTCTATGCATTAATAATAGCAGAACTATTTAAAACTTGCACTGGTCAATAATTTTGTTTCAAACACATCCAAACACTCTGCAGTTATTTTGATCAATTAAGCACATCTGCTGACAGAAGTTGCACTCAGCATGACCCTTCTGGTTTTATTCCCAATGTAAGATATTTTCCCTTTCTTTTTTGTTCAGAAAATTATTTTAATACATTGCAGTAATCTATAAATAATGATGAAAACCTACAAGGTCAGGGAAAGGAAAAGGACAGCACATTCCCAGAAGGAGCATTAGAAAGTTTTAATTTCTACAGGCAATAAATTATGAGCCACATGTTCAAGTTAAAACCAAAAAAAGGCCATGTTTCCTAAAAGGAACCTGGTTTCTACATGGTAAAAAGTGAGATGTTCCAGCACATTTTACTCAAAGTAATAAATTCCTCCCTCTGAATTGTTTCTTTCTGTAGCAATGGGTGAGCTGAGCTATACAGGGCTTTAACCTCTCCCAAGTCCCAGCCATGGCACAATATCCAGCAAAGCCCTAAGAAAAAGGCTGCAGATCTGGGTAGGAAGCTCCAATTGTTAACTTTCATTGTTAGGATGAAACCTAATACTCTGAGTTACTTTATTTTTATTTCTGGATGACTAAATTGATACTCACAAGAAAAAGATGAAGAGAAAGGACTAAGGTGTTTCCCCTCCCTCTCAGCTCCTGTCTTTACTATTTTAATTCTGATAGGAGATAGCTCTCAAAAACTTATTTTCCCTAAAGTTTAGTGTTCCTGTAGTTCCCTTATGCCAGTGGAAATGCTCACAGAGGAGAAAACTTAACCCAAACCTACTGCATTTTCATAAAGATTTTCATTCAGAAGAGTACCACAGAAACTCATGTAAGAAATCCGAGCCTGGATTATCAGCACTAAGCACAAGTGCTTAAGGAGCACCTGAGCAGATTATCAAAGTAGATTCAGCAAGAGGAATAAAAATCCAACTGGGATTTCCTTATTTCTATACTTCATTCCTGCCATAACTACAGCAGTTGTAAAAATCAAGCACATATCTAAAAGGGAAGGGCAGTAAAAGGCCCTTCGGGTGTTTCTCTTCTGAAAGTTACAGCTTGTTATGTCATCAGTAATAAAACATAATCATCCTGAAACAACACCTCCAATTTTGAATCTTAAATGAAAAGCTCTACTGCTTCAGGCTGGACAATTTTGCTTAAAAAATCATTTAGGACTTAATGTATTAGCACAGAACTCCAGGCATGCATATAATAAAGTCATAATATCTTCTGAAATGTCCTGCTTTCCACTTCCAGCGTTCAGCCAAATATTAGTCAGTCAGACAGTAACCACAAGTCAACAGGTTTTGTCTCAGCTTCTTCAAAATAATTTCTTTTCATCAGCTCTCAAGAAACTGTGACTATTCTCAGTAAGAACAAATGGAGTGATACAGAATTTTCCTTCTGCCTGAAGCTCAAGCAGATGAGGTACAATTTATATTGACCTTGCAGGGCAGTGAAGCCTCTGTGAGGATCCAGGGATGTTTCACTTGATTTCAGACAAACAACACGAGCATTGGCTGATATTCCACCATGTGCCTTTAACTCCACATCCAGGCTCACATCACATCCCAGACAGACAGGACACAGAGCAAGTCCTTCCCTAGTTCCACAGCTTTTGTTTTCACCTGCCTGCTCATGTCAGGAATTGTTCCTTTGCTGCACAAAAAGCCATCTCATTAAAGACATTTCTTATTAAAATTCATAACCTT
>JAWWLV010000021.1:17235863-17295720 GCA_035041135.1 Platyrinchus mystaceus | reverse complement strand
AAGATTAAAGCTCATCTCATTCCACCCCCTGCCATGGGCAGGGACACCTTCCACTAGCCCAGGTTGCTCCAAGCCCCTTGGACACTTCAAGGGATGGGGCAGCCACAGCTTCTCTGGCTGTGCCAGTGCTTCACCACTCTCACAGTGAAGAATTTATTCCTCATATCCCTTCTAAATCTATCATCTTTACATTTAAAGCCATTACTCCTTGTTCTATCCTTACACATTGCTTTCCAAGCCAAAACATCAGTCGGTTTCTAATTAACAGTGATGATTTGCATCATATAAAGGCAATTCAGCACGACTAAGAGTCTCCAGCCCTCCAAACATTCTGACAGTTAAGATCCCACCACAAAAACACTCTGTAAAGACTCTGCATCCTGCTCTGCCCTGGCAGCTCTCCCAGAGGCTCTCACACCTTCTGTCTGACAGCACCTGACCCTCACACCTTGTCTGAGAGCACCTGTGCTGCTGCCCAATGGATGATTGATCGCTCCAGGACATGCACAGGGGGTACAAGTGGTTCAGTCACAGACACAGGTGATACCACTCCAGCCTCTCTAAAAGCTTTGCCAAAAGGTTTTCATTAGGAAGCACACAGGGCAGTGATTCTTATGGCTGCCTTTAGCTGCTGCACACTCCTCCTCGGAAACATCTCTTATCCTTCCCCCGCTCTCAAGCGCCTTGTACGACTTGATTAAAACTCGTCAGACTCCTGCTGCAAACTAAACTTGCTGCAGCACTTTCCAGTTGACTCGAAGCACTTTCCTGCCCATTGTAACAAACACAATTCGAGCTATTCCGTTTTTTTCCTCAGTCACCATCTGGATCCATGGGTATTCTAAACGCCCGGATTTACACCAGAATCACCTGGAGATCTTTGTCGTGCTTTTATCTTCACTTATCCCCTCTGTAATCTCCTCCCACCTGAGCCTTGCTCTGCATCGTCCCCAGCAGAGGCATTGAGAGAACAGATTTCCGAGCTGCTTTGCATGACAAAGTAACACAAACCTGAGCACATTTCTAAGCTCAGCAGACCATTGCACTCATTCCTAACTACAGGCATCGTTCACTGGGCTCGAAACTTTACGGGTGCTGCACTGCCTTGAGGTTCTGAGAGCTGTGAAATTAATAATAAAATATCTTGGGTAGCTTAGCATGAAGGCAAGAAGATTGCAAATTAGCATTAAATTTTATTCAGGTTTGCCCAGAGGGCAGGAGTGTATCCTAGTGTTTAGGGAAGAAAAAGAAACTGAACCCCTCCCCCCCCAAGATTTAAAGAGTCAGGACGAGTATTCAGAGCCAGGCACAGTAATTCAATGTATTACAACGAGCTCAAAAAAAAATCATCTGCCTCCAGTGTTTGCCTTGAGCTGTACATGTAGGGGTTAATTCACAGTACAAAGATTTACACAGTTCAGAGGACCAACTCACTGCCCAAAGCTTGATTTGACCCCAGAATACAAGACTTAGTCCAGCATAAGTGCCATCAGGCAGATTATTCAGCCCAGGGCTCCTGCTGGAAACAAAAGTTGTAAATAGGATTTGAAGGAACATGAGCTGTGGTCAGCTCCAAAGATGAGGATATTGGAGAGCTCTCAACACACTGTACTTCAGGCCTGCTCTTCTTTTACATTTAGAACATTCAAGCTCTGAGTTAATTAAACCCCTCAGCTTCTCACAGCAGAGACAACTTGCACTCAATGTTTTCCTTCAGCACTCAGAAGGGGCATACAAAAACTCCAACCAACAAATAGCACAAGAGAAACTAGTTCTAACTTGAAGAATAACAGGTAAAACCCACCTCATTTGCTCCAGCCTGAATTCCCTACAGAAAAGAAGGTATTTTTCCTTGTGCCAGCCAGCATGCTGACCACTCAGCCCAGGTGGTAGAATTCCCCAGGAGGCCCAGGCTGCTCCTGATCCTCACCATTTATAATGATCCCAGCTGGCTCTCACCCCCAGCCTGATTAATTAACCCAAGGGTGTTTTTTCACTTGTTGGGGCTCTGTGTCTCTTTGCAAGGAAACAAAGAGAAGAAGAGAAAGGGAAAAGCTCAAGCTGGCATTCATCCAAACGTGTCTTTATGTGGAAGATAATATCCTTGGGAAGGAAAAAGGACACAGTAAGCTTTCCAGGACATAGTGCAGCAAAAGAGTGCTGTGTTATGTGCTTTTTGGGCTTTTTTGCCCCTATTAAAAAAGTCAGCAAGTTTTTTCAGACAAGTTTTTATACTGGCTCTTTTCACAGTTCAAAGGCATCAATCACAGAGGAAGCTCAGGACGAGCCCTCCTTCCCAATGAATCCACAATGAACGTAGCAAATAGACTTGGTTACTGATGTGCACCTTTCCAGACTGGAAGCTCTGACTAATGGCTCAAAAGCTTCCTGGGAACTCCTGGTGAAGCCAATTACTTCTTTTTTAATGTATGAGAGCAAATGGACCAAATTACAGAAGTATTAAAAATCAGGCGAGTATTTCGTCACCTACAAATGCAAATACAATGTGTACAAGTTTACAGAAAACCAAGCAAATGACTCCCTATCCCTCTGAAATTTGACAAGGTGGGTGGGAAGAAACAACAAAATTAATTGATCTTCAGAACTCAGCCTTTTCTCTGCAGATAAATCTCTGTTGAAATCAAACATGAGTAAACCAAATTAAAAAATCTAAACCACAAAACCTAAAGACAATTCAATTTACTAATGTGAGACAGAAGAGGATTTTGATCACCCAGTATGGCCTATAGATTTTGCTTCACATTAAGCTGCTGAAATGACTGAATCAAAGTCTGGCACAGGGTTACTCATCAGTATTTGTCTGCAGGTCCACCAAATTGCACACTGAGTGTATTCTCTGAAGGGAGAATGGATGTCTGCTCCAAGGAGCTCACAGCCAAAGCAAAAGTTAAAGAAGGGAGAATGATTTATTATGAACACTTTCCATGTGTCTCAGTGGTCCCACGTTTTTATCTAGTGCTTTTATTCTCAGCCCTCTGTTTTTAAATCACCTCAGAAGGATGTGCTTGTGATGAGCCAGTGGGAAGGTCTGAAGGAGGCAAATTGAAAAGAGAAAAATTAAGAACAGTGGGCAAGGTTAAGAAGTCTCTGCACAGGGAACTGGGCTGGAACATGGGCAGTGTGGGAGAGCTCTCTCATTGCCATAAAGGCACATTTTCAAATGTGGTTTTCATTGTAGGCCTAGAGCTTGTCATCAGCAGGGCTCACTGACCTTCACTGACTCATCTGTGCAGGACTGGCAACCTGCAGTTTGTGTGGCCTGCACCAAAACCAGCACAAATGGGACCAATCCCCCCAGGGGCAGCAGGAAATTCAGCAAGGGCAACAGTGGAAACAAAATGTTCATTAGGACCATTTAACAAGCAGGTGTTCCCTCCTTCAACAACAGTACAAAATCAATAATTCCATTATTGACAACATGTGAAGATTCAGTTCCTGGAAGAATTCCACAGTAGATTTTCATAAATCCTGTCTGAAAACCAAAGCTGACACCTGACTTAGAGTTACAAAGCTCAGCCCTGACCCAGCTCCCAGTTTCTCTGCCCCTCACATACCCGTGGACTGAAAAAGCCCCTCAGCTGTTCCAGTGTCACAAACTGAGCATGAACCAGCACAGCAGGGCCATGAATTTCCATGAATTTCCGTGAATTTAAGCTGTGAACCTCAGTCTGTTGGCCTGGCAGCTTTGAAACTTTTTTTTTTTTTCCAGCTTCTATGATCTCTGCTGTGGAACCTGGAGTCTTAGGATATTGTTTTGGTTTTTTTGTTAATGCAGAAAATGAGAAAGATGTGTCAAATTGGGAATGCAAACCTTTTAAATGAGCATAAAGCTGCTGAAATGTCTTTAAGAGAAATTGTTGATATGGCATTTTTGTCTGAACTAAAAAAAGATTTCATTCTATCAACAGAAAATATTGACATTTTGCACACTTCTATCTATAGAATTTTTTTTTGGCCTTTTACAAAACAGCTGTTTTTCTTCCCAAGACAACTAAAGCTGTTGATTTATGTGAAGTGAGATCAGAACTGCAGATATAAACAGCACCTCTAATTAAGAGGTTTTCTTCTCTTATTTGTTTACTGATGGAGTGGAAGTTTGGACCTTTGGTCTGCTCTAAGAGAATATGAAATGAAACCAAGTAAGAACTGGCCATCTATGATGAAGATGCCTGAAAAAACTGGGAATACCATGATTAGAGAATTCACTGGGGGGAAGGGAGAGAGGAAAAAATCCCCATATTTCATTTTTTTTTTCTATAAAAGCAGAAGGTTTAACAGTGGTAGTTTCAGCTGGCAGCTAAAAGTAAAACACAAATTGTTTCTTAGGCTGATTTATCAGTACATGTTTCATAAGGATTAACTAGTATGTTGTTATTAGAGTAATCAGCGATTCAGGATGCCAGAAGATTGGAAGATTAAACAAAGGCTAATCTCTAGAAAAGTAGGACAAAATGCTTTGTTTCTTTTTCAAGAAAAACAATTACCAGGTTGTCAAAAGCTGCTTCCTCTTTGCTTCACCTCTCGGTAAGGTGACTTTTTCTCGACAGCAATACTTTCACATCTACCTCTCCCAGAACAAAGCATTTTCCAAAAAACTGTAGGTACAGAATATTAGGGATCAGGAAACACCAATGTTGGGGGTTTTTTTTGACAGCTTAGCACTAACAATAATGTGTTTTTCTATAAATCAGGCAATTCTCCTGTTGCACTGGTGGTCAGAGTTTGCCACAACTGGAAATGCTGGCACATCACATTGCTGTGGAGTTTGAAGAGGCATCAGCAAACCACTGATAAAATGCTGTGACAAGCGATACACTTTCATTTAACAAGATATTTAAATAATATTAATTATTTCTTTTTATATGAGGAAGGTGGTGAGTTTAGAGCCAACCTCCTAACACAAGTGTACCTCAGGTTTTCCTTTTATGTTTAAGTATCACATTTTCAGCAACACTTTTTACCAAGTTCTCTATTGGAATATCAGTGGCATTCAGGTGCGATAAACAGGTAAAGGCAACAATGATAAATACAGTTCTTGGTAGGACACAAACAGAGAAACTCCTACACAATACAAAGATTTTGAAAAGTAGCTTAAGTTTTGGACATTGCAAAGAGATTTTAGTATTTAGAGGACCTTTGACAGCTATCAACAAAAAAAATCCAGGAGTTTATGGCTCAACTCATGCAGAAAATTCTGAAAGTGGGCCAAAATAGCTTTTGAACTGTACAAATATCTCCAGTAGCTCTGAGAAATGTTTAGTGTCATGCTGCAGGACAAAGAGATGCCACTCATTAAATAGATCTTTTGTACATTTTTGTTAAAAGTTCTCCTACACAGGAAGAAACTTCCTGTCCTAATGCAGGAGATTGGCCAGGAATGGCAGAAGCTGCTCCTGGGAGGATTTATCCAGTAGAGAGCAAAGCTTTAAAACATTTGCAATTCACACCTGAGTGATCTCTTACTTTCCCCCAGGCTCCCTCTGCAGTCGTGTTCTGCTGAGAGTCTCAATTAAACAGATGTAGCTGCTAAAATTAGTTATTTTAGCCAGGATGCATCAGTTCAAGCCCCTCATTGGGATCCAAGACACATCAGTGGGAATGACTCTGACAGCTGGGAAGGTCACTGAGGAGTTCCTGCTCAGTCTGCTCTGGGTCAGACCTTTCCCATGGCAGTGTCTGGACCCAGCAGTTGGTAGTGGGTGCTTTTTGCCTCCAGGAAGCTCTGCCATGGATGCAGTGATCTGCTAACAAATGGAAGCAGCAGGACTGGGGTCTTAGGTCTGCACAACACATCCCCTTCAGCTGGACTATGTAGGAAAATGTAAGAATCAACTCTGACTTCCTGGATTGATTAATTTTAATATTCCTTGTCAGTCCCTCAGCACACAACTGTCTGTCCCTTGAGACTGGAACTCACTGACAAGCCCTACAGAGTGGTAATCTGCAGGAGAAGAATGTTAAGACTTCTTATCAGAAATAAAGTGCATGAAACATTCCCCTCAACAGGATTAGGCAAATTACAACAAGCTTAAAAGTCCTTGTTCCTTTTATCTCTGTTTTGCTTTGCTCTCCATCTCCCTCATATCCCACTTATGGTACCTGACTTGACATCTTGCACCTCTTGTTGAGAAACATGAACCAAACCAGTGTTCAGTGACCCCATGAGAGGCCTCTTTGATTTGTAGTTTCAGTGAGGTCCATGTTGAAGCATCATTGCATAAACAAGCGAGACTGTGAGCCAGCTTTAACCTCAGGATATCCCAGGCTAAGGGCTGGTATGGAGTTTGTATCAATAAGCTCAAATATTCATTTGCTAACTTGTGCTGGTCTCCAAAATTCCTCTATCCAGTCCCTTAAATTGTGAGTACCCATTCCTTTATAATGACTGAGATTTCTGGAGTTCCAGATCTCACAGCAAAAAACTGTTATCAGTCTTACAATATTTAACATCTGCTGCGAGTCGCTCACAGCTAATTATGAGCTCTGCTATGGCTCCCTAATGAATTTCTTAGGGAAAGAGAGGCAAGGACAAACTACATTTGACCCCCCAGTGGGATAATACAGCTTATGCTGGCAGGAAAATGTGAAAAATTCTTCTCTTGAGTGACATTTTTGATGGCCATCGTGGCAGTGACACTTGCCAGAGCAGCGTCTGTAGAAGAGTAAGGGATGAGCACATCAATACTCCTGTTCTGTGCAGGCAGCTGAGAAAAGCTGTGAGGAAGAATTTGCCACATGAACAGCCATTTTGGAAGATTAATATCTCCTGGAGCTTGAATAAAATGGCAGAAATGGGTTTGTTTGGGTTTTTTCCCCCCAATGGAAAATAACTTTGCTGACAGACCCCAAATCAGAAGGTAGAAGATCTGTTCAATTTGCAAAATTTCAGTGAATCCTGTACTTCGAAATCAAAGGTATGAACAGCATCATTTCCAGGGTGTTTTGGCCAAAATGGACTTGCATATATTTGTTAGGCAGGTCCTGGAGTGCTTCCACACACAGCACATCTCAAACCCCACAATTTTTATTCCCATTCACAGGTATCTATTGCTGTATTTACAGGCATTTGTTGAAAACCCAAGGAAATAACCATCATATCCTCAGCTGATGTAAACCAGCATCACTCCACTGAATAAGCAAAACCAGCTTCTTACAGATTCAGCAAATAATTTCTGAAATGAGCTCTCTGAGATTTCCTCTGTGCAGCTCATTCTGAGGGGCAGGAACAATGACACAGACCTGTCTCAGTTTTGACAGGCTACAAAATGAACCACAGGAACCTGCTGAAATTATTAAACAGGAATAATTTACATCTCAGCATCTGACCTCATTCTGTGATTCAGGTGTGTTGTACCTGCTCAGTTATGTAAATTTTCATGGTCAACACCAATTCCATCATATTTTATTATTCTGGGCTCACCGTTCACTTGAATAAAGAGGCTGAAAAATTGACTATTAATGTCAAGAGTTCTGGAGTGATGTGACAAGGTGTTTTGTTAACTAAGCACACACCATGAGTTGGAGTGATTGTGGCAATTCTTAGTCTTCCTGAGACTGCTGGAAATTAAAAGAATGCAGAATGTGGAGAATTTTATGGTCTTTTTACTGAACATAAATTAGACATGAAAAATAATTTTCTACATACTGATTTAGCTGAAAATTCAGGCTTGAAAATAGAGCTAATTCTTTCACAGATATATTGATTGTTCTGTCTCAAATCAGGTGGTTGCCCCACACATTAAGAGTTCCTTGGTGGGCAGTTTTTTACCCTGAAGGCATTGCTGATTTGTAGTCCACTTTTGTCTCTAGATACAATTAAATACTTCCTAAGTAATTAAATACTTCACAAGAAGTCTTTCTGTTTACCAAAAGTTGTAGCAACTGCTTGGGAACATTCATAAGGCTTGGACTGAAAGGGCATTAGAAATCAAGAAGCCTGAGTTTTATTCTTGGCATCTGTCAGAATTCCCAATAACATGGTTATTCTGTGCTCAGTCTACTAAGTGGACATGGAAGGAATTACAGTTCTCTGGTTGTGAATGATTGATTACTCTCCTTGGTTTCTAATTTTGCCTCAGCAAATATTTCAGGTTCTGGTCTTGATGTTGTAAAATAAATCATAATATAATTATACCTTGCCAGTGTTTCAGAAGAAAAAGAAAGTGCATGAATTTATTATTTCTGATAAGGAGTCTTATAATAAGAGAAGCCTGAGCAAGACAAACAAATTAACTTCTGTCCACGCATTTCATTCCAGATTAAAATGGCCAAACTCAGAATTTCAACCTGACCTACTTCATTCTGGAGGATGAGCAGGCTGGTGCTCACAGACACAAGGATCATGCAGCAAGACAAGCACTTGTTCCTTTGGGAGGCAGGTGGATTCGAGCTATCAAATACACCCAGCCCAACAGTGTTCACTGGAGCGTTTTATCTACTGCCAGTGGTTATAAATTGCTTTATTTTACATAATGAAAGTGCAATTTGTAAAGCCACTGTTTGGAACTCAAGACACTGAATTTATGTTGTAAGCAGCCTGATTTTTGTCTGTCAAGCCAAAAACCTCTCTGGAGAGGATGGAAGTCGAAGGCTGAGATTCGCTCAAACTCCAGAGCAAGATTGGCATGACAGGTTGGACACAAACAGTGAGAGAGAAGAGAAAAACACTTAATGGTGTGTGATAATGCTGTATGTTTGGAGTGGGGAGTGCAATTTCCTTGTAACCTTATCACTGTGCAGCTCCAAACATGCCTGCTTCTCCCTTCTCTTTCCTTAGGACATAGGGAATATCTCTCCTCCAGGGCATAAATAGGAGTTGGCCTCAGGCAGCTGCAGAAGGAAAAAAGTGTGATTTGGAATGGCTGAAAGAACTCAGATTTTTTGATTTACCCAAGCAAAAGCATGAAGACTTGATCCTGAACTCATCCTCAGATTCAAGAGGCAGCCACTTCCCTTGGACACGTTGCTACCCACCCAATAGCTGGGGAAATCTGGGCCTTATTCACCAGCCTTGATGGATAATAATCCAGCTCTTGGAGTTAATGCATCCTCACTCAGCCTGGCAGCAATCATGACCCAGACCTGGAACAGCACTTAATGCCACCAGTCATCTAAATTTACTGTGATAAATGGAATATCTCAGTGGATCCCTAATGATTTCTATTATGAGAGTATAAAAGGCAGAGACCTGAAACACCTAAATCACACCTCTTTTGCTGTTTGAATGGTAATGGCTGTGCTGCCTGTTTGCCTGGGTGAGCTGCACAGAGCAGAACAGGACAAGGTCTTGCTGCATTTCTTCTCTCTAATATGAGAGATTCCATTTTTATTGAGCAACACTTGATCTGGGAGACATTCATGTTATATCTGGCATATTCTCAGGAGGCAAAGGTAACTGCAGCTTGAAGAAGCTGGAGCCCATTCTTGCTCTGGACAGCAGATAGACTCTCAAGATGGATTACTTTCAGCCTTCTAGTCTTTTAAATTATTTTATCTTCTAAGAAGTTCTGAATTATCTACCAATATTTTTCTTTTTAGCAATGGAAAAATTCATTTTAACTAATCTGCTTTCTAATCTCATTACAATTGCAGCATTCAAGAATGAAAGGGTCTCAAATTACATTAAACTCATCAGGAGATACTTGGGAAATGCTGATTTAAACACCAGATAGCAACCTGAGCCATAAACTTTGAACAACGGGCTGTACTAACTAGACATGGAAAAGAGAGTTAATTTCAAATTACCTGATTTAAAAAGACACTTCCCATAATCACCAGACTAATTCTTCAAAGACTCAGCTCAGTTAAAACATATCATCTACCACCTGTGATTCCTGCTGTACTTTATTTCTGGCTCACTACAGAGATATGGATTGTTAGACCAGCTCTGTGAAATTATAATTACCTACCAGTGATGCTTCAAGAGGGGAAGGTGTGGTAAAAATTAGGGGTATAGAGCCCACACCTTTCACCAGCAAAAAGATGTCCTGGAAGGATGGCAAGAGTTTAGAAAAAGCATGAGCTCCCAAACAAATAGAATCCAAATGTATTTAAAACCCTAAAGCTCAAGGGTAATATCTGTCATATGAACATCTGAATGCAGGTATGGAATAATGTGCTCGATCAAATCCAGATTGCTGGTGAAAACACTCCAGAGTTTTGGTTCAGGTTGCATCCAGTCTGAGAATGCACGTACTTACAAATAACCTTTCACAAAAGTAAAGGAGAAAGAAGAAAATCCCCAAACCCACTAAAGTTGAAGGCAATGAATTACAAAGAACTAGGCAGTCATGTAATGGGAGACTGAAATTTATTCACAGTGGGTTGAAAACAGAACCTAAGAAGGACATTGGTGGTGAAGATTTTAGCAAAAAGCCCTTGCTCAAGGCTGAGTTTCTCCCTCAATGCCTCATTCACTGTAGTGAACTCTGAAAAATTCCTGCTCATCCAGGGCTTTTAAAACTCTGACACTGGTGACTGGCCTCCATATCCAAATGATTCCCCAAATATACATTCAATTCTCTCCTGTTCGCTTCAAAACTTGCTGTTTTGACCAAAACTGCCAATTTCAATGCACCAACAACATTGTTTGGATTGTCATCATCTAAACCCTGAACAGAATTGCCCTGGTGGTGGTCAGACTGATTTAAATGCAGATTTAAAGCCAACTGGTGATTGCCTTTTGAATGGGTTAAACATTACATGAAAATCAAAACTTAAATGACATGGAATTTGAATAGCCAGTAATGCCAAGAAGTAAAATTTTACTGTGTGGAAAAGGAATTTTAGAAAAAAATCTTGTCTTGGAAAGCTACTGACTCTTCAAGGATGGTATAAAAAGATTTGATACAAGCCACTGCTAAGCAATTTAATTTTGTAGAAAAGCCACAGTGAATTGTAAGAGTTCATATAATGGTCAATGGAAGATTAAAATAATGAAATTTTGACCCTGCAAGCTATTTTAAATCATCTGGCTGGGATAGGGCAATCCCATTATCTGGTTCAAAATCTGATATTACTGAGAAAAGTAGCTAAGAACATTTAAAAGAGTGGATCAGATGCTGTCAATAAGGACCTTATTAGCTGTGTAAAACAGGCCAGAGAGCAGAAATCCATCCCTTAGGCTTTGCAACAATCAAAATGCTGAATGTAACGTAGTTGGGGAACACTGGAACTCTTACTTGCATGGAAGGGTGGGAAATAGATGGAGATCCCTAATGATTCCTGTAATGATATCCTGGGAACTTGATGTTCTATAAAAGCACTGGAACCCGTGAGGGTGAAGATATCTCTTTAGCAACAACCATCAACAAAAGCATGTAGGATAAATAATAAATGCCACATCCTATGAGCAATCAGACAGTCAGAAGTCTCATTTTCCCTTATGGGAAGTATTAACATAATAAAAAATTCAAAATGGCATTACACAAACATGTCTGACACAGACACCGATCCTACTGACTGTGGAGGATTCCCAAGGTGAGACACCAGGGTATTCCTGCCTGGATCAATATTCAGGGTCATTGTGGTGACCAAAAAGCTTCACAGTACATGAATCTGAGGCCCCTGATACTCAGCACAAATTTTTCTATTGATTGAAGGCTCCTTCTAGAGAATATCCCATTGAAAAGAAAGCCTTTGTCCTAAACTCATGACTTCATTTCCATGGAAAGCAGACTTTTAATAACATGTGAGAGTTTTTATGACAGCAGGTTTCTGGTTCACAACCCAGGTTACCCAAGTGCTAAAGGAAAAGGAGTTCTCTGCAAATTCCTTCTTTGCACTCAGAGCCTATGAGAGAAAACAGAAGCATGTTTTCATGGGGGAATTTCATGAACAGCACTATAACTATCTATGCTTTCTTGAAAGAGAAAGTTTGGGACATCATCTCATTCTCCTTGTGTTTCTTGCTTTGCTAGTAAAGCCCCAGTGTTAACTCCACCATACTATCGACTTCCATTTAGCTTTGTATTTCAGATAAGACTTATCACCTCACTCACATCTGTGGCTAACAGTGACAAAATATCTTCCTTTGCAATGCACACACAAAGGCTGCAGCATTGATCATTCCATTATCACTCTGTTATGCTTAATTTCCTCTTTCATCTTTCCAGTCAAACTCCATCTCAGACAACATCAATAGTGGTGGTGACACCCTGATGGATCACCCTTGCTTTGGTGTGCTGCAGGTACGGTGTAAAATTGTTTTTCTTTTAGTAAAATTGTTTTCTGAGCATTCCTAACTATTCAAACCATCAAATTAACAGGTGCATTGTGATCTTTAAGCACTTTTCTGACACCTGAAGATCCTTTGACCCAGGATGTTCACGTGTTTTCAGTAACTTGATTTCATAGTTTATCAGCACAGTCTCTTGCAAACTGTTCTGCATAAGAGCAGATATTGAACAGCAGGTCAGAAGCACAACCTGGTGACACTTTCTTCTCTTGCTCTGGGAAGTTTTTGTCCCTTTACATTCAGCTGTGCAGGCTCAGGCCAAAAGCCCTGGAATTTTGCTTCCCACAGGACAGGTATTACCTGCAGAAGCTGCTTTCAAATCTGTGTTGCAATCTGCAAGGCAGTGGCAAACGACGGAAATTGCTCAGTTCCAAGATGAACCAACTCAAACGAGAATATTCCACAAGTTCCTTGTCACCACAGCAGAACCTTCACTTGCAAACTGCAATGATAAAACAAGACATTGTTTTTTCTACCTTTTTATAGCATTTTAACCAATTTTCTTAAGACAATAGCATGTGATAATTGTGGTATTACTCAAATTGATGCATGTAAAAATTCAAGGCCCAAATTGCTTTCATTTATTCAGTTATTTATTTATTCAATTATATCAATGTATCAATATTATTCAATATTATATCAGTTATTCACTTATTCAATTACTTCACCCACCATTTAATACCCTGAGAGCATCTCTTTGGTTTCTGCCTTTTCTTTGTTGGCCTGTCTCCACACAAGTTCAAAAAACATTTGAGAAAATTAATTAAAAAGAGAACTTTTGATCCATTTTCTTCTGGCAAGATCACTTCAGTCCTCTGCAGTAATAATTACAAGTGCTCTGAGTTTACTCCTGTTTGTGTTCCCCGGACACTACTGGTGCAGATCTGAAGCGAAGTGATAACTGAAGGAGCAGCACAAGGTTCATTTCAACATGATTATGATTATAGTTATGATTATGGAAAGGGCAGGGAAAGAACCAGCAGCTTTAGATGGAGTTTTACTCATGGCTGACTGAATAATGAAATCTCAGTGTGCACAAATAACACGTTGACAAGCATTGACTCACAAGTATTTATCACATTGTTTCGAGGATTGTTTTCCAGTTCCAATTTATTTTCAAAATGTGACTCCTCTCAGTTTCCATCATTCTCTGACTTCTATGATTGTGTTACTGACCCTGCTCAAGTTATGAGTTTTGACATCTGACAGCAGGAAACTTATAGTATATAACATTAACTCCTCCCTTGGCACTCATGCATGCACATACGATTTGTGAAACAATACATCCATTGCTTGACACTTTTCAGCCTCAGAGCAGGGAAATGAAAGATGATCTCAATGTCCCTTTCAGGTTATGCTTCTAATGGATTTGTTCTACAGCTTCAGATACAGTAAAAGAATTTCTAAGACAGTGTAACCAGAATTATAAGAGTTGAATTTTACTGCCTTGCAATTAGGGTTATAGTTTAATTTCATTTATTTTTAAACTTGTTGGTTGTTTCATCCCAATGGGACACTGCTCTGTGATCCTGCTTGGCACAGGCTTCACCTTTTTGCGTGGAGCTAGAAAATATTATATTCATGCAAGGAGATTGTAGCAGGACTCCTGCACAGACTTTTATAGCTTGATATTGTATATTGCTGTGCATTTTACTGCATAAATAAGCACTGCCTACTGAATATCAAAGGAAATGCATGGAAATGTATGGCATCCAAGAACTGAAAGTAATCGTGTACAGTCTGAAAACAGACCCAAGAACAGTCATGTTCTGTCACATGCACACAAGTGTAACTCTCATTTATCACAGGCTCTAAACATCTTTTTGCAGTTTATAAGAACATAAAGAAAGAACTAGTTCTTTTCAATAGTAGCCACTCATGTTACTGATACAAGGGGAAAAAGAGACCAGGCTGATAAAACCAGTTCTCCATCTTATCTGACAAGGGAACAGCCCTACAGCACATTCAATATAGCATATATGTCCCAGATATAACAGCACACTGAATCCACCATGAGGAGCTGGAGACACAGCTTCCCATGGGAAATGCTTACTTAGAAATGGGAACAGAAGAAATTTGGATCAGTGAACTTTTTTTCACAGCCATTCATTAGCTGATTTCCCTGCCCTGAGAGCCTTATTTATCTTAGAGAAAAACATCATTCCAATGTTAGGACTGATTTGCTGTTAAATTCACATGAGGAGACCTTGCTGGATGATGGATGGAGATGGGGCAGCACTGACACAACCTGAAACTAAGATTGAAACTGAATAGTGAGGTGTGGTGGCATAAAAATGTAACAGGCTCTCTAAGTGTCTAAGAGGTAGAAGTAAGAAAGGTGTTTTACAGCACAGCTGAGACAGGGACTGGAATACTGTGCAGTTCTGGTGGCCACCTTGGAAAAGGATATTGAAACCCCAGGGAATGATGGATGAGCTGTGTCTGGTACCCGGGGTTCTGTCTGGCTGTTGCGTGGCAACACGAGGGGCACAATTTGGGCACAACTCCTGCTCCTAAAGCAGCTCCTGTAAAGGGAACAAATCTCCCAGCTGGGATCTTTCCACAAACCCTCCTCCACTGTCCGACCTGGTATGTGGATTGTCACACCAAGGCTCAGAAAAATGGGGAAAAGTTTTCATTCCTCACACAGATAAAGTGAAGGGGCTCAAAAAAGAGACAATCCAGAGATGTTACGCTGATATGAGATACTGTCTATAATTAAAGCAGGGTTTTTCTTCTTTGAAGCACTTCATATTACCAGCTCTGATGTGCTTAAGGATGTACTGAATTTTCACTAGTGGTCTTTCTAGTCTGTCTGTGATAACAATTTTCAGTATTTTTTCCACTGAAGGCACTTCAAATTTTTCCTGAGAAAAAGAAGGGACTAAAACAAATGATGCTTTTTTGCAGGATTAGGAGAAGAAAAAGTCCAATCTTCCTTGTGCTCTCAGTTTCTGCTGTGTGGTAAAACAAATGTGTGGCTTCCACACCAGGTTAACAACTTTAGGAGATGGAAATCTCAAGGCTTAAATTTTACAGTACCATTTTGCCACTTTTTACACACACAGTCTTCCCTTCCTGGACAGGGCAACAGGAGTAGAACAGGAGCACACAGCAGGAGACTTCTACTCTCCACCCCATTCCTTAACCCCTTACTGTGACCCAGAAATGATCAGTCTCTCCCACTGAGGCAAATGATATGATTATAGACATGGTTAGAGTGGGTTGGAGATGCAAAAATCAATAGTCAGACTGAAGAAGCTATGGGATCACCCCAAACAAGTCTGAAATAGATGCACCGTGTCTTCCTGCCCTACTGTCTGTTGAAAAAAGGGTCCATGTGAGCCCCAAATCCCATCAGGGTTATGGAGAGACCCTTTTCACTTCAGTGGTGTCTTGTGTGGACTCTTGGGAGCAAAAACACTTTTTCCTTTTCTGATTTCTACTTATTTTCACCCCAACCTGACCCAAGCTGGCCTAAGGGTAAAGAGTGCCCTAAATGAAGAGGATCTTGCCTTCACTCTATTAATGCCTCCCTTGGGAGCGCCAGGGACAGATTGGGAGGAGATGATCTCATTATCAAAACCTTTATTCCTCAAAGAGACAAGTCTTGAGAGTTTCTTTACATTGGACCTAGTGATTGGATTTCACTTGACATGTCACAAGCAGCCAGCCTGCTGGGCCCAGGAAAATTTATAGGAATAATTTAGCAGGGAACAGCTCTGTGCCAAGCAAACAGGTTGTAAAGCAGTTCTGCACGAAATCTGGGGAACCAGCTGCCTAGATTCGAGGCACAGAAGAGTATTTATTGCTTATGCATCATGCTGGATTGCTAAAGACATGGCTCAAAACCAGGGAAAGGATGATGAACAGGGAGGAAATTTATTTTCTGTTGTCCACCGTCAAAATCTCTTTAAGCACACGGAAAACTACAGGGAACTGCAGGTATCACTTTTAAGGCTGCTAACATTTAAAAGAAGTCTAGACTAAAGCAGACAGGGGAATATCACAGTCTATCCACAACAGATGAGACAACTGCAGATTTTCCTGTGCTGTGAGAGTGCTGGAGCACAGTTTGGGCAGAAAATGAAGATGTCATTCTAATGAGTAATTTGGGAAGCTAAATGCACACCCATATCAGCCTGAATGCTGCAGTTAGAAACCTTTCCTTTCCTCTCATGATACTGAGCAAACAAATGCTGGTTTTGTTCATTCCTCGGTGGGTGGATTTTGCAAAAGAGCTCAGCATTGATCTAATTGTGGTCACGGGAATTCAACACCAGCTTCAGCCAGAGCAGGAATTGGCTTTGGCTGCTCCAGTGTTACAAATTTACACATTCTGCAAAGCCTTTAGAATTCCTCATTATCCAGAGTGGCTGCACAGACAGGTAATTGCCCCCTTTTCTGGCCTGGCTTCCACTGTTGTCCATTTGTTTTCCAGGTGGCACCTCTGTCCGTTTACAAATGATCCTTTTCTCCTGCTTGGAGAGTTTTATAGAGCTGGAATTGGAAGGAAACGTTTCAAATTTCAGTGAGGAAGAATTTCACCTGTCCTTAATTTTAATCTAAGGGATGTAGTTGTAAATTCATGATTGATTTACCAAACTTCTTTTAACTCAATAACAGAGGGAAAAAAAAATATCTTAGTGGAGCAGACACTAAGAATAATTACCTATTCTCCTCCACACATGAAGTATTTATAATCAAATCATCCAGCTTTGTCTATTCAAAGCAGCTCAAATGCCAATGTATTCCATAAGAAACACTCAAGGAAATGTCATCCTTTAAATTTTCAGCTAATTCAGGTAGACTTTTAATATTCAAAAGGTAAGACATCCCTAAACTGCTCGTCTGCAAGAAGGCAAGCAATAAAATAAAGGAATATTTCATTATTGTGCATAAAAAAAAAATAAAACGGGAAATAAATCATTATTTTATCTTTGTGGAAAGAAATGAAGGCTTCAGCAAACAAGTTGTACGTAGAGATATATTAAACAGAGACAACAGCTGTAATTCAAACATAAATGTATAATCCTTAGAGCAGAGAACTCTTTAAATAGAATGACTGATGAGTGGAGTTAGGAAAGAGGAGAGTAACAGAATTGGTGTCACTCAGAAAACCCTAACAATTAGCAAAATTAATGGTTTATTCAGGGGAAAAAAAAGGTGAAATAATCTTACTTAGTTAAAATTAAGTAATCTTACAATGACTTTGTTATAGTCATTGTTTGGCTACGGTTTGCAGCACACAAACCTCAACAATCATTGAACAGAAATTCCCCTCTGCCCACTGCAATATTCCCATTCCCCACACGGGATTTTTACACGAGAGTGAACCAACATAATTCATGCCCTTTACTGAGGGTTGCTGTTATAACTTTGTATGGAATTTATTTTTTGCTCTTCTAACTTCCCAGCTGAGATTAAATATCATCACCTCATTTGGAACCCAAACATCTCCGAGAGCACTTTTTGTATTTCAACCAGAAACTGGCCAATGTGTAATTAATGCCTGACACACCCTCTAACCTTGGGTATCTTCCTCAAGGAAACCACTGGAGTTTGGCAGGCTGTGTTTTTGTCACACTTTGTGTGACCTGGGCCTGCACAACAACCATGGTTCGACCCTGAGCTGTCCAACACCTGCAATTCCACATGGCAGCTCTGGATAATCAGCAACTTGCAGGATCAGGCTCTCAGTGCACATTCCTTTTTTGGCAAAGAAGTAGACAGGACTAATTAACAAGTTAAAACAGTAAAGACAGGTTTATCTCTCTATGAGTTAAACCATAAAATAACTTCACTGTACTAAACCCTTGTGAACCTTCAAGTAATTCCTTGGCTTGATTGATTAGACTGGAAATGCAATGGCTGCAAAACCAGCACTCAGCTCTTCTATTTGTTATAATTGTATGTGAGAAGAAAATATCTCATTTTGGTGCATGGTTTACACTGCATGAAGCTATTCATGCAAAAGCACGTTGTTTTAGCTGCTGAAGAATAATTGGAAAAAAAAAATCCAGTGAATGGTTTTTGCTTAAATGCAAATCACTCTCACATTTATTCCTGACTGGGGTTTGCTGTTTCCATAATTTGTGTTTTATCCAGTTAAATATCCACAAATCATGATACTGGACATTTACTTTCCCCCTGACAGTTTTTTTTCTAAGCATAGTTCTTTGTTTAATATGTTCTGGCCTCATGTATATTTAATAGCCTCTAAGGAGTGTCATTGCTTTGGAAGTAATAAATAAATTCTATTTGTCCTATTTTTATATTTTCCCAAGAATTTCTGTCACGAGCAACTCAGGTTGTAACTGAGATATTAAAATTTAATCTCAAGACTTCATTGTAAATCTTTGGCTTGAATAAAAAAACCCAAACCCTGTGATTTTATGTGCTGAGTATCTTAAGATCCATAAACTCAGCACTCTGAAATGAAGGAACAGAGGAGCTGTAACAGTTTAAGAGCACAATCTCTGTATGAAAACAACCACAATTATCTGAAAGTCATCAGGGAGCCCAAATAAGATCTGATAGTCAAAGCAATTAAGGTATAGTAGCTATTTATTGCCTCACACAATATACAAATATAATAATTTCATCTTTTCTGTTACTATTGAGCTAATGCACCAGAATTCCACCAGGAATAAGGTCCTCTGGCAGAACTGCTGTTAAAAAAAGCCATAAATACAAGACCACAGATCTCTGAGGCCAGGACAGAATCAACAGAAGTGGTTTTGCTAAGAATGGGCTCTTTGCCAAAACAATTGTCTTTGCAAAACTCACCTTTGGGAAATGTCATTGTGCCTTTTTGAACTTAGATTTCACTGGATGTCTCCCAATCCCCTAGGTCATGATTACTGGAAGGAAGGCCCTGACAACAAATGTAGAATTAATTCTACAGCATTAACTACTTAAAGTGATTTGGGCATTAACTGGCACAAAAAGTAAGCTGTTAAATTAATAGTCTTTTTTTTTTCAAGTTGTTGAGCTCTAATCCTACTCACCAAAGGACACAGGAACTGTATTTAGACCTAAAGACACCAGTACCAGAAATCCCTACCATGTCCACAAAGTCAAAGTTCATTCTGAGTTCTCTGGAATACTGAAAATGTGCTGCTTTTGTCCAAAGCCTGACACAACCTACTGCTGTAGGAGGTCCAACTGTTCTGCACTGGAACTTCATATCCCTACATTTTAAAGGAGTTCCATTCACTGTTTTTAAATTTATCTTTGTACATTTCCCTTGATTTTAAGAAAAACAACAGGCTCTTTGTAAATTGTAAAGGTCCTCGTCCCCTATATACTTTCAATTAAGACTTTGTCAGTAAAAATCCAGCAAGAGAATTCAGCCTTCTGCAGCTCCATTCATTTGAGTAATCTCCAAACACGACTGTGAAAGGGTCATTAATCCCAGCAATCCTCCTTGCATAGCATTTTCTTTCAGTGCAGCCTCAAAAAGGAGAGAAAACCCTGCAAAATGTCACTGATTGTTTAACCATACCATGGTAGAAAGCAAACAAATAACGAAAATATTTTATCTTAACATGAAGAAAAGATCTGTAGTTATGAGAAAAAGTGTGAAGCCATTTGACACATATTAAAACCTTAATGGCCTGAGGAATCATTGTATTAGTCAGATCTGACTCCTGCATAACAAGGACTGGTTTAGTGGACTCCTGTTTTAAGTTATATGTCAAAACCATCTAGGGCTTGTCCAGACCCTAAAATGGAGCATGGAATTGGGATGTTTGAGCTAAAAGAGGGACCAGATGTATCCAAACCTGCCACAGCCGGTGACAGTCTGGAACAAAGGGGTGAGGTCACATCACTAATGTCTCATTAGCATCGAGGGACCAGATCTGGGTCTGTTGGAAGGGACTTTTCACAACAACAGTTTATCTGATTCCAAATAGCAGTTCTAAAAACAACCACCTTTCCTAAACACATCAATCAAATGAAGGGGAGGCAATTTCTCAGCATTTCTCGGTACCAGAAGCCATATTTACTTTTAAAAACACAACAAAATTTCTTCAAACTGGCACTAAATAGGTTTTTTTTATTACTCCTACAGTGCTCCAAAAGGCATGTTAATAATGCAAACAGCCTGCAGCTCAGGTTTGTTCCTGGTTGTGGGATGAGGCGGAGCATGTCAGCACATCATGTCACCTTCCAGGGGAAAGGAGACATTTGAGAAGCACCTGCTGTGAGTGGGAAACA
Source organism: Platyrinchus mystaceus (assembly GCA_035041135.1). NCBI lineage: Eukaryota > Metazoa > Chordata > Aves > Passeriformes > Tyrannidae > Platyrinchus > Platyrinchus mystaceus. The sequence goes on along the minus strand of JAWWLV010000021.1, from coordinate 17,275,241 downwards.
CTCCTCATTTACAGGCTTGTATTCAATGTGGTTGTTAAACATTCTCCATTTACAGATTCATATGCAATGTGGTTTTTAACTTCAGATCTTGTCTGGGTACACAATAACCAAGGTGTGCAAACATGGGCTCCCTTCACAAACAAAATCTGCAAGTGGGCAGTTTGGGTCTAAAAAACCTATAAAATGACACTTAGGCAACACTTACCCTGTGTCCATCCCCAAATCCATCCTATGGAGCTTTATGGTATCTTAAAGAGTATGTCACTAATCTGGGGTGGGCATGGATTTAATCTGAATCACAGAATGGTTGGGGTTGGAAGGGACCTCTGGAGATCACCCAGTCCAACAACCCTGCCAAGGCAGGGTCACCTGGAGCAGGTGACACAGGAATGTGTCCAGGTAGGTTTGGAATGTCTCAGAGACAGAAACTCCACGCCCTCCCTGGGCAGCTGTTCCAGTGCTCTACTACCATCAGTGTAAACAAGTTCTTCCTCAGGTTGAGGTGGAACTTCTTGTGTTTTAGTTAATGGCCATTGCTCCTCATCCTGTCTCTGGGCAGCACCAAAAAGAGTCTGGCACCGTCACCCTGGCACCTGCCTTGGAAATATTTGTGCAGATTGCTGAGATCCCCTCTCAGACTTCTCTTCTCCAGACTAACCAGGCACAGCTCCAGCAGCCTTTCCTCATCAGAGAGTTGCTCCAGACCCCTCATCATCTTTGGAGCCTCTGCTGGACCCTCTTCAGTAGCTCCTTGTCTTTCTTGAACTGAGAAGCCCTGAACTGGACACAGGATTTGCCACATATATTCCCAGGGAGCCCCTCTGGAGCCCCTGCAGCGTGTGCTGCCGGGCTGAGCTGCTCATTCCTTCCGAATTAACCCACCCCAGAGCGACGGGCAGCAGACAATCTATAAAAACACACCCATGAGTATTCTCAGGCTGTACAAACACATCTGTAATCCCCCAACTCACAAAGTCATCGTTTAAAAGCACGAGCAGGACTGTTCAGCCGCTGTGTGAGGGGAGCTTTTATTCTCAGCATGAAATTACTTGTAGGCTTAATGTTCTGGGGGAAAAAGAGCTGTTTTGAAGCCTTCCCTCCCCACACAGCTCTGCCAGGGCTCGGTTTGTCCCTCACCCCAGTTGAGCAACCAGAGGGGCAAGGGGCCCCTTCCCACAGCCCCAGCAGAGCCTGGAGCTGTCAAATGTGGAATATGTGAAATTTTTCTTAAGACAGCATGTTCTTTGATGTTTGATCTTTGAGCGCTTTCAAGCCTAATCAACAAGAGAGACTTAATCCGTGAAACAGGTAGATCCAAAAAGCACTAAGTGATGTCCGGATGTTAAAAAGACAAATTACTTGTTGGTAGAAGATGTTGATATTTAAGGCCTGGACATCCTCCGGCGATCTCAGACCTGGGGGCCTGGGGACAAGGATGTAACACTGATAGTGGGCACAGAGGACGCAGGATTGAAAGGGCCACAAGGACGTTTGGCAGAACTCTCAAGATAAGGAAGAAGCTGATCAAGATAATCGAGTGACTGTGATGAATCAGCTCCAACTGGGCAACAGTTTGATTCTGGGATGGGGAGATGGTGACCACAGACCCAAGAAACCCAAGAAAGCGGAGGAAAACTCAGCACGGGAAGAGAGAACCACTAACCAATAGAGGATAGAATTCTAATTAACGAGGGAAATACGTAACTCGTAGGCAACGAACACCGATGCCTTTGTCTGCTGAAACGTATAAAGAGCGAAAAAGCTTTGGGGAGCCTGAGGGCGAGGACTACAACTCCCACAGTGCCCCGCGGCTCTCGCGAGAGGCGGCGGAAGCGGCGGGCGCGGCCCGGAAGAGGCGCAGCCGGAGCGGAGCGACCATGGCCGAGACCGACCCCAAGAGCGTCCAGGACCTGACGGCCGTGGTGAGGGACGGACCGCCCCGGGGGGACGGGAACGCGGCCGGGGGCACCGCGGCGGGAGGGGGAAGGGGGACGGGGCTCGGAGCAGCCTGGTCTGGGGAAGGCGCCTCTGCCCCTGGCACCGGGTTGGAACGGGATGGGCTTTGAGGTCCCTTCATCCCAAGCCGTTCCAGGGTCCGTCCTGAGGTACCGAGGAACAAAAGGGCCTCCGTGGGATTAACGGGATGCGGAAACAGCCGTTGTGGGTTTAACCCCGGTTTTTGGGTCTTACAAACCATAGGATATTCAGAGTTGGAAGGGACCCGCAAGGATCGACGAGTCCAACTCCTGGCCCTGCACTGGACACCCCAGGAATCTGTGCCTCACAGCCTTGTCCAGATGCTGCTTGAACTCACGGGCTTGGTGCTGTGACCACTGCTGTGGGGAGCCTGTTCAGTGCTCAGCCAGTGTTTAATGTCTACTGTAAGCCTCAGTTGTCCTCTGTGTGTATATATATATATGTATATATTTATGTAAATATATATATTTAAGTACCATTTTCACAAATATATATCTAATTACACTGCAGAGTTCAGGCACATTGTGCTCAGCAATGAAAGAACATTGTAGTTACCTCATTACATGAGATTAGGTAATGCAACAGCTTCTAATGAAAGCAAAACCTTTCTTTCTTCCCTTTCTATCAGGTGCAGACACTGCTGCAGCAAATGCAGGACAAATTTCAGACCATGTCTGACCAAATCATCGGAAGAAATATCCTTTTTTTTTAAACTCGGGTGCTGTGCAATAAATATCATAAAGTCCGTTTGCCCGTGGGATTTGTGAGATAAATTTAAAGGGAGCGTAAAAATTTGAGCAGAGCTGAGGTACTGAAAGCAAACAAGGCCGAGCAGGGCTGGAATGGTGTCATTTCCTTGACCCCTGTGCCCTCGATGACATGAGCTGCCGCATCGATGACCTGGAGAAGAACATTGCTGACCTCATGACACAGGCGGGGGTGGAGGAGCTGGAGGGGGAGAACAAGACCCCAGCCCCCAACAAGAGCTAAAGTGAGACAGGCCCTGGTTGGCCTTGAAACAAACCCTTGAAATTACTGGCTTTGACAGATGGGACTCTTTCCTTCGGTTTGTGGGAGGTGGGATTTGTGCAGAGCAGAATTAGGGAATCGTGCTGTGTGTAGGCAGCGTGTCCAGGGAAGGGCAGTGGAGCTGGAGGAGTGTCTGGAGAACAGCTGAGGGAGCTGAGGGGGAATCAGCCTGGAGAAAAGGAGGCTCAGGGGGAGCTTCTCACTCTCTGCAACTCCCTGACAGGAGGATGGAGCCAGGTGGGGTTCAGGCTCTGCTCCCAGGGAACAAGGGACAGGATGAGAGGAAACGGCCTCAAGCTGTGCCAGGGGAAGTTCAGGCTGGACATCAGGAGGAATTTCCTCTTGGAAAGGGTGGTCAGGCTTTGGAAGGGGCTGCCCAGGGAGGTGGTGGAGTCACAGGGACTGTAAATTCCTCCTGTGTGTAAGTGAGGAGCTTGCAGGGAGTAGTGACTCACACAGGGCAGTGCAAGAGAGCACTCAGGGATGAGGCAAGACATGTCCTAGGGCAACATTCCCTGGAGAAAGAAATTTCTTACTGAAAGGAAAATATGATATTACGTATTATTATGTAATTTCTTAATTGATAACCTGCCCCTGTATTACAGAAACTTTGGAGAAGTAGATGCTTCGTCCTCTTGGCAGCTCAAAATCCAGTCCAAAAACACGTAGATAAGTGCAGGTGACGAGGCAGCACAAGACACAGCATTTAAAATTGCTGAAAGCATTTGAGGAGATGGGGCAATGCAGGTGCCATAAACAAGGGGAGGGTGGTGCTTAGCTATGGTGTCTGAGCACTGAGATTTCACTTCAATTTGTGCAGAGCTTGATTTTTGTAATCCATGGAAGGCAACTGGCAAATAAAATACTACATGTTTCATGTTAGATTTAAAGAGTGACTAAGACAGACATGTCTCAGCCTCTCTTAGGCTTGAGATTCTGAGGTCGTGTCTTACATTCTGTGCAGCCTGTATAGTGTTTGTAACAGATATATTCTGGCTTGTTAAAATACTTATTTTTTGTAGTACTTTGACAAAAAAACCCCAAATTCTTATGGGCTTCATTGCCCTCAGTGTCATTTCCTTTGGCCTGAACTCCCAGATCAAAATTTCTGATGAGCATGATTCTCTTTAATCTATTTCCTTATTTATTTCCCCAACAGGTTGCCAATAACTCCAGATGAATCTTGGAAGTTGACTTTTTCTTTTTTCTACAAATCCTTGGAATTACAGAATGGCTTTTTGCAACTCCTGTGTGTAAAAGCATTTTTATATTGTTACAGAGCTTGCATTCCTAATGTACATTGTATAGTTGGGGTAGGGTAGTTTATATTTTGATTTGTGTACTGTAATTTCACTTTTTGAATTCTTGTTATGAGGATCAATTGGTTGTGTTATTAAAACACAGATCTTATGGATCTCAACTACTGGGTGCATTTTTTCGTGAAGTCACTTTTTTCCTCTTTCCTGTACTTTTCTAAGTGTTTCATGTTTGATAGCTCAGCATTTAGTGACTCCCACGAAATGGGAACCTTGCCTTGTCCTGTATGACTTTGTGGAGTGAAGCACAAGATTGAAACTTAGCATTAGTCTTAGTTCTAAGCATCAGGCACTCACTAGTTGGGGTTTATGTGTTGGTTTTTCATACATGTAATAAGGTGGTTTTGGAAACATGAGACACTGGACATCAAAACCATCTCTCCTACTCCTGGTATTACCTGAGCTGTGTGTTCCTGGAACATAAACCAGAAATACAGATTTACCATCTGTGCACAGCTGAGCAACCACTGCCACTCACATCTGGGACATCTGGGCAGGCAAGGAACTCTTAACCACGAACAATCTCACTATGGGATTGAAGTTTTTTAACACTCCACTTTGAAACTGTCCACGTGTCCTTTGGCATCACCTTTGAACAGGAATTGTGATTGAAATGGTGATGCTGGACAGAACAGGGATGGTGTTTTTAGAGTGCATGTGGGCTTTCTGTTTAAATCACTGGCTCCTTGGACAAAACAGTTTAGTAGCAAAGCAGTGGTATATTGAACAAAAAGGAGAGAATCCAGTTAGCTTTTTAAAGCCTTGCTTCTCTTGGAATAGCAGCTCGCTGCACCTCTGCAAAATACATGGTTTAGAGAAGTGTTTGGTTTTCTAATCCTATCCACATTTATGGGCCTGCAGTTTCATGGGTTACATTGGAGTATTTTGGCAGTGAAAAGTGTGTTTGGGAGAGTCTGTACTGTGTCACTTGTGAAGAAAAATGACCCATGTCAGCTATTCCTGACAATCATTGCATTGCTCCTCCAGCTTCAAGCCCAAATTTCAGCAATGCTGGTGGCACTCAGCAGCTGCATGTGGGCCACACTTAAATTGCTCTTTGAATGCCACCAAATTAGCACCTCTGTGCTGTGAGGGCAAAATGACAGGTCATTTTTCCAAACCGAGGAGAAATTGTAATAAAAGCTCATAATAACAGGGGAATTTTGTGAACATAAGAAATGTATCAATATACCTTGTAATACCAGCCTTAGGTTCTTTGTAATGTCATTGAAAAATCTAATAAACTGTTATGTGGTAACCAATAGTCAGGTCATGTATATTAAAGCCTAAGTGTATCATTCCACGTGAGATTATATTTAGTTCTAAGTTACAGAAAGGTTTTAACACAGCTGCTGCTCAGAGAATATATAAGAATTGCAGGTGTGCTCTGTGTAATAAATGGGTGATGATTCATGCCCTGTCAGACCTGGATTTCAGCAGGTAATTAGAACATAGACCAAAAATATATTAAATTGGGGGACCATTTTGTGTGATGTTTACAGAGCTATTAATTCCCATGTGCCCATGTTCCTCCTGGGGCAGAAATGGTCATTCCTGAATTTGCCTGCACTCTCCCCTGTGCAGCAGCAGTAGTTCTGCTTTCCTGAAGTTTACTGTGTCAGAATAACTTACTGGAAACTTATTTCAGCTTTAAGAGGAAGCTGGGTTCTCCCAGTCACTGGAAAGATTCTAACTGTATTTCAGTAGGGATTTTTTTCCCCTCATAAATTTAACACTTCACTGGTTTTAACTGCTCTCACCTCCTCCTACTTGGGATTTCCATCACCACCATCCTCTTCAACCCCTGCTTCTCTTTCCCTCTGACTCTCCAGAGCTCCATTTCAGCTGTTCCTGAGGAAAGAGCCGTTGTTTCCAAACTCTCTTCAGGTAGCTACAAAGTGCAGCTGCTCTTTCACAAAAGATCTACATTAGGAACAGCAAATAAAATCAGTGTTTTTCTATGACAGGAATTATGAGGGGCATCATGCCAGTCTTCAGCCACAGATTTCACAGCCAGTCTTTAATGGCAGTGTTGTTTTTGAATTAAGACCAGAGAACCCAGAAATAAGTTGAAGATCACAGGAGATGTGTGGGCTGTGTGTTTTACACTGGGCAACACCAATAAATTTGAAACTGCTCTTTCATCTCTTCTGGTGTTTTAGTTCCTGCCTTTATAGCAGGAATGATGCTCTTTCAGTACAGAGGAACAGTGTCATAATAAATGAATGTTTTGAAACAGACCCACTGATAAATGGTCCAGAATTATGATATCCTTAAGAGGCATTTTCATTTAATCTCTGCCCTAAAGACAGTGTACAGTAAATAAGACTGCACACACAGCTCCCCAGCTGATAGCATCTGGTCCAGGCACTAAATGAGCTGGTTTTAGGCCAGAGACACACTGAACTGTGACACTCACTGTCTGCAGGAGTGAGTTCTGGAATCTTCCTCTGCCCGAGGTGAACCCAACCAGGTGATCCTGGCGAGTACCACTGCCTGCTGCTGCTGTGGGACAGGGAAATCACTTGGAGTTCATCCTGCAGTTCTTGCAGTCTGGTTTTGACAGGGAGGACTTGTGCAAATGGTGTTGCCTCTCCTCTGGACTTTCTCAGCACTCCCAGTAAAGCACTGTTGTTTCCCTTTCTTAGCTGGCTGAGCCACAGGGAATTGGTTTGCCAGGGAAAACTATGATAATAGGTGAGAGACCTGACCCCCCCATCTCCCAGACCCTGGGGGAGCGCTGAAGTCACTCACTGGCTCTTCCTCCAAACTTCAAAGCTCGTGGAATTCAATCCTTCATACTATAAAAACATTTCACACTGCCTTCCAAAGGAAAATAATGTTGATTCCATAAGCTTTGGGTGTGAAACACCTGTAGCCACAGCCAGAGACACTGTCCAGCCTCTTTAATGCTGCACCTGAGTCTGCAGTTTTCCTTGGAGACATTCACATGGAATTTAATGAAGCTCTTCCCTTTTCCTCATGATTACAACTTTCTAGCAGATGGTGCCTTCTAGTGGGCACACACTGAGAGGAGCAGCACTGCTCAGATTAATGATCCAGGGACATTTAATGTAGGGGTTCAAATGTTAGGGCTCTAATGAGCCTCATGCTGCTGGAAATGTGGTTATTGCATAAGACACTGAGGCTTTGTTTACAATTAAGAAAATTAATAGGATACACAAATCACTTCCTGAGCTTTAAGCCTCACTGTGTTTTGAAAAGAGCTAAAGCTCACTGAGATTTTTTTCTCCAACTCTGATGTAGAGTTAATGAAATTAGGTCATTAAGAAAATAAAGAATGGGTAGAAACTTTACCTCTTAAAAGCACTCTGAAATCAGAAAGGTTAAACAGGAATTTTCTCTCTGAAAAATGTACATGTATTAATAGAAACTGCTCTTTTTTTGTTGTTTTGCTAAGGATATGACATTTTCATTTATGGAGTTCTTGTAGTTAGCTACAGATATAAAAATTTCTTCAGTTTACAAAGCTGTACAATATGCAATCCTTACCCAAGAGATTCAATCCTGTTTGAAATCACAGCTGGAGGAAGCAATGGAGTTCAGCGTTTCTCCAGTCTCAGAACTGCAGTTGTTCCTATGACAAGTGTGGTTGGAAGACCCGGGACCCTTTTGTGTCCAAAGGAGGGATCTCATCCTTCACACCTGAATTCCCTTAAGAGTTTAGAGCAGACAGAGCCACATGCTGCACAGTCTGGTTGTGCTCAGCAGAGGGTGTCCCCAGTTGCAGCAGAGGTTTCTGTTACATAAGGGTGTCAAGAGCAGAAATGGTCCAAATTCCTCAGCCAAATTCTTGTGGCTTGAGGAGTATCCTCAGCTCAGGTGGGTTGGTGACAAACACCTGTCTGGTGTCCTGCCAGCTGACATGTCCAGCTGCTTGGGATCAAAATAATTCACCTGCAGAACACATCTGGTTTTGCTCATCACATTCCTCCTCAGTTCAATCTCTCCTTCTCTGAAAACAGGAATTTCCCAATGAATAAAAGTTTCTGATTTCACTTATTTCTGTTGCAGAAGCATTTGCTTTTGAAGACCAGATCCCTGTGTCTTTAAAGCATAGTAGGGAAGCTTTTCATATTTTAACCCCAACAGTGGAGGAAATAACTGAACTCAGCTGCTCTCTATCCACGGGGGTAGACACAGGAAGGTTTCCAGGAAGCTTCTATTTGTTTGATTATTTTTACACATTCTTTGAGAAGTCAGGAGGCCAAGGATATCCAGGACAGACACTGGGTGGTTTTAGAAAATTAAAACACAGAGGAAAAAGAGCCTAACTTTAAGACATGAGGCTTGCTGCTGGTTTCCAGGCATCCACACCCCACGTGAGAATCCTTGTGTGTGCTGAAGTGCCCCCATGGTCTGAGCTCTGATGTGACACATCCCAGTGACAATAACCAAGGACCATTCATTTGCTTCCAAAGAGGCTGTTCAGCAGCAGAACAGCAATTCCTTTAGTTTGCCAACTGCTCTAAACCAGAAATTTTGTGTCATACAACAGGTGCCTGATTCAGTTCTGCTGTAAGAGGCTGAACCTCAGTCAAATCCTCTCTTCAAAACATGTTCACTTGAAAAAGTGTTCTGTAGAGCCAGCAGGAAATTAGAAAAACTCAGAGAGCACTGCAATAGTTAAAGGCCTAAAAGTGCAAATGTCATTGATCTTTGCAAACAGATTGATTTCTGCAAGGATTTTGTTTGCTCCTGAAGAACCAGAAAGACTCCTCTAGGCTCATCAGCTGATCTTTCAGGAAAAAGAATGTGAATTCCTTCCTGGCTCTAGAGAACAGTACATTTTTAATGCAAATGACTGGTCACCAAAGGTAGAACAACCTGAGGTCTTGCTTGCCTAAATTCATGCTGAGAAACACAGGGACAGGCCCTCAGTCGTGTTGTTATCTTTTAAAACCATACCTACTTCCAACAGTAGAGAAAGTGAGTGTTAATGAATGTTAATGTGATATAAGGGGGGGAAAACCAACCCCCCAAAAAGGACACCAGCCCTTGTGCTATTGGCACACAGAACACATTATATATCAGACCAAATGTTCTTAAAAAATTGATAGAACTCTAAATGCTGACATTAATGATAAATGGAATCAACTCTTATTAGAAGGAACAACACTGGGATCACCAACAAGTGAGGCAAAAAATTTAATCAGGTTCTCATCAGAGGGTTCCAAATAGATGTGTCATTTTAATAAATTCAGCAAATGGACCATGCAGCTGAGAAAACTGGGGACATTTTAAAACACAATTAACTATAGATCCTTGAACAGGGTTCATTGCTCTGGGAATTCTTTCCAAGTCTTTTTCTAAATTATTAGTCACATGAGAAGGTACATATTTGTGTTCTTCTTTCTGAGTAGCCCCAGCTCTCACCTTTTTAACTGACCATTTTAATAAAAGCTGTATTCAGAGTGAGTCCAGAAATCATCAGCAAGAGGTGTTCATTTCTTTGAGAGTAGCCGGTGGCACTGGAGGAGACGACTGTGGTACCTTTGATAATCTGGTTGTAAACGTTCTTAATTGCATTTTTATACATGATCTTCACATTAATGTTGTTATTCTTTCGAGTCAGAACCACTTTTAAATAAAAATCGAGGCAGGAGTTTAAGACTTTACTACTGAGCAACTGTGCAAGTGAATATGACCATGAAGTTTGAATTGCTTCACAGAGTTCCCAGACATGATCAAGGCCTTCCTCCCTGCATCCCCACTGAAGACACTCTTTGGGATTCAAGGGGATTGATGAGTTTGATAATTAGTGTTGCTCACTAGCAAAAAATGCAGTAAATTGAAGTCCTTGCACAATGAATGTCCTGTTAAATTTCATTTTGAGCACTTCTAAAGCAACAGGCAACAGCAAACAATATCTAGCAGAATGACACCATCTGCCATTCATTATTTTTTTAATCATCTTTCCAGTGTTTTAAACAAGAATTTGGTTATAAATTCTGACAACTGGCACTATCAAATACGATTTTCTGCTCTATTCTTCTCACTATCCTCTGGACAGTGAGGAGCACAAACAAATAAAATGCAGGTTTAAATCTCAGTTTTCACACATTATTGACCTTGTAAGATGTGTTTCCAGATTAACCTGCCTTGTGTTTATGGGAGGGGATGTGTTGTGGACATTCCCTGAGGTTCTGCATTTGGTTGGGCCACCTGGAGCTGGGGAAAGAGTTCTACTTCATGGAGATGACAATGAGATAAATGGCTGAAGGAGTGGAAGAAGACAAACCAGCTTCACATCTTTATTTGCAGTCCCTTTATGTTCCAGAGCTGTTCCTCCCAAGGCTCACATGGCAGAAGTGCCACAGAGTCACAGAAACACAGAATGGGTTGGGTTGGAAGGGACCTTAAAGCTCATCTTCTTCCACCCCCTGGCATGGGCAGGGACACCTTCCAGTAAACCAGGTTGCTCCAAGCCCCGTCCAACCTGGCCTTGGAGAGTCCTGTTTCTCCAAACACTGGGAAATTTATAGGAGCTCTGTGTTCTTCCAGTGTTCCAAAACAACAAGCAGAATGGTAATTTCTACAGTCTTTACATATTTGTAGCTTCATTGATCCAGAGTGTTTTAGAAAATCCTGCTCCACCCCCCCGAACGCACTGAACAAAATCAGTGTTTCACACATCACACAAAATTAAAAACAAATTTATTGAACCTGAGGCGTATTTAAAAATCAGGAGGCTTTTCAAGCCGTAAGTTATTTTAAAACATATTTGAAATTACTCCATAGACTGAAGTTAAACAATTAAAATGCATAATCACATTTAAAAGCAGCACCAAAAACGTAAGTCTTTTTGTCACAGAGGCTGCTCCAGCATGGTTTGATTATTTAACGTTATGCTCCAAAAGCAATTTATCCCCTATACCCTTGATCTCTGTTTCAATTTCAGGATGTTAATGCATGCACCATTGCTGTATTAGCTGATAGGGCAGAACAAATACTTCAGAAAAAGTCATGATTAGAATTTGAAGTCTCTCTCAGCCATGTTGAATCCCCAAATGTACTCACCTCGCTGGCTTTTCCTGCTGGCTTTCCCCTCTGGAGGCCCATGTTTTATACCTGCAAAGAATTATTGTTTAACATCAGGAACAGATGAACATAGAGGGAGTGTGCAGTGCAGCCACTCCTGCCATGAATGCTAAAGTTGTCAGGCATCAACTAAATCTCTTCAGTCTGAACTGTTACAAACACTCTGCCTGTCACCACATTCCATGCCACAGAAATCTCCGGATCCAGACAGCCAAGTCTGAAGTTGCTAGAGATGTTTGCTCATTTTCCTCTTTGCATTACCTGCAAACTCTCCTCTGTTCCTTGTTCTGACTTCGTTTGGCTGTGCACAGCCCTGGGATGGGCAGGAATTAGGGGTTGGGGTCACAGCAAAGGGTTTGAGGCCTCCAACACTCCCTGAGTTCCATCCATTCACTACCGAAGAACACAACACTCTGGATGGACACGGACACGGGATCACTCCTGCAGGATAAATGATTTTGTATTCTGAGTATTGGCAAGGAAAGGAGTGGAGTTTGAGGAGAAGCTTAACACAGCATTAATAGAGGGGCTGCCACCCCCTGTGTCATTAGTGCTTCATTACTGGCATGTGCAGAGCCCATAAAGTGATTCATTACCTTTTCCTGTTCAGGACATATTGTGTATAACTACAGTCTACTATTGGAATATGCATTCCCAAGCATCTCAGACTAACCACTTGGCCAGCAGAAGGATAGAACACACACTTGTGCTCTTTGCAAAAGGCACGGAGGGAGGGAGGGGGGAGAACTGTTCACATCCTCCCCAAATCCTTCCCCAAAAAGAGGGATATTTCTCAAAGGGCACAGGGAGATGGGGGCAGTGGAGCAGGTGTATCCATGTCTCAAAACCCAGCTGGCATAGATGCAGGTCTTTTCCCCTTCAAATGAAGATGTAGCCAGGATTCAGTGCCGGTCAATGACAGGGCAGTGCCCATTTCAGGCATCAGGGGGATTTGCCCTAGAACTGGGATTTACAAGGCAGGTCCCGGCCTTGGAGAAGGCAGAAGTCTGATATAATGGTTCACAGTGGCACAACAAAGACTGTGACAACCTTTTCTATGCCTGCAGCAGGACTGTCTTAAAACCCCTGCTTAATAAGCCTGATTCCTATAAAAAGCTGCAGATAATTTGGAAACAGCTTTGCCAGGAACTAAGGGAACAGTTACTTTCACTGCGAACTCCAAATTCACTCCTAAAGATCTTCTGGGTGTTTATACAATGAATCTTCACTCTTGGGACAGAAAGCTTTCATTTTTGCTATCAGTTAGTCTTTTTCTTACTGTTTTACAGCTTGTCTCAGAAAAAGACGGAAATATCTCCCTCCAGCAACCTCTTAAAAGCCACAGAAACATCCTTGATAGTGACACCCATAAATTTTTCAAGGAAGAGTTACTAAACAAAGGGGCTTTGCAAACTTCTGCAGTTTTCTTGTGTACAAGATGGGAAGGGATGGTAAAAGTAGTGAATTGTCCTCCAAGTGGCCTTGCCTAAACAAAAAGAAGAGCTTGAGTGCCTATCATTAGCAGGCAGAACACCTCTGCAGGGGGCACACAGCTTGAAACCTGAAGAATTCGGGCGTGATTACAGCCAAGAAACTCCACAAAAATCAAGCAGAAAGTTTTCCTGAGGGAGTTTATCTACGGGAAGAAAAGTGTTTACACTAAGGTTAGCATGTATTAACTGAGTCTGAGTGGAAAAATTGTTATTTGGAGATAAACAGAGAGTTTCAGCTCTCTGAGGGAGGAAGGGTCGAGGCCAGGTGCCCTCTCTGCAAGGACACGGATGATACAGCCTCCACCTCAGGGTATGTAAACAGTATCTCCAGCTCCAAGGTGATGGGTGAACATGCACTCACAGCATCCCATAAATATATAATTACTGCAAATTTTCTTTAAAGATGGGGAAGGCTGTGGCCACACAGTGCAAGTCTAGTTGAAAACTGTGTCTGTCTCATGGGGAATTGGAACTGTTAACCAATAATACACCACAGCAAGGCTTTTCTGGTTCTGTTTTCTGTGATCTTGTGTTTCTGTGATTCTGCCTTTAAAGTCATAGAAAAAACTGCAAAATGCCTTGAGAAGTCATCTCTGTCTCGGTCTGCTCCAAAGCACAACTACACCATGAAGTCAGACAGTTTTAGTTTTAAGTGTTCTTACAGATGTTCAGTGATAGAAATTTCAATGAGGTTTGTGATTCTGGAACACTCTTGACCACCCTTCAGATGAACCTCAAGGACAATGCTTAGCCTTTAACTCTTTGGGCTTTGGTGGTGCATGCCAAGGTCAAAGACCAGAAACAGTGAGAAGTCGAGCAGGTCAACTTGTTTATGATAAATGAAGCTCTTGTACTTTGTAGGAGATCCTACAGGTTAAGCTTCATAACAACCTAAATACACACAGTATAATTCCTCAGAATTATTGCACAAATGTCATTAGAAATTTTATTTAACTAAGGAATTTAACTAAATATCATGTAATCTTCACCCAAATATCTATTGCTATTTAAACATCAGTCCATCTTACTCGTTACAGTGGTAAATCCTGATCCCATGGAAGTGATCTGATCAGATTCCCACTGTTCTCTACTGCATAGAACTGAATTGACAACTGAGTGGCAAAAATCTTGCTAACAAAGGAGATACTTCTATAAGTTCAGTAGCAAAAGTATGTTTTTTTCCTGAGCAGACTGATGGTACATTTCTATTACTGGAGCTTGTTACAGCTGAACTTTTGATTCAGAGTGAAATTAGTCCAGGTTTTTGAGAGTCCCTGTAAGCTGGTTTGCATGGAAAACACATCAATCCACTCCTTTAGCCATTCCTTTGATTTTACCACTTTTTCAGGGATAATTGCAGCAACTGATCAGCTTCTGATGGGATCACACCAGTGACACATAGGCCAGACCCAACCTGCCCCTCAATTCTGGCAAGGCTCAAAACAGAACTTGCCCACTCCTACAGACTTTACCAAGATAGCTCAACAAACAGGCAGTTGTTACACTGGAATCAGAGCCTCCTGATGACAGCAAGAACAATCCCTTGATTTTTCCTGTTCCAAAGGGCAGGAACAGATTTATTGCCTGGAGGGAAGAAGTGAAGCAGCACTAAAGCATTTAGAACCATCAGTGCCAGAGCCTGTGGGACATCAAACCTCCCAGGTTACACAACAGAGCAAATCCCATCCATTTTCCCCTTTAAATGTCAGGTGCAGCCTATAAAACTCCCAGGACAGTACTATTTAATTAATTAACTACAGAAAACCCCGATGTTTGTTTAAGAATCAATCTCCATTTACTGTGGGGTTTTGACCCAACAAGTAGGTTCCAGATTTCTTTCCTCTCTCAGATCATCCACGTTTGTCAGTGTAAGTGGAAGCTTTCAAGTAAGTGACATCTACAATAATCATTCTAAAAGTTCAAGAGATATACACCTACAAAAGAGCCCAAGACACAATGGAAATCTGTGTGATTTGGATAAAGATTAGACATTTTCTATGAAACCTGTCAAATAGTCTTCAAAATGACACAAAAGCACATAGGAGAGTGGTTGGAATAATATGATTTCAAAATTGCTTTTGTGACTATTGTGTTGTTGTCCATTACTTACTGTTAGAGCATTCAGCTCCAGACAGAACACACAGGAGAGCTCAGGGGGAACTGGAGGAGCAGAGAGCACTGTCTTTAATGAATTGACAGCAGAGAACACGAGGATAAATAGATAAATGCACCAGATCATCTCACGTTTTGAGGCAGGCAGCAAACCCCGCTGCCAGGCTGATTCATGGCTGTAGGTGGCACTGTCCCCTCTGCAATGAAGGCAGCACAGCGCTGAGAGAGGAATCGGGTTCTGGATGAGGAACACAGCTGAGATCCTGTCGTCATTAGATGCTCGGATACCGTGGCAGAAAGTGCCTCTGAGAGGCCTGAGCAGATGGCAGGATCCAGGGTGCTCCTCAACGCCAGGCTTGACAGCCCGAGGACCCAGTTGTAGATTGGGTATTGACAATCTGCCTCCCAAAATTCCTGTGAAGTGGAAATTGGGCATAATGGCATCATTCATTTCCTGTCCTGAACTCCCAGGTCATTCCAGTGCCGTTTCCCAGCCCAGCAGTGAATTGTACTCCAGGCTGTGCTGGATGATTTCGGGACGTGTAGCTATAACACGTGGCCATCCATGGGGATGGAGAGACATCTCACACAGTAAAGATAATTTGCTCAGGCTTCAGGGATGCACTTTATAAGGTTACAAGTTACATAATTAAGCAAACGAAGACACAATGCGCTTCTGCTTTTCCAGCTCTTTCTTTCCTAAGGGAAGTTGTTCTCTAACCTCAGACTAAAAATGTGTCAGAGAGACACATTCCAGTGACAGCACCCTGTGAATGTGCCCTGGTGTGGGGTCAGACTGCAGCCAAATTCCCCACGGTGCTAAAACTGGGCAGAATGGGACCTTTTAGAGCAACACTCCAACCCAGTGCATGAGCTGCATATCAACGACGGATAAAACCATGTGGGTGTACATGTACAGCATTTTAGGGGAGTGGAAAGGTGCTGAAGAACTGAACACAAGCTTTACAACAATCAGAAGGTGTTTTACTTACCATAAGTTTGGTGAGTCAAATATCAAATCAGACAGAAGATTAGCAGTGAGACTGTGTTTGTGACCAAACACGAAGCAGCATTTCTAGCCCTCTTTATCCTACAAAAATGGACAAAGAAGTTTTCAAATTTCTTCACAAGGAAATCAAGAATCTGCAGCATCTTTGTGTTCCTCTGGAAAAAAAAATATATTCCTATTCTTCTAACCCAGCACAAATCAGAAACAACTCACTTCAATGAGGCAGAATCAGAATGGTGTGAGGGAATAAATCTTTTGTTCCAGAGGGCTGACACCATGAGTGCGGTGGGATGGATGGGTGCAGTGCTGATATCTTCCTCCTCCCCCCAGCTCAGGTGACAGTTTGGAATATTAAAATCTCATAACTCCAGGGATGGTGAGACAGGGTATCTACAGAAGAAAGCCACAGATCACACTGTTATCTCTCTTTTGGATGAAAATAACAACCTTTCTCCCTTCCC
Source organism: Platyrinchus mystaceus (assembly GCA_035041135.1). Classification (NCBI taxonomy): domain Eukaryota; kingdom Metazoa; phylum Chordata; class Aves; order Passeriformes; family Tyrannidae; genus Platyrinchus; species Platyrinchus mystaceus. Next base: position 17,258,782 of record JAWWLV010000021.1, on the reverse strand, counting down.
ATATTCACTTGAATTTCAAACTTCATCTTGACAAACAAGGGATAAGTACAAGTTTTGATTACAGTGGAAGTCAAATTTATGTTGTAGTTCTATACTTGCACTGTGCCAGTCTCACAACAGAATATGTGCTCAAGAGAGATGATGTTTCACCCATCATGCTACTCCCATTTTTCCAAGCAAAAAGAATGGTAGATTCAACATTCTTCTGCTGAGAATTCATCCCTGTCCCTCAGTGTTTTGGTGTTTCAGATAAAAAATAAATTAAAAAAAAAAAGCAAGCCTCCACTTCAGCTTTGAATAGGGATTTTTCAAAGTGAGCTCAGTCTGCCATGATTCTTCTCATGACACTTCCCCTCTTTTTTTTTCCACTTCAGCAACTTTCTAATAGCAGCAGAGAAGAAAAGAAGAGCTCCATAAAGCAGTATTAAACAAGGAGGCTCACTGGTGATTAAAGTGGGAATGGAGATAAAGGAACAGTGGGTAAAGCCTGCTGGAATGCCTCTTTGGGATATTTCAAACAGTTTTTTTGAAATAACATTTCTGTTTTTCTGGAGCTAATTATGCATTTGCTGCACACTAAGCAGAAGGCTAAATTAATTGGAAGAACAAAGGTAATTTGTTGTGGGTTGGAATGAGGCCATGGATGCTTGTTTCCCTTGTGGGAGAAGAACTGATGACCTATCCCAGGTTTGTCATCTCCAAAAGATGGGATGCAGGACCACAACCTGTGTCCCACCCAGCCCATCATGGAACAGCACTTCCCTCCAGCCTCCTCTCCATCCCTCCCTGTGACAACTCACTGGGTATCAGCAGGTGGAAAGTCCCTCTGCCTTTCCTTCCAGGCTCCCTCCATTCTTCCACCATCTGCCAGGAGATTGCTTCAGTAAGAGCTGCCAAACTCCACATGTCAATATTAATCACCAAAGTCACAACGGAGCGTTTGCGAGGCCCACGCTCACGTTCTGCCTGTCAAATAGATCATCTCCTTTGAGCTGGTTCTTCAGAAACAGCTGGAGATTTTTAAACACCTTATTAAAGTAGAATAGATCATCAGCAGCTGGAACATTTAAAAGATGAATGGGCTTTATGCCAGTAAATATAGTACTTGCCAAAAAACAGGTGGCAACTATAACTGCAATTCTCTACAACACCACTGCTCTTCCTGTTGTATTTATTGATTTGGACAGGCAATACCGTGTGGGACAGGTATTGAATAACTATTTCCTTTTCTCAGGTTGTCAAAAGTTACAAATCTAAAACAGATATTCTCAGACTTCCAGAATGTCTACGGAGACAGATTAAGATACGGAGCAAATCTGTAATTCTCTGATGGGGGGGGGGGGGGAAGGGAGGGAAGTATAATTAAAAAAATCTGCTGAGCATTTGAAGAAAATCAATTTCTCTCAGGGACAAGAGAGCCTATAGTGCCAAACCTGGAAGCCTTTCAAAAATATACATTTCTGCTTGAGGTGTTAATGCTTTCATGGCAAAATATACACATGCAGTTGGTGTCTTTAAACTCAGTTTTATTCCCCTGTGAGAAGGATTTAATTGGCCTCAAATAAGAAATCACTGTTTTACATAGTACAACCTTCCACTTAATACCCAGGAATCCATGTCATGTATTTAAATTACAAGTAAAATACTTACTAATGAGCTAATGTTTTGCAAACACCCACAGAAATATTTGAACTTAACCACTTTCCTTTCAAACAGGACAGGGTGTAGAGGGAGGCAGCTTTCTTGGGTAACCACAGCGTGGCTGAGAGAACAGGGATGTCAAACAGAGTTGTGGCCCTTCATTTTACTCCCAGCATTTCCCTCTAATTCACTGTTTAACTTCAGGAAAGACACTTAACCTCTACGTGCCTCAGTCCACCCGTCTGTAAAATAGTAGATAAGTCACCTAATTCACAGGGATGTTATGGAGATTAATTAACTAACGTCTGGAAAACATCTCAGGATCCTTCTGTGAAAGGCATTATAAGGGCAAATGATAGCAGTGTAACCATATGCAAAAGGTTTTATCACTTGGCACAAGACAGTTTGGTTTTTATCCCCCCTCCCTCTGCAACATCACTGAGGATTTTTACGGGGACCACAGACCAAGAGCGGGCTCCGGCAGCTTTGCAGGGCACCATTATCTTCAGTCAAAGGACAACGTTGTTTCAACCTCAGTAAAATTGTATTTAGTTAGTTCCTGCTACTGTTTCAAGATCCCCAATGAGATCAGAGCCCTGGCAGGCTGCACGCTGTACACACAGTCCTTGAAAGCAGTCCTTGAGCACGCAGGAAAGCTGCATCTATTTAACATAAGGGATCTTTCTAAGCTAATGTAATTGAGCTGACAAATGTGCTGTGCTGCCTTTACCAGGGGTGAGTTCTCATGGTCAGCTCTAGGTAGAGGCAGAGCAGGGGGTTGGTTGCCTTGAGCTGCAGACTCTGGGTAACAAAATGCCCAAAATCTGCCAGGCCTCCTGACAACAGGAGAGTTGAGATGGGCTGAGGTGTTAGTTAGTGACCCCTCCTACCCCGAAAATCAGGGGCAGCAGGGCTCCCACCCCTGCCCTTGTTTTTCAGTTGCCATTGCAGCTCTCTGACGTGAGTTTGAGTCAATCCATTGATTTGAAGGCAGACCTCACATTAATCCAACTTTGCAGTACTCACAGTCTTTGGCACTTACCACATGAATACGAAAAATAAAGGTGGAGCAGAGAAGGAACAAAGTGGGGAAATGCTCTGTCCTTCAACTGCACAGTCAGAAATAATTCCCAGAGTCCTTCATGCCTTGTGTCCCAGATCCAGCTGCTTCCTAGCACGCTTTACTGATTTTTCTTGGTCTACCTGCTTTTCCATCAACACTTTCTTGTATCATCTGATAGAGCTTTGACCCAGGAAACTGAATTCCACGATGCCTTCTTCTCCCCCAGGCTCTGCATGCAGCCTGACGTGCTTCACTGCCCTCTGCTCGTAACCTGCTCTAAAAGCCAATTTAAAATAGAAAAGTATCTGTCACAACCATCTTGCTTTCAGCTGCAGCACAGCACGTTGCAGTATATTTTTACATTAGGAAGAGATCCAGATAACTTTGTTTTAAAGCAGTTGTTTATCTTCTGAACTCTTCTGATTCAGTTTCCTCATCGAGCAGCAGACCTGGAAGGGCAAAGGAATGGGGAGAAAAAAAGATCTGGTCACAATTTAGAGTCATTTGTTCCTGTCAGAATTTATATGAGCTAAATCTTAAGCCCGGACAAGCCTTAATAACTATCATATTTAAAGTTCAGCTTTCCAGGGGAAGACTGCACGGCCCAAGGGGATAAAAGTAATAGAATGCAGAATAGTTCACCTTTCATATGCCCATTCATACCCAGTCCAGCAAGGACAGACTGGTGCTGGCCTTTCAGAGGCATACATGACACGAATTTAACAGTCTGTAGCTAATCCCACTGGACTAAACTACTGCTAATTGGGGTCCTGGCTGGATAAAGTCACTTGGTAGGTCACTGCCAAAGTCAGAAGAGCTGGCTTCACTTCCAGCCCTGTGTCAGAGGGATGGGCCACCCAAACAAATGTTAGTGTTCCTACCTGCTTTATCTTTACAATCACACAAGGTTTCTTTCAAGAAAATGAATACTACTGAGAGAAGAAGCTAAAAATGAGAAAAAGCAACGTGTGGGCAGACACAGTTTCTGTGGAGTGAAGACAAGAAACAGAGCCAAAGATTCTCCTGTGTTGATGTGTCACAGGTCAGAAATGGAAACATCCTCACAGAAATCTCAGGAATGGCTTTAGCATGTTTTTACCACTGCAGATTGCTAAGAAATGAGTGATGCCAGAGCAAAGCAATTACCTCTTCAGGCACTGGCCATCTCCCATTATCAGCTTCTCTTAAATTCAGAGCTTCCCTGCTCAAGACTACAATATGTTCTTGTTCCACAACAGGGTAGAGCTGACACAAGCAGAAGGCCTTGACCAGCAATATTTGTTTTAGTGGACAGAAACCAGTGCTTTCTGAGTGGAAGGTCCCCGAGTGGCTCCCTGCTGGTCTGCTGCTGGGAGATTCACAATCCAGAGGCATGAACAACACTGCTAGGAAATCCTCCTTGCCAAAATCACTCCTGACCTTAAAGCAGAATCCAAAGCTGGCATGTTCAGCAGTAAACTATTGCTTGTCCGTGGTTCAGTCATACAATATATCCAGAGCAGCAGTCAGCATTCCCTGTGGAATTTAAGGGAAGAGGCAGTCAGTACAGACAGGTGTTTTTTCAATAAGAGAGTAAGGTAGAGAAGAAGAGAGAACAAGAAAAGGGAAAAAAGATAGTAGGAATAGGTTTGGTTGGGAAACAAACTCAAGGGGAGGTGGGTGGATGCTAATGGGCTTGAGTTATTCCTGCATAACCTGGTGTCAAGGGGTTCAGACCAACAGCCTTCACTGGGACCTCTCTGGGGCAATAAACCTCACCAAAAACAAGATATGAGGGAGACTAATCTGGTCAGAAAACAAGAGTAAGAGGATCCTCCCAGAGCAGCTGTACCTTCAGAAGACATATTTCTCCAGCACTAGAAGCTGACAGCTTTCTGCAGCACTGGACCTGCTTTGGAAAAAGGACAAACATAGAGCAAAGGTCTGACATTCTGTATCCAGCCTTTAACCTCTCTCTCCGTGTCCCCAGGAGGACACATCAAGAGGACACATCAGGAGGCCCAGAAATAGAGCAGGTGGATCCTGGCAGCAGCTCCCACATGGAAGTTCAGCTCCCTGCCCCACACCTGGACACAGCCACAGCCCAGAACTGCAGAGGCTTGTTAGTTCTTATTGGTGGCCAGAGCTCCCAATTCCTTAGGGCTCCAACACTTCTGTGAGTGGCAGCAGCAAAGCCTGAGGTCTGCAGACCACTGGAACTTGTCACAGGGCATCAGGCACACAAACACTTGCCTGTTTTATTACCCTGCTAATTGGAACCTTTACTTGAGGAGACCCCCTTTGTGTCTCCCCTATATCCTTCAGGTGGAAGCTGAGACCTCTGTGAGGAGTTTTAATCTGTAATGTGCTCACTGTTAGTGGGAGTTCACAGTGCAGAATATGTGTGCATGAAAGACAACATAGAGGAAAGGAATAATTCCTTATTTATTAAAAAGAAAATCAATTTCATACTGTTCTAAATTCTGTACGTTCAATCTGAAACCAACTTACAATTGGTAACACCAGGTTTGCAAAAAGGAGAGGAAGAAACAGCTCTAAAATTAGAAGACTAAATAATCTCGGGTTTAAAAGCATCACAAATGCTGGTCTTGTAAACACTCTCATCAAGAGAAATACAAGAATGTTTGTCATGTAATTGCACATTCAAAACTAACATGGAGAGAACATATTGTAAAGGAATGCAAATGTAGCACTCGGGAAAGGTCCTGTCTGGACAGGCAAGGGAATGAAGCTGCTCTGCTGATTCACCAAGCTGTTGTGGCACAGTCTGCCTTCACTTCTGCTCACAGTGGGACAAATCAGTGCAAACAACACCTCATTTGGCATTCCTGCAGTTCCCTCCTCTTGCCCCAGAGCTTTCCAGCCGTTCCTGACACCATCAAGGACAGCAGATCTTTAAGGACACCAGTTCACCGATGGCCCTTCATGGTTCTGCCTCAGGGGATAACTGGATTGTCAAAGACAGACACAAAACTACTTAATGTCATAACTTCATTTCCTTAGACCTTCAGGCTACATGACATTCAGACAAAATCCTTGCTATTCCTCTCTTTTAATGGTAACTCCATATTTCTCCAAATCCTTTTCACCCTGAAGAAAAATGAATAGGGAAATATATTTCAAGACGAGAGAACAAAAGGGGTTAAAATAACCTCCATTTTCAAACACTTCAGGGATCTGGTGTAGGTTAAATTTATCTCTAAATATCTCTAGAGCTTCTGGGATGTTTAGGATCCAAATAGGAACTTAAGTAACATCTCTCCTGTCTCTTTAAATTGAAATATATTTTAACAATTATGAAACTGAGGAGCTGCTCTTTCAGTGATCTAAGCCCAGACACTCAACCTGCAGACAAATGTTGCAATTTGAATTATCTTCTTTTTTTTTTTCACACTTACATGTAATGTTGAGTAGGGGATCGATCTACAGAGCTGCTGCTCAGCACTGAACAGAGGCATGTTAGGAGGTTTCTCAGAAAACTTTACCCTGCAGCTTCAATGTCTCAAAGGGGCATTTGCTGAAATAAACCGAAACATCACAATTTTAAACTTCTGCTCATGTCTTTCACACAGGTCTAGGAGGAGCACAGAGCTACCAGATGGTGTCACACTGAGCTGCAACTCAGGGACCAGACTGAATTGCTTTCAGAAGCAACAAAGAAAAACCCTGTATCTGGTGTAAATAATAGATTTACAACTCGTGCAGCACATTCACACAGGGACAAGTTCCTCAAATAAACCCCAAATCTCTGCTGTAATCAAAGGATATTGAGCAGTACATTATGCACCTTAAAAATAGACCCAGAAACTGGTTGTACCAGTTACTGTAACTTTAATCTGCAAGAAACTTTTTTTACAGAGGCATAAATAGTGCTTGTCAAGAGCATAATACAAATCCTGTCTGGTAAACCTGAGCATTTAGATCCCCTTTGAATATCTGACCTCATTTACAATCCAAAGTGAGTTCTGCTGAACAATGTTTTCCATGTTAAACTCAAGCTCTATTCTTCCAGACTCATGTTAGTGAAATGCTGGTTTATCAAGGGAAACTACAAAAAAAAAAAGGATGGATGCATTCCATTCTATTTGCTTTATTCAGATACGTGGTGGATGCATTTTTAGCAGGATGGAAGCAGGGTGTGCTTTGAAACAAACTCTTTGAAAACACTTCAGTGGGTGTTTTCTAATGAGATTCCTGAGATATGATCTTGTAATTCTGCCTCTGCAGCTGTGTCAGTCAGAGCAGTGATAGGGACTGATAACTGCAGCAATGGAGGTCTCCAAGTGTTTCCAAAAGGAATTCTCCATTTTATCTCTTCCCATGTGATATTATGTGCTTGTAATAGTGCCCAAAGACTTCAAAAAAGCTGCCCTGAGGGCCTGTCATGCTGAATTCTCTAGTTTTACCTAAGAAGACACATGCCCTGAAAAGCTCAGTCTTACTTAGCCTTGCTAGTGCAACATGCAGTGTCTGTATTGGGAACAGTAACATGGGGGAATAAAGATTTTACTGGCATAAATATGAGTTGATCAACTTTTGGACAAAATAAGAAGGTTACACATAGCTGAGAGGGCTTAGCAGAATCTACCCCTATTATTAAGGTTCTGAAGTAGGGCAGCACCATCCAGTTATGCCAGAGAGCATCCTGGGGAGTTCAGCCACCTCACCCTTCAGGCTTTTCCAATCAGACAAATAAAAACAGCTTCCCATTCTGCAATACAGGCACTTGAAGAAAAACGTATGAGTGATGTTCAGGCAGGGTGTTTGTTTTGCACTAACAACCAGTGTGCTACATCCCAGCTCAGATCAAGTGTAGCACAGAGTATCTGCACTCCCTCGGAGGATTAATCATCAAAACAGGGCTGGAAGAGAACCTCAAAGGTCACTCAGTCTATCTTCTGCCCGAGGCAGGCTCAGCTACACAAACTATTCTTGACAGACGTTTCTCTAATCTGTTCTTGAAAGCCTCTGAGGATAAAGACTTCACCAGCCCCAAGGAAATCTCTTCCATGCTTAACCACCCTTGCAATTCCAAAGTTTCTCCTAGTAAGTAAAATCTCCCCTGCTTTAAATGACTCATGAAATAGCAAAACAGTGCAAAGTATCTCCATCCTACACATTCCACTGCAGTGATTTGTTGGGTTTATTTTTTTAGCCAGAGCACATGGCCAGGGTGTGTTCGATAGACCTTGTCTGTCCAAGGCACCAGCCAAGTGATGATGTTAATTCCAAGTTGTGATGAACTTCTTTCCAGTTGTGACTTTATCTTTCAGATGGTTATGGGACAATAGAAAAGACATTTAAATTAGTGTCTGCAAAAAGAGTACATTTGTGAACTGAAATGAATTTAAATTTCATCTCAGCCTGATTGTTAATTGGGCCCTTTTCACATTTAAAGATTTCACTGTATTTCCAACTGGTTTAGCTGTGACAGAAACAGAAGAGAGCATTGATTCAAAAAAGATTCTTCTGGCAATCATATTTATATGCATTCAGTTTTTAAAAACAGGCTTTTCATAAGGTTTCTCTTGACCTGAACAAGCATCAATTCCATCCATAGATCTCTCCAAGTCAGTGGTATAATCTCATATTGCACCCAAATGAGATCCTTGAGAGAGTTTCTTCTTCAGGTGTTCACAGTGCTTCAGAGAAAATTGCCTTTTGGTCAAGATACAGAGATTTAACCAGCCAGAAATCTGCCCCCAAGAATGAAATTTAGCCAGAACAACTAAATAAGAGCCCCAACATGGCAAGTCACTGTAAGAATACAATGAATAGCAGGACCATGCAGAGAAGCATCCAAAGGCAGCCAAGAAAAGTAAGGAATTGTGAAGACCATCCCCAGCTCTGCCACTAGTGAAAGGGTCAGAAGGCCATGCCTGCAAAAGCAAGTGAAAACAGTTCAGAGAGAGGTTTGGTGTTTGTTAAACACAAAATGACAGTGGGTTGCCCGCCAGGAACAGGTTTACAAGCTTTAATTTCTCCACAGCAACCTTCCCCTTCAAGCAGAATTTAGCTCAGCTCCCAGAAATGGAGAGCTGTGACATCCAGGAGATGGTGCTCTTGGGTAAAGCACAATGTCTTGATAAAAAAAAAAAAAGAAGAATTTTCTTTAAGGTTCCTTTGGCTTTCGTGCCATAGTGAGAATTCCTGCACAGTTTGAGGAAGCCCATGCAATGATCACCAGGCAGCAGAGAGAAAGGAATGGGAGCGATGGAAACAACCACTGGGAAATGCCCCTCACCCCTTTGAGTTTACACACACAAACCATAAAATAACAAAAAAAAAAAGAAGCAATTTTGCTGGCAGTTTGATCAAGATCTAATCAGAATCAAGGGACTACTTGGAGCTGTCCTCTAAAACCCAGAGCAGAAAATACAGAAGAAATTGTCTGGGGAAGGGAAGTGATCAGACATGAAGATCACATCCAGCAATTCCCTCAGTCATCACATCATTTTCCTGGGAGGATCCGGTGTGCAGAGAGCACCACCTCTGACTATTCCCCACAGCGGAGGAGGGGTTGCTCCCAAAGAATCAGGAAAGGCAGCAGCTGCGTTATAAAACCTCATGAATCAGTATTATTTAGCCAGTGTTTTATTTTTAAATGCATCTCCTAAATAAACAACATTTTCTCTCGAGGAACTCCAAGTATTTTACATAAGAAAATAAATATAATTATCTACAGCACAGAGATTGAACTGAAATTATTTTCCCTGCCAAGGAAATCTGTTTCCCTTCCCCTTTAAAAGAGCAAAACAACTATTGTACTGTGGAGATGAAGCACTGGAGTAAGCTGGTCCTAGATTTCAACACAATGTATGCACACTGCAGAAAGAAAACAAAATAAATGCTTATGCAGATAGAATCTAAAAGCTTGATTCACAGGAGACCTATTTGTGCTTGTATCCAAGGTGTAGTGAAATCAGGAGACAGAAGACTTAATGGATATTAAAGTGAGCTTCCAGTGACTTCCAAGGCCAGGGACTGACTCTGTGGTAGGGCCTCTCTCCATTCAGCATTTCCTTTCTTCATTAAAGAATAACCTTGTAGCTCAAGACTGGAAGAAAAAGACTTCACCAAAAATAAATTAAGACCAGGCTCAGAAACCTCTATTCCCTAAACTGAGAGTCAATTAGTTATAATCAATTAAATAAAATTAAGGAAAACAAAGTCACATGGGCTTGGGAAAGGAGAAAAAAAAAAGATAAATGAACTAGCATTGGTGTCTCTTGGGGAAGAAATGTCACCATCAAGGAGAAAAAAAGTGGAAGCAATTAAAAAAGTTAAAGACTTTCCTTATTGCAGGGAGACCAGGGAGAGTGCCAGTCCCCACAAGGTTTTCCTCAAGACTTTGGAATTCATTTGATTTTCGTGTCTCTGCTGGCAGGTTGAGCTGTGGGCAGCACAGGACCCTGCTCAGTGCCCTACTTTGCAAACCCGAGGTGAGCTGCCACCACTTGTGCTGCCACAGCCCAGGAGCTGCAGCTGAACTCAACCCAAACGTCCTGTCCCCATTACGTTTTAAGAACGCCCCCCATGGGCAGAGAACAAGCCTGGAGTCTCCACAGCTGTGAGAAAATGGATATTCACTGCCAAAAAAAAGTGACTGATTAGACTCTGTGGCTGCTCCAGCAGCTGCACCAGCAGATCCCAGGTAAGACCCAGGGAGAAACCATTTCAGATGATTCTATGCAGATTACAGTAAAAACAAACTCAAGAAAATTCCAAAATTACCAGGACACAGGACATCTTCTTGATGGTCCCTTTGAAGCCTGCACTATCTGGATTTGAGTCCAGACAAATCTGACAAGTCTGGTATTAATACACCTCACTTTTAACATAGATGGAGCCTCCATGACACGCTGCCAACGAGAATGTCAATGAATAGCAGCCTTGGTGGTAGGTTTCAAAATCAATATAATCAGCACAGTGTTCTATTCACAGCTTATGAATTGCTGTCACACTGGCTGACTTCACAGGCCCATCAGTTCCAGGAGCCTTGTTAAAAGTGCCTCTGAAGTTTGCTGGACTTGCCCAAGGTACTGTGCCTGCAGCAGAGCATGTGCACACTCCTCACTCTCTGCCCAGAAACCCCCTGCCAGGAAAAAGGGAGAGGCCACAGAAGAGGCAGAAAACACACTGACAACATTTCAAAAGATGAGGCAGAACCAGAAGTGGCGTATTTTGAAATATCGGTTGTTTCTCCCTCCCCCCACCAACGAGTCGTTCTGAAAGGTGACAGATTTGGGAATCTTCCAACAGAAGCAAAAGATAGAAAAAGAAAGAAAATATTGTGTAGTGCTTTCTATTTTTTTTTCACCTCAGGACAGCCCTACCCTGCCCACAAGGGGTGTATCCTTTCAACACGAGTTCACATCCTAACCAGCCAACTAACTCAGGCTCCTACCTTGTGGGTGAAGGTCTCACCACCCCACTTTCAGGGAGCTGAAATATTCTTTCAGGAGTCCTTTGCTGTGTGCCTGGGATCTGAATTTCACTGTATTTCCTAATCTCTCAGTCACCACTCCACAGCTATGTGATTTTTTCAAATAGCTTGAAGAAATCAAGTCTTGGTAGAGCTCCCTTGATTTCAGCTCGGTTACACCTTTCGGTTTCAAACTTGTCAACATATTCTAAAAGTTTTGAAGAATAAAGTGCAGTTCTTCCCTCAGACAAGCACTTAAAGCCATAAGGTTTCATCATGACCCTCACTGATAAAGTGTCATTTATTAAAATACATTTCCTCTATTGTAGGCTTTGCCCTGCTGCTGTTAAGATCTTCAGAAATCAAACCAGCACCATAATAAGATGGAAGAATACTATTGTAGATCTACAGAGAGGGGAACAGACACAGACTTTATGTGATTTGCCTGAGACAGTTGAAGAAAATTGTATCAGGGCTGGGAAATGAAGTGATGCCCCTTGGCTCTTCATTCAGTACTTTATTCTTGGGATCAGTCTTATCTTTCTCAGCTTCAATAGCCTGGCAAGACAACATTGAAGTGCCTTGGGTGGTGTCATCTTCTCTCACTCAGCCCTGCAGCTCCTGCAGCAATGACAAGCTCGGGAAGCATGAGTCACTTCCACACACAAAGCAAGTTTTTAACGAGAACAATTGCCTCAGTAATAAGTTTTAGTTTCATTAACCCATTTTTCTTTGAGTTTTCTCTTTTCTTCACAGTGTTGTGTAACAGATTAAATCTGTTGTCAAAGTCATGATGCCAAAATACCAAATTGCCACAGCTATGAACTTTATTGGGTAACTTGGTACTTCTGCTGAAAGAGACAAACCATATAGGAAATATCCAGCATAAACTCCTTATAGAAATTAAAAATATCAACATGGTTTAGATTCTTAATATATGAATTTGAAACTGAACTGATCTTTCCTCCATTTCTATACCTAGAAATCCTTGGAGAAGCTGTATAGAAGTACAAAATGAATTTGCTGGAAAAAGGAATCACAGATCACTATCACCTCTCCATCATCTTTCCTTCCCTAAAGGACTGTAAACACACACAGTCTGTATTGGTGATATTCTACTCTAAATGCAGAAACATGTCCTTACTTTCTTTTCCCCTGCTGATTTGTTTACAGGCATCTCTCACCTGCAAGAGATGGACAAATACTGCCCCTGTTGTACGTAACTAAGTGGAAAGAGAATTGTCTGCCATCCAACATGACCAGAAAGCTGAAAACCACAGTTCCCATTTTCACCGCTTTCGTCTCACTTCTGTACCATCTGCTCTGAGCCATCACATATCTGCTGTGAATTTTCTTCTATACACCTGCCTGAACATTCTAATTTTTTTTCTGGAATGTTTTGCTGTGTTCAGAATGGGAGTCACAAGGCTGTGCTTTGATCAGACTCTTCTGCATCTGTTATCTCACGTAACATCAGTAATATTAAGGAAGGATGCAATACAAATGCTTTCAAGCATCAGTTGCCACTGTTAAGAATACTAAGATGAAAAAACAGGCCTTGCTAGATTTTTACCACCTCTTTTCTATACTATCCCCCACTTGCTCACAAAACTGTGTCAAGTCATGTCTATTTGAAGTTAAATCTTGAAAATTTCTGCTATAATTATCCCTTCCTCTTCCCCAAAAATACAAATTCTTGTTGCTTCAAACTCTATTGCTGCTCATTTTCAGTGTGCTGGAAGTATCTGCTGTTGAGGCCTTTCAAACAGGCCTGGTTTGTGTATGGACAAATAGACACCTCCATTTCAGCTTTACATCACACCTGCAGTCACTCCACAGGCACACAAAGGCCTCTTCCACAGAAGGACCACGTCTTTCCAGCAGGAATGCAGGACTTCAACTTCCAGCACTGTCTTTTCTTCACCACATTCTGGTGAGCCTTTATTCATAGAGTCTTACTTGCTTATAAAAAAGGAGAGGGACTGAGGGCTCTGCTTTTCCTGCAGTGGAACATCCAAGGAGGCTTCTAAGCATTCTCAGAAGATTGGGTATGAAATGGAAGTATTTGGAAGCTCAGTGGAACTGACTGCTACCTTCAGGGCTGGCTTGATGAACTTACGAGGATCTCTTTTTCAACACTGAATGTGCAAAAAGTATGAAGAAATTCATTGTCTCTTCAGGGTGAGATTCAAGTCATCTACTCCACTGATCTGAGTTGGGGGTTGAGCCTAAACCAGCCACCTGCACTGCCAGAGATCCAGTGGGGTTCCAGGGAGCAAGTCATGCACTCTCTTAGCATGAATTAATCACCTTCTGGGCATGACCATCTTCCCATTTGTCTGTAGAGACCCAGCTTAAAGAAGACACTCACCTGAGGACAAGTCAAGTCAGCTGAAGGACTCCACCCCTCGCTTTCACAGAGCATCTGACACAGAGCTCACACCTTCCTGCAGTACTGAACATGATCCTGTACACACACACGGTATAAAGATCTGTTTCTCCAAAGCAATAATTGAGGTAAAATAAAAATCCGTGTTCTTTGCCTGGCTTTTGTCACTGATTGTGTTTGTCACCCTGGGCAAGTCCTTTCATTTCTCTTAGCTAAGTTAGTTTTTCTCAAGTGTTCATACAAGTGAAAGTAATCAGAGTGCCTCACAATAGCACTGCCCAGTGTAAAATTAATATCTACAGAGAACATTGAATCAGACCAAGACAAGCCATCACTTACATGTATATTTTTTTAAGAGGCAAAGGCTATAATGCATCTTATTCCATTTGACAGGTATCACAGACTCAGATGAAGTTACTGTGGATTCCAGCACAGCACTTTTCTATAATTATGCAAATTACCCTGGCTACAACCACTGGATATATTCACATAAATGACCCTGATTTTTCAGAAACATTCCTTTTTCCAAGTGTAATTTTGCATGCACAATAAACTGTGGATTTCAGAGAAGCACTTTAAGCATCTAAATATCAGCCTGCACCTACAAATTGTTTAGACAGACATTTTAATACTGTAATTTGTTAGTGCAATTACTTAAGTAGGGAAGACTGTGTGCAAGGAGGCAGTAAATAATTAAGACCACCAAAGTGGAGCCTAGGGCACCATTCTAAAATCTTTTATCTAATATCTAAATTTGGCAAGCGGAGGGAAAAGGTGCTTAAGGAGAACACACAGAGCCAATCAACACATAAAGCCTCCCATTGCACCATACAATCTAGTTTCACTTATTGCTGAAGATTATTTTTGAATGCTCTGATTCTAAAGTTATCAAAATTGGCTATTGTAAGTAGTTGATGCTGCTCTGCTTCTCAAAGCCTCATCAAGTTTTTAAAAACACAGATGGCTGTTCTACAATAAAAAAGAATCTACCTGCAGTGATGCATTTACACGAGAATAATCAGGCTGTAACAAGAGCAAGAACAAGCCATATATTCAATATGGGAAGTTACATCCATGAACTCCAGTGCTGTCAGTATAAACAGGTGCTATGCTGAAAATATAAAGCCTCATTAATGCATCATTTAATAAAATGCCCCATTTTCTTATATTTCAGGTCTCTTTACATCTTCCATAGAGATGTAAGTTACTCATCTCAACCCAACGCTGTGACTGATCTTGAATCTCAGAAATGGTTCTGACTACAGTAGCTGACAACATAAAATGTCATACAGAAGAAATACTAAAACCTTTATGCATGTGATTAAGGCTACTCAGAATGCTCCATCTACAGCCCTGAAAATAAAAAGCTTCTCTCTGCTTGAAAACATTGCCCTGCTACCATGTTAACAGCATTGTAGGAAAAACAAGAGACAAAAAGCCTCCAACAACCCCCTTTGCAGCAAACCCATTAAACACAACAAATTTCACAATGTCAGATCAGTAGCTTGCAGCTTTCTCACAGGCTCAGTACGTGGAGTGGGGAAAGTGTCCAAGCCAGCAGAGCGTGGTAGGAGAAGGACAGAAAAACCTTGCAGAATCAATGCAGGAGAAATCCTGGAGCCAAAGCAAATGAGAGGCAGTGGGGTGGAGATAAACTCCCCATTCAGAAAGCAATTTCTCTGTGGGCAGCAGAGAAATCCCTTTAGAGACAGCAAGGTGACAAAGCACTGTCTGCTCTGTCAGAGGATAAACCAAGGCTGTGTGGTCTCTGCCCGGGTTTGGGTACAGGAACAGACTTCCAGCCCCTGGACATGAAGGGAAAAAAGATGACTGGGTTGCTCTGAGACTGTTTCTGGGAAGGAACTGATCTACCCCAAAACCAATGGCGGCTTTAAAACCTTATTTTTCTTGTCACCTCCTCAGGTTCTGAACAGCTGAAATAGTCTTCTGAACTGCTTCTGAGTTTCTCAGCTTGAAAAGCTGACACTCTGTAAAGCTCCAGGGCCCTGGGTTTTGAGATGCTGTTTGCATCTCCAAGGATCATCAAACAGGAATTTGGCCAGGAAATCTTCACCTTTTGCAGTTTCCACAAAAACTTTGCATGGAGATGATGAGTAAATTCTGTAAGTACATTTAGATTTCACAAGGCTTAGATTTAATTGCCTGGTAGAAAACTCCAACTTAAGTCCCACTTTTTATGGAGCTGCAATATCTGACCAGGAGCCGCTTTCCAGTCACCTCTTGCTTTGTCTTTCTGCATTCCCGTGGCTCTACACAGGCCTGACACATGACAAAGTTGAAATTCTATGAATTCTCATTGCCCTCAGGTCTCTTTTCCCACCAAAATCAGAAGCAAAATTCCCCTGACTTCATGTAGGACTTATGCTGAGAACATCTTCACATTCAGGGAAAGGCAGAAATCACCAGCATGAGGAAATTGAAAGATTGAAGATAAGTTCAAAACTCAGAGCAATAGCAGATACCAGTTTTGGCAAGATAGTTTAGGAAGTCTAGAGAAATAATAGGAGTAGCAGATTCATCTGTTGTGTTTGCACAAAAATACTGTTTATCTTGTTATCAACAGTAATTGTTCCTTCATGAGCCTTCATAAATCCAGGTTACCTGTCCTGCCTTGTGTAGATTCACTGATGTTTGATAACGTGGCTGAACTTGTGTTGCAACTTTTTCCACTCTAAGGCACCACAGAATCACAGACTGGTTTGGGTTGGAAGGGATCTTAAATAACATCTTGTTCCAATCCCCTGCCAGAGGCAGGGACACCTTCCACTAGCCCAGGCTGGGTTTTTTTCTCCCTACCCAACTTCCTGCTTTCACAGAAGCATTAACAGAAAATATCATTGATGCCACTATATCTCTATCATTGAAAATAGCTCATAGGATCAAAAGTTATTAGAGGAACAAAGAAGAGACAGAGAATTCATAAATCTTGTTTCTTTAAGAAACCAAAGGAGATAACATGTTGTATTAAATAATAAAAAAAAAAGGCATTAGAGCATGAATATTTCACCTGTTGATGATAATGATTGATGATAACGTGCATTTTAAGAAGTGCCTTTCAGTCATTTTCCTTGAGGGGGTGGGTTATCATTGCTTCAAGTTATAAAGTTAAGATGTGGTATCCCAATAATCCCTTAGAGAGCAGCTTCTAATTTAATGAGCTAAGAATCTTTAATTGAAAAGAGGATAAATAGATGGATCAAAAAGAAGAAATCTTTTGTTTAAACAGAGATCCCAATCATCCAGCAGGTACAGCAGAAATATTCAGGCACTCTTTACAGCTGGACACAGATTTCTTTGAAGTCCTCTCCATATGAGAATTTTCCTTCTATTAACTCCTTGCGTGCTGCACCCTCATAAATAAGCAGAGATTCATGTTTTAAACTCTATTCTTTACTATAAAAATTGTGGAGAGTTCTAGAGACAATCATAACATTAACTCATACCCTAATACTTAATTGAAGAGTCAATGAAATCATGCTGTATTAATAGGGGTGGGGAAAAGCCAGAGTTGCCATTTGCAAAGTACTCAGAGCTCTTCAAACAAGATCTAAAGTGGTGCTGCATTCCTACAAATATCGCCAGACAAATCCACACCCACCCTTTGATGAATGAAACTCTCAGTAACATCAATAGTGCTGTTTAACTGCCAGGCTGCCTCCGAGATGTCGGGTTTTGTACAGTGTGCTTGTCGTGTTTCTCCATCTTCAAGTGCACCATTCCCTTTTATCCTCTCATCTCGAGGTAAAAATAAACAGGATTCATATACCACTCACATAATCTTTTCCCAGAGCAGGTGTCCTTGGAATGTTAGCACCTCCTTGCAGTAGCTAATGAAAATATCTTCAGGCGGATTGTTGGGTTTGGTGTTTGGTTTTTTTCCCCTCCCTTAGTTTTGTGCTGGGTTTTTTTTCAGTTCCTTCATTTAGAATATTTTTTTTAGGGTTATCCCCTTGTCCTCCAAATAAACCAGGAACATTGTGCATTGCAGTTTGCAAATTGTAAGGATAATGAACCAGGACGAATTCCTGCACAGCTTTTTCACTTGCTTCTTTCATTTTCCTTTTAAAAAAGACTGGGTTTAAGTGTTTAAGGCAACCAAAGCCCCTCCATAGCTGGCTGTTCTATGTGCTCTGATGTATCTGAAACTCAGTCAGGATCATGTCACATCATGTTAACAAAACCTCACGACAGAATCCTTTGCCCCAAGGGGTTTGTGCCATAGCAGAAGGAAAACACGAGGAGGAGGGGGGAAGTGAACTCACTGCAGAGAGATGTAACATGCTGGAAGGAGGAGAAAGCCAGACCATGAAAGAGCTTTAGGGCCCATACAAGTATTTCTGGGATTTTTTTTTTTTTCTTTGCTAGGTAATCCATGAACAATCCAACTTGTTAGGATTTCTTTGGTCTCAAAGCACCAGGAAGCTTTCACACCATTCCCAGTGTGAGGACTTGCTGTCATGTCACTGCTGACTGGGAAGGGAAAGGGAGGGAAGGACGTGCTGTGCAAACCCCACTGCTTTAGGTGGAGTAGCAAGTCCAGTTTAATGTGAACCATTCCTATTTTATAAATAAAACAAAAGGTGTTTCCTTAAAAACAAGGCTCTTAAAACCAGACAGCTGACATACACTTTGGCTCGATTTTCTTGGCAAAGTTCAGAATAGGGACGATTTGTACCTTTTAGCTGAAGTATTTGGGGACGGGGGAAGGCAATGAGGTGTCCTTATCACTGATAAATCTTCCAAGTAACACTGACATGAGCAGACAGACTTAGCACAAAGGTGAGACCCACAACCAGGTCAATTCTTGCTAAAGTGCAGTCTTTGATAGTGGCCATTAACAGCAAATAAACCAAAACCAACAGGGAGGGTTAACATCCCTTTTGCTGGCGTTTCCCTAAAGTTTATTCTTTTGTGCAAAAGGCTCAAATCGTGCTGAATGCTATTTTTACTTCAAATATAATCAGGGAGAATGAGAAACTAATATTCTCGAATTGCAATTATGAAAGAAAATATGTAGCATTTGAGGTGCTTCATTTAGAGAACACTCCAGGTTAATTACATGATTTTTCTAATGAAGATATTTCCATGAATACTTAGGATTGTTGCGTTTGTCTCATTTGGTAATGACTAGATTGATACGAAGATGATTTCAGCATTTCATTAAAATAGCTGCAGAATAAATGCTGAAATTCATTCAAGTGAATTGAGAATGCTAGTTCCAATTAAGCTGCTTCCCAAGTTTAATTAATAAGTTGTATTGTTACAATTAATCATAGTCAGATGGCTATGAAAAATGAGTTTTTATGATTTGAATGCTTTCTAAATGCACCCTGTGATACATCTATATCACCCAAGTCCACATGCAGCAAATCAAGCAATATTTACAATAATATCCAAGCATCTGGGATAACAGACTGAAGCTGGTGTGTAACTCTCTATGTTGGGCTATATGCTAACTTGCTTTTTGGAAGGCCTTTATGTAGGTGCCCACCTTAATGATGTCATGTCCTATAATAGGAAGTTGTGTTTTTCTGTCTCTGCATGGGGCAACAGGATCAGTGGATACAGATGCAGATCCAGATGGTAGATTAAGACCATCTACTGAAGGAATCTGTATCATATACTGGTATATATTTTCCACTGACAGGCTTTTACGCCCATCAGTGGTTTTGCTTGTGTCGATTGACGTGGCCAGGCACTCTTTGCATCCATGTCTAGTGGGAAAACAGGCTCAGCATCACTCCTGGCTGGACCTGGGGACACAGAGACCTTATTAGCACCCTCCCAACACCAGTTATTTCAACTGACCCTGCCCAAAACAGATCTAACTGTCCCTAATGGAGGAGGCAACTTGTATGGATAATATTTGCTAAAGGAAACCAGGAACCATCTGTACCACGGGATTCTTTCCTATTTTCCTCTGTGTGCATGAGGAAGCAGGGAATTTGCTACCTTCTCCAAATATCTGCTACCCAACCACGAACAGAGCTTGGCCATTTCCAGGCACCTCCACAACAGGGCTTCTATCTTTCTTAAAACCAGCTCTTCTCACTGCTTCCTCCCTGTCTGGTTTCTCCCCTCCCTTTAATTTATGTCACAGCCATAAGAGTAGTGAAAGCCCTTCAAAACACAGTTTACACTGACAGCCATTACTTTCCTTGAACTGGAGGAGTAAAAGTCTTACTGTCACTCTCAATTGAGGGCTTATTTCTAACTGTAAAACAAGTGACCTTCTTCTGACCTGCTAAAAAAAGCCTTTGGTTTACTACTTTACCTGGTCATTCTGCAGCTTTCTAACCCTCCATGCTCTATGGGGTATTAAAAGAAAACCTGGCTTTGACACTGCACCTGAAATTTTAAGGACTTTTTGCTGATAATAAATTAAGAGCCTGATCTAAGGGCCAGAGATGCCAAGGGAAAGAATTCCATTTCTCCATTTCTGTGGGCTTTAGATCATAATTTTGGTTTACCAGTAGGTTTTTAATCTTTTCCACTGTACTTTTGTCACAGTTCTGCACCACTGAGGAACTTGTGTTAGGAAGAAAGAACATCAAAATCAGAGGCAAAAGTTAGCTGTTTTCTTTTTTTTTAAGAGTTAAATCTCCATAAGTAATACAATTGAAAGGAATTATTTCAGATTCCTCTCCTTTTTTATTTCCAATTACAGTTAAGATATTAAATAACACCCAACCGCAGGCTCTTCTCAGAAGATCAGAGATAAATTGCTTTTTGGGTTCTGACTGGCTGAATTCAAACTGTGCTATTGTTTGCACACACCTTTATCTGCAAAGAACTTTGAGGTTTCATTTCTACACCAGGGTGATACCAGGTTTTCTAATCATGTTCCTTGAAATGATGGAGTTTGTTCTTCGTTTCAAAAGTGACAGAATTTGGGAGCTCCTGATCCTGTAATTTCTTGCAGGATGATCTGTGAGCAATGTCTTGTTTAGAGAGGCTATTTATTTTCAAGTGGACTTGGAAAAGCAAAGATGGCTTGAATAACTAAGCTGAAACTATTATCAGATAATGATTTTTGTTTGAAGTTTAGGCCAACTTAATTTTAACACCACTGTGATTTATTTCTGGATGCCTTTGTGCTAGATATGATCATATTATTTCTATTACATTATTTGGTAATGAAAAATATATCTATTTTTAATAAATCAAACTATCTGGGCAACTTCTCATCCTGGTTAGAAATTACTTGATAAATATACAATTTAAATATTCTTAATTTTTGCCTCAAAACTGACTATTGAAAAAGAAATGGACACTAAGAAGGGTTATTGCTTTCATTACTATGCAAATAAAAAAAGTTATATGGGAAAAATATTGACTATTTTATGCAAAACTTTCAGGAGCAGGAAGAGAAGAAAAAAAATAACCTCTCACCCCTTTCCCAATCCTGCCTTCCACAGCCTTTTAGAAGCAAATGTTTGCTTTAAAGTTGTTAATGTATAATTTGAGTTCCCATTCTCAGATTTTCTCCTGGAACACACTAATAGATACCTGGTTTGGGTATTTCACACACAGGGGTGCTGAAGGTCAAGCAAGAATCTTTTAGAAGAACTTTAATATATTCCAAAGATCTGACTGTACAAGAAGTCCTTGGCTAAAATGTCCCTTCCAGGATTTCCAGTTTAAATGTTCATTCACAGGAGATTTTAGATGCAGCATTAAGTAAGGGTTGAGGAGGCAGAAGACATTACACTCAATAAGACCTCAGTTTAAACAATTAAAAATAAAAATTCATAAAAATACAAGGCTGGATCTAGAAGCACTTCCAAGAGGTGTCTTTTACGACAGTTGGGAAACAAGTGTTCTGCACAAAACATATCACACTTGGGCTGGCTTAGGCACACTTTTAGATAACAAAATATAGATAGTTTGGCAACAACACCAGGTTGTTTCAAATATTTCTCACCCACAGGAAGGGAACTTGACAGTACAAAGTTTGATGGTGTTGCCTCATTCAAGAAATACGGTTTCTTCTCCCTAATAAGCCAGGGCAGCTCAGCAAACCCACCCCTGTCTGGTGTTTAACAACCTCTTCTCTGTATTTTATACCAGGTGCTGGTGGCCTGAGGTGCACAGTGAAGTGCCAGACACGTTCAATCCAGTGCAGGAAGGGCAGCACCTTGGTCAGCTCAAAATGATATAAACTTTACTTTCTACAGCAGGTCCTGCAGGTCATTTATGCTAAAATACATTCCACACCATTAGTGTGTGAGAGGGGACCCACATTTCTGGGAAGCTCCATTAAACAAAAAAAAATAATAAAAAGTGATAGTTTTGTGATGGCTCTCCACGTTAATTGGTTGATGTGGGAAAGGATGTGCAATCAAACCACATCACAGCACTATGATTTTTTAATTAAACAATAAATTAACAGTGTGGAGATCAATACTCAATTCCATTTGAAAATGCCAGATGGGTCCAAATTCGGAAAAGGTCACACACATTGTAGATTAGCTTTCCTGAAATAATTAGTGGAAGAAGAAGCAGTCTAGCTGCTTAATTTGGATCACATTTTGAAAAATGTGAGTAATTACTTATTTTCAGTGTTAGGAAATTAATACAAAGATTATTGAAGGGCTGAAATTTTTACAGCAGCTTGAGAAATGTGAACTGAGCGGTGCAAGACGGATTTAAAGGAAAAATTTAAAGCCTTCTGGGCAGAGCTGGGAGAGGGGTGAGATGTTTGCACTCTTGTTCTCATCTCCTGTAGAAGAACTGTCCATGCAATTCCAAGCCCTGTAGAATTTCTTCCTTCCAGAAATGAACAGCCAAAAATCAAGCTTGGTCTGTTAAAGCACAAGAATATGTAAATAAAAAAATTACAGGAAAAAAGTTGAGTAAAATTCTAAACAAACATCACCCATGGGATCACAAGTGATCTGGCTGCTTTATTTTTATAAATAATGAGATGGAAAATGCAATTCTCTGAGATGCTACAATGTTTGATACACTATGTTTTACTACATATATAAAGCTACGAGGGAAATCACACCACTAACATCAGTATTCCCACCTAGCTGTGTGATCAGCATTCTAACAAAGCTGAGATCCAAACTGAAGACAATTTTATCCAGAGATGCCAAAAGCACCAGGGGAACTTATACCAGACAGGAATTTACTCAGGTGCCTGCTGACCATGGAAGCACCTGCAGTTTGGATGGGGTTTTTTGATTGCTTGTGGACAGCTCAGTCTGGCTCTTCCTGAAACAGGCCAAGCAATCCCAAGCCCTGCAGGAATCCTCCCTGGGAGGTTGGGATCAGCAGCAGAAGGCAGGTGCAGCACTCAGGTAATGCTACACAGGGGAATAGCTGAGCAACCATCCCATGACAAACCCCCACACAGGGAATTTTCCAGGGCTCAA
>JAWWLV010000021.1:17219784-17235763 GCA_035041135.1 Platyrinchus mystaceus | reverse complement strand
AGGTAATGCTACACAGGGGAATAGCTGAGCAACCATCCCATGACAAACCCCCACACAGGGAATTTTCCAGGGCTCAACAGCCAGCTCAGTGTTACTGCTCTTTTCTTCAAAAGCCTGAGCAGAAGGGGGAAAAAGGGTGAGACCCAAAACATCTACCCCAAGTACCCAAGTCCGGACTCCAGTCCCCTGGAAGAGAAGGAGACTCCTATATCAGACATTTCAGAGCATGAGTTTAACTTCAGAGTCCTGCTCTCTCTTTATCATATTAGAAGATTAATTTCTCTAAGCTTCTAATATATACTACTAAAATTAGGCAGCACTAATCTCTTTGCTTTTCCCTATTCTCCCAACTTTTCCCTGCTAAGGTCTCCTATTACTGAAGCCTCGTGGATTACAGAGAAGAAAGAGACTCATCCTGGAGAAAAGTTCCCCAGCACAACTGACAAAAAAAGAGATGCCTAATTATTTTAAGCACCTGTATTAATGGGACCCCAGTCCAGGACATGGGCAGGCTTCTGAAGCTGAAGCTAATCTGGGAGGACCTCAGTTTACTCACATTAAGAATGCACCCAGAAATGCTGAATTTAGCTTAGTTTTGTTACTTGAGATTCCTTGTGATGTTGATGGAGATATTGTATTCTTCAACAAAGCTTAATAAGGGGAATAAATGAAAATGCACAACCTTTAGATGATTTCTTGTGTTCCAGCAAGCTAAAAACACACGTTCCACCTCTCAAGTATTATTCTCTCAAAATGAGTATGAGCCTCCAACAGTCAAGAAACAGTCCCTGGAGACAGATAGAGAAGTTTAAAGCTGGAATCATTCCTAAAAATGGGAACAACTAACTTAGCAATGACTCCATCATTTGCAGCTACCCTGACAGCTGCACGTCCTAATGGCATCTAATATTTTGTAGTCTATTAAGTATCTGATGCAGTGTTGAAAGAAAAGTGCCAAGAAGGACCCTGAAGCCAAAGAGCAAACCCACAAATAAGGCATCTTTTATGAGAGTATTCTTTTCTTCCTCTTTAGGAAGCAAGCTCTGTCCTACAACAGATTGGAAGATTGATTTCACACAGCATCTGATGCCCTTGGTTTGTTTTTTTCCTTTTCTTTTTCAAACAGAAAATGCTATTTGACCAAGAAGTAGGTGCCAGTCTGTCTGACACCTTTGGCAGAGTAAGTACTCTTGCTCTCCCTTATTCCTTTTAATGCCCTGAAAAGAAAACACAACTCTCAGGTGGGAGAAAACTAGAAGGAAGATATACGCACTCACCTAGAAGGAACACAGACTTCAGCCTAAAAAAATCTGCGCTCTAATACAGTTCCTTAATTTGTACTGATATAACTAGAGCTTGAAAGAAAACCGTTTTTTCCACAGGGCATCTTATCACAGTATGTGAAGGAGCTGAAAACTTCCTTAAATAGAGTTAGTATTTAAGCAAAGTAGAAAAAACCCTTTAGTTCAGTTCCTCACAAACTAACAGAAATATATCAATTACAAAAAAAAAAAAAACAAAAACAAAAACAAAACAAAACAAGTCTTTGCTCATTTTCACTGTATTACTACAGTGGCATTTAATGGAAAAATCTGTGTTGGAAATTGCTGCATCTTTAAGGATAAAAA
Organism: Platyrinchus mystaceus; assembly: GCA_035041135.1. Taxonomy (NCBI): domain Eukaryota; kingdom Metazoa; phylum Chordata; class Aves; order Passeriformes; family Tyrannidae; genus Platyrinchus; species Platyrinchus mystaceus. Next base: position 17,234,135 of record JAWWLV010000021.1, on the reverse strand, counting down.
ATGCAAGTAGCTGAGCAACTTGGGAAGGGGCAGAAGGAATCTGTGCATCTCACTCAGGCTGGTACCGTCAGCACACACCAAACAAGAGTCTGAAACAGGGTGTCAGATGTCACCTTTCCCCCGAGGCTCTCCAAAGGCCGGTTTTCTCCCGCAGCTGTTTCCAGGTAACAGGATCCCTGTCACACACAGCGTTCCTCAGCCTCACAGAGGACACGACACGAGCAGCACAGAGACCTCTGCTGTCACTGGGTGATGCTGTACCTTTGTCTTTTTGTAAAATGACACCAAAACGTAACGTGGCACTGTCACCTGTGCCTGGGGTGGACAGAGCCGAGGCCGGGCTGGGTGTGACTGCACTGAACCACCCCGTGTCTGTAGCAGCACCCACAGGGCTGGGAGGCAGCAGCCCCAAGGTTTGCAAAAGCATTCCTGGTTGAGGAGAACTGTGCTGTCACAAGGATTAGCCTGGGAGCTGGGAATGCCCAGCAGGCTTTGAGCTGGTGCCATCTGCAGAGTGGACAGAGGGTGAGGAACAGCTCTGGAGTTCACAGACACTTCGGGTGGTGATGCCAAAGTCCTGTAGGAGCAGCTTTGTAGAAGGGATGACTGTTCTTACAGACATCATAACCACACTGGCATAAGGACTGGCCTGTAAACAGCAGATAGGACATGGCAGGGGAGGAGAGCTAAATGCAGGGTTTGGGGCTGATTAGTGCCACCCAACAGCGAGCAGAGAGCAGCAGCACTTGGGCTGTAACAGCAGAATTTGCTGCATCAAATCCGAGCCCATCCCTGCAGCAAAGTGCCACGACAATCCAGTGGGAAAGGCAACCAAGCAGCTGAGCAGCTGCCAAGAAATTCCAGCAGTGGAAGCAGACAGAGAGTGGAAGGGAGTGAGGATGAGTGACACACAGTGGCTGCAGGTTTGAGGGTCGTGCAGCTCAGAGCAGGTGGTTACATGGGAATGTGACAGTTCTCCAGCTTCCCTGTTCATGTGCTGCTCACCCACTCCCCTCTGGGGCCTTTAAAGATGCATCCCAAGCCCAGCAGTGGTGCTGTTGCCAGGTGCAATAGTAGTTTAGAAAGTCTTTTCCATGAGGCATCCAAAGCTCTCCACAGGTGCCTCAGGACAGATGACAGCACCAGCTGAGAAGGCTCACTTAAAAGCCCCCAAAACAGCATCATGAATTGAAATCCCATTGTGAATAATGTCCTTTGGATGGGAACAGGAAGGTGTATACAGACTATCTCTATTTTTAAGAATTGCAGCACACTAATTTCCTACTTTAATTGACATCATTTTAGCCTGAAATGGAAATAACCAAAAAAAGTTCTGCATTTCAACTGGGAGGGAGTGCCAGGAAGCATTATAGCATTTGACTGCTTTCATCTAAACACTCTTAAAAAGCTCTATAATTGTTCAACACAAGGCAGTTCCTCTGCTCCTCTCAAGACAGTCTCTCTTTTAATAGTCAGTTCTCAGAGGGATGCATCAAGGCACAAAGCAGTAAAATAATAAGCCAAAGATCAAACTATTCAGGCAGTGCTGGGACTGAATAGCAGAGCCCTTCTTCCTGGCAAGTAACAGGAGACCAAAGGCAAGAAGTTCCACTAAATGTTTGAAACACAACCTGTATTACGAGCAAAGAGGTGAGTCTGAGAACCACCAATATTTATGTCTTTCTTACAAAGTTATTCTTCATATGTGGATCCAGTTGAGACCTGATATGCCAGAAAAATCCCCTCAAGTTTTAACCTCATTGCAATGTATCCAAATTGTACATTTCAGGAGCTTGAGGTATATGTTTGCTGAGAAATTATAATACCTTTAAAAATGCATCAGAGCTGGGTCAAAGAAATTCAGTGACCTAATGGATGAAAATGATGTTCATCAAAAAACAATTACTTTGCACTCAAAGCTACACAAAAAGCCTGGGAAGCCACGACTTTTCTCACAATCAGGTTGTTAGATCTATTTTTTAAATACAGAAAATAAGGGAAATTGAATTTTTCTTAAGGGCCTTGACATCCCTTTAAAAGTTTTAAGGTTCTACCAGTAAAAAAAAAATCTTAGTTTCTCAAATCAGTGATGGCCCCTCTCTCTGCCCTGTGATTTGAACCAAATGTTTGGTTGTTGGCATATGAATGATGGCTGAAAGAAATGCTGAGAAATAGGGTGGCATTTCAGCCCAAGTGGAACAGACAGATTGGCTGAAATAACAAAGCTGCCAAGCTAAATATGGCTTTGAAGAAGCCCCGAGCTTTGGTCCAGTCCTGCTCTCAGCACTCACTGCTGCTCCATGTGCCTGAGAAGACAGGCCTAGATGGGAGACAGCAGGGGATGGAGACATCTGACAACAGGGAGAAATCTGACAGGAATCAGTTGCCTGATCACTGTATTATTCAGGTCACAACCTTTAAATGTATTAAACTGCAAACATGTTGCATGGATTGACAACAGCAGAGCCATGACTAAATGTGGAGCCAACACAGACTGTGAAACCTGCTGCCATTTTGGTTGAGCACTGAGACGTTCAGGGTCCAGCAGATTTATGGTTTGTTCCAGCTCCAGGGTTGGATGAATACTGTGTGTGCATCACCATAAATGAAATGACCACTTTTTAATTCACCTCAACTCAAGGCATACAAAGGTGCTGCTCTGGCAACTGCAGAAACAATTTCTTTATGCTAAAAAAATACAATATTGAAAGCAACTGCCCGTCCCTTCTCACTCCACCTTAGGCAGAAGTTTAACAACCAAGCTGCCAGAACTTTCCATTCTTTTCTTTTCTTCCAGGAGAACTTAAATTTATGAAGATCAACAACTTTTCAATAATTGGTACCAATTTCTTTGGTACTTCAGCACAGCAATGGATTATCTGACCAAAACATCCAGTAATGCCACAGGCAAGGACACAAATTTAACTCCCTCTAGGACCAAGCTGAGCCCAGACCTTCCATCTCCCACATATCTCCACGCTGGGTGAGAGCACATCAACCAGGCCCAAAGGTGGGGGTGGGTGGGCACAAGACAACTGAACCAAGACTAAAATCATTTCAGATGGTCTAATCAGAGGTTAATGGCAACTTCAGAGCTGTTCCAATGAACTTTGCAATTATAAATTAGCGATCCCAAGCATCGAGGATTCCGGTTCATATCCGTGTTTCTCCTGCCTGAGCTCTGGGAAGGGTTGACACAGGCAGAGCAAATCTACGTGTCACTGGTTCATGTAATTTGATTTTTCTAAATCCTGAAACTTTGAAGCTGTAATATATATATATATTAATATATATATTAATCAGTATGTTAAATTAGGGGGCATTTTCTGCTGTAACTATGGAATCATTCCACTGGTTTCCCTTGCTCAGCTCCACAGTGACTGCTATTACAGTAATGCCATTATGTCTATTGCCCTTTCATCTTTTTTTTTTCCCTAACATGGATCCATTTTTAAACCTCTCACAGGTTTTATGACACACCACTCTAACGTGTCATTTATACTCTTCCCACTTTAAGTTTCAGGCTTTGTCCAAGACTCCAAAGCTACATGATAGTCAGTTCAATCTTAGAGCAAAGCAAAATAATCCCATTTCACTTACATAGAAGAAACCCATTTTACTTTGAAATGTAAATAATTCTAAGTGTTGGAGAAACAGGAAAGGAATTTCCTCACATGAATTTCCTATTTCATAGCTTACAAAAGAGAGTTGTCCCACTGCCACTGAGCACTAAAAATTCTGGCTGCAGCTCAGCAGAATGGATAACACACATTTAAATCCTGCTGATCAATATGGGACTTCTGTGCTTTGTCACAACAAGATCTATGCAAATATAAATAAGTTATTGGTACCTTCCTATGCTTCACATAAAAAAAAATAAAAAATTCCAATCTACAGACAAGCACATACATAAGTAATACATAGCACTAGAATAGATATATATATATATGAAATAATTCATATGAGACAGTGTTTCGTGGATTACTGTGGGTTTCTGTTATGCTGTAGCAACTGCAGGGCATCACATAGCAACAAATGTCCTTCTAGCTACTGCAATATCCTTGGGGAGCAATGGAAGCCTCAAATGTTCTCAATTAAACCAGCATCAATCCAGAAGAACTCAAATGAATCCAGGCTGTGAGTGGAGAAGGCATTTAGTCATCTGGATGCAGGCAAAGCATTAATAAAACTCACAACATTCCCTCTCCACTTCATAATTTAATAAAATTCCAGAGGAGTTTTTGCAATCCCTCACCCCACATATTAACCCTTAAACCCCAGTTTTAATTGCAGCCAGAAAATCAACAGTTCAAGATGATTCCAACTTATTCTGGAATGGTATTAATAAAACAAATGCTACTGTTATTCTGGAAACTCCACAAAGTACTTTGGGGAGCCTTTTTTTACCCACAACATATTTTTCCTTTGAGTCCCAATCACCTCTCGCTGTCACTGGCACTGAGCTGTGGAAATCCAAGCCGGGCAGAGATTATTTTACAGAAATATCAGATCAGGCACCTTGTTATTCATCCAGGTTGGCCCCAGTTCTGGGCTATCTACATAATACATTCAGAAAATATCTTCACTATGAAGCAAATTGAATGTTCTTTAAAATCAAGTCAGATTATTGGCTGGAAAGGTTTTGTTATTGCTGCTACGAAGAGAAATGCTGTAACATTTTATTGCTTTTTCAACAGCTGAAGAAGGTCCTGTTCCCTCTGCACTTCCCAGTGTATTATTTTTCACATTTTATGAGGCATTTCATTATATGAATTATGGGTGACCTTGTTGAAATTTAAATTGGCCAGTTATGGGTCAACATTTGCAAAAAATGCTGAGCATCTGAAGTTTATATAAATTTTTGAAGCGAGTTATAAAATAATAAAATTAGTCAAGAACAGCAGCATTTTTTAATTCCAGTCGAAAGAAAGATAAAGTGCAAAATAAATCAGGATTGATGCAGCTGAACCTAATAAAATTTTAATTTCTTCTCTCCACATGCATCACCTTTTGTTTAACTTTGAATCAATTGCTAAGTTCATGCAAAACTCAGTGGATTTGCAGTTACACTCCCTGCTCTGAAAAATACTCAGAGCTTATTATTAGTGGGGAAAGTCACCAAACTGGAAACTATTCTGCATAACACCCCCAAACCCAAGGTATTTATATTTTACATTTTAAAAGCCAAGTATGTTTCAGAACTTATTTTGACCAAATTCTGTCATTTTGGATCAAACTTCAGTCATTCATTTATTTGTCAGCCTGTATAAGGATGATCTGCCTCATCATTATAAATGGGGGTTCCTCTAATGAAAAGCTTTCAAGACTCTTTAAAATAAACTATTTTCCTTCTACTGATCTCACTCATAGTTCTGTTGTCAGTTATTACTCTCGAGCAGAAAACGACTTGCTTGGCAGAGCTAACGTGTGAATTTATTTTCTTTTTTAATACACCATCATTAGTTGATTCAGCAGGATGTGTGGGAAAATATCAATGATATAAAGTAAAAATATCAATGATATAAAGTAAAAATATCAATGATATAAAGTACCAAACATATCAGTGTCTACCCTGCTACCCAGTCAAACCCCACAGTGAAACAGCAAGACAAAGCCTCAGATCAGGAAAAGCCAAATGGCATCCTGAGTTTCTGAGTATTCTTAGGTTTACACTCTAGTTAAGTAAAATGCTGGAGAGACATTTGTCACACTGACTTATCACCCAGGCTCTTGTTATTCTTACAACATGTGACACAGTTATTTCTCCTAGATTCTACAATTCTTGAAGTGAAGCATGAGGTTGTGGCAGGTTTTGTTTCAGCTGCTTGATTTCAGAACTGTCTCGCCCCCAAAACAAACCAAATAATTTCTGGCTCATTCCACATTTTCCTTTCCCTCTGTCAAATTCAGCTTTCCAAGGTTGTTTTTTTGCAGCACCAAGTCAAAAACATGATAAAGTTTTCATGTCAAAAACATGATAAAGTTTTCATGCCTAAAAGCCCGAGTATTTGTTCTCAGTAAGTATTGAGGAAGGATCTTCATTCTACAGAAGAGAGAATATTTATTAGTCACTGCAATAACACAGAGAATCGATTCTCCAAAATGCTGGTGACAGTGATGTTTCTGGTATTCCAGGATTGTGAAATCACCAAACAATATCTTTGCACAAAAAATTTAAAAAAAACCAAACCCTGGAATTAATGTAATTTACTTCATGGCATTAATAACAACTTGTGTGTGATGCTGTTGATGAGACTCTCTTGCAACTGCTGCTTTTACCAGGCAAATGATTCAATACCACTCAGGAAAACGTTCCACGAGAATCCTGACCTGTAAATAAGTATTTCTCCCTCAGGTAATGCAGCAAATCAATGCTCAGAGCACTCTGATGCCACCTCCACTAAAGAAGGTTTCCTCTGAACTTTATTTTAATGTGCATAGCAGAAGGTTAGCTAAAGAAAAATGCCTACCTCAAATACAAAGCAATTATTAGGACAATAGCACAGATCTGTAGGTTGTTCACTTTTTTTTTTTCTTTAATAAAACTGTGAGGTTTCTCTGTGAAAGCTTTTTTCTTGCCTAAGTGTAAAAGCCCTGGAAAACCCTGGGGAGCTGAATACAGGAAAGGCTTGATCATTTTTCTGTACAGAATACGTTTAAATTGATTATTGCACTAAAATCACAGCGGGTGGTGGAGCATTTAACAGCGTTGAGTCATTCGGATGCAGCTTTGTGAAATTACCTTTGAACTTTATAATCACACAAACAGGAAAGAAAAATACTCCAGCCACAGGTCATCCTATTAGCAGGGAGCATTTCCTTCAGAAAAGATTCATCCTGTTTCAAGAGTACAGCTCCAATTCCTTCTGTCTGACTGTGCCACTGACTTGGGAGCTGAGCTGCCTTTAAATAATGTGTTGCTCTGACTCCCCAAAGGAGTGGGAGGCAGTGGCAGCAGTGAGGGGCAGTGGCAGAGTTGAGGAGTGTCCTTGCTCTGAACTCATTCAGGATCATCCTCCAGGATCCTTAGGCTGGACTGGCCCTTCTGCCTGAGCTGTCCTGGATGTGCAGTGCAGATATTGATTTTATAACCAGCTCTGAGATTCAGCCACATGTGCCAACCCCATTGAATTCTAACTATAACCTGACACTTAAGTACTAACCTAATTGGAAAAAAACCATGGAACTGAGTTTGGAAGTTATATTCATTTATATGAACATCACCATAAGCTAACTTCACAAACTTCATCTTTCCTTTACTTGATAAAAGACAAAATAACCATAAATTTATTTACACACATCTCCTTGCATGGAACAGCTAAACTAAAATGTGATTTGAGACCTTTGAATGAGAAGAAAAAGCAGAATCATGAAGAAGGTTTACAGCTACAGAGTGGGGTTTAATGTCCTCATTTTCCCCTGTATGCAGGAGCAAGAGCAATACACAGATGCAGAATGTGCATGAAAAAGCAGATTTAAACTGGCAGATTAGTACTATGCAGAGAAAAAAAATTTCATCATTGTTACAACGTGAGGCTCTCAACATCTGTACAGTACATGAAGCTCCTTGGTATCAGACAGTAGGAATATGGGTACAATAAAGTTTAGTAATCCAAGGGGACTGAGTAATTTGAAAGGTTTTCCCATTCCTTGAGGCAGTAAGTGAAAAGTGGTGCTTCAGTACAGTTCAAAAATGATTGTTGGCAGAAATAAGGCACTGGCATGTTAAGTTTAGGGCAGATGGAAAATTTGATCATGTTTGAGGTGAGATGGGACAAAAGAAAGAAAACTGCTCCCATCTTAAGGCTGGAGAAGTTTAACAGCTAGACAGGAAAGAACCCACAGATTAAGTAAGAAATTCAGTTTACATTTGCTCATTGGGAGCTCTCTTAGGCCAGGATCTTGTAGGAGCTTCTTTTCTTCTAGAGATGTGTGGAAACACCACCACAAAATTAGGAGGCTCAGATTTGTTGATCAGTTTTGTCTCCTGTTTCTTCCATCATTCAAGCAAGTCACCCTAGTCTTTGATTCCTTATAGCTAAACCTCTCAACAAGGCCCCCAGATTTGGAAGGGAGGAGGGGAAAAATTCTATATATGAAGCAAATGGCATTTCTGAAAGGAGGGAGGGAGCCCAACTGCTTTCAGTGAAAGCATTAGGAAGGTTAAAGCCTTTGGGACCAAACCTCAATTACAAAGTTCCACAGAAACCTGAATCACAGGAAAAGCTTTCATCAGAAACTAAGTGACACCTGAATTCTGGGAGATATATTCCTCAGAAAAGGTCTCCAAAGTGCATCTGGAGTTAAATCAAGGAGGGAAACTCTCTTTTCCTCAAAACTGGAGGAGTCACTTGTAGTAGAGGACTCAAGGGTAAATATTAAACCAATGCACTGTAGCATTAGCAACGTTCACTGCCAGGCCTGCAACACTCAGCAGACAAGTTTAGGGGTAAATAAAAGTGAGTAAATGGCCACTTCCCAGCCTCAACGAGTCTGTAGGAATGATCTAGTAGGTCACATTTTAAAGTTTTTTCCAAATAAATACAAACTGGCTAAACACACTTTGCTGGAATCCAGGACAAAACATTAACAACTGTGCTTTTTAGCTGCTGTCATAAGAGTCGGGAAACTTGTTGTAAGCAAACAGCTTTAAAATGTGATGGATATGCAACTGATACAGGATTAAAAGCATTCCTTTGTCTTCTTCATTATAATTCTGGGTTGAAAAGTCAAAATATTACTAATTCAAAACTTTGTGTGTATTGAGTTTCCAGGAACTCAAACGCCTCACGACTATCAGATTTGACATTGATTTAGTGAGATAACCTGTATTTCATTCCAAACAATGGCAGACCAGTCTCTTTACAACTCTGAAACAATAAATAAAGGATATCAAAGAGGAAATCCTCTACTTTGCTTCTTGTCTGTGAAAATAACTCGGGATTGAATATCTACTAAACAGTAACTTGCTCCAGGGAAAAAATCAAAAGCAAATAAATACAAACAAATAAATACAGGTGGAATGTTATCTACAGTGTAAGAATTTAAAGTAATTAATTCTTCTGGGGATCAGCCCAGATATTAATGGTAAATGGCACAGACTGGGAAAATAAATATTATGAAACAAATGGAAATATGTGAGTAGTAAGTCTGTGATGAAGAGCAGCCTTCAATGCAGCTTTCTGTGTCTCAGAGAAGCTGCAGGCTGAAAGAAATAAGTCCTCATTTGGTAAAGGGGCAACTTTTCACTTTACAGAACCCAAGATCCTCCACTGAGATAAGAAAACAGTTTTCTTATTCCCCTCACTATGCATTGAATGGTGTCCCTGAAGTGCTGGGAGTTCAGGGAGCTGCAGTTTATCACCCCAAACACTGACACGATGCAAATTTCTTTTTAAAACTCCCTCACAATTTTATTTGGAAAAATAGAAAATAGCAGACAGTTGTACCTGCACATAGACATTTCTGTCCTTGGTGGAAGACCAGGTAGGTTGATGAGCAAGACTTTGTTTTCACTTTGCCAAACTCCTTATTTTGTTTGGGGTTTTTGTTTGTTTATATGTTTAAAACTGTACCTCCAAAAAGACAGAGTATGTTGGACTAGATGATCTTGGAGGTCTTTTCCAACCTAAATGGAACTGCGATTCTATGCCTTAAATACAGATTAGAAACATCAGAGTTGAATAATTTAACTTCTCTCAAATTCACCTTTGCAGTGACTTTATTAAGCTTAACCTAAAATACTCCTTGGTGCTGTTTGATTTTTTATAATCCTCTTGCCAGGATTTCTGCATTTCAGTCAAATTCATCAAAAAGTGCTGAAACATTCCACTCTTTTTAAGAGATCTCACAACCCAAATCATGTCAGAAGAAGATGTGCTGCATTCATGAAAAACTGGGAAAAGGGATTCTGATGTTCAGGTGACGGAGCCAAACATTTAACTGTGTTTGGAAATAAACTGAGAGTGAGGCATCACATCACTCAACTCCTAAATGGTAATGCAAAAAGAAATTGTTTACAAATGAGTCCTCCAGTTTGAAATCAGCAGCACAAGATGCACTAACCTGGCACTGAACTCTGGTATTTAGGGGTAATTGCTTTGTGAAAAAATCAAAGCATATTTGCATCGATCGTGGATGCTGTGTGGGGAACACAATTCATTTTGAGAGATAACAGCAGCAAGAAGCTGGAAAGAAGAATTTTACTCTGCTCCAGTGGAAAAAGAACAAATAACTACAAATAGTTGAGTAATGTAGGAAGCAATTTGCAAATGCCTTTATGATAAAATGTTGCAAATTAATTCTTTCTATACTTACATTTGTAGTGTCTGTTTAAATGTTTTCTAATAGATATGGGTTTGTCTGAAAACGTTTATGAACCCTGAAGCTGCAAGAATGGTATTTAATTTAAACACATTTTAAAAATGAGCTTTTTAACTTTCAGTTTTCTTTAAAAAGACTCAGTAAGCCAAAACTTAAAATGAAGACCTTATGAACTCAGTTACAAATCACACAGAAAAGTCTGACACCTCAAACAGGGACTTTGGCCAAAATTCATACTTTGGAATTTATCTACAAATGCTGTCAATTAATTAGAAACATCAATTAATGCTTCCAGATTCCCCCCTCCTTATGGATGAGAACATGGAAGACTTACAAGATAAGTGACTAAATGCATAATTATTTTATTATGCATCTTGAATTTCACTCATCTTGCTCTAAAACAGGTGAAATCCTCAGAATACTTATAGAGAACACATTGCTTTAACCCTCTCACTGATTGAAGAGAAACACCTCTGAGCAGCAGGAACAGAGCCAAGGACAAAATTTATGGAATTACAGCAGCTTGACCTGAAATGACCATGGATCACCACAAGTTGGCAACATAATAGTAAGGTTCCCAAAACTCCTTTCCCTTCTGCATAAGCCAGCGTTAAAATCTCTGTCCAAGCCCTCCTGCAGAGGGGTTCAGACCACCAGAAGCTCTGGAGATTTGTGTGTCCTGGAAAGAAAACATTTGCAAAGCCTGACCCAGCAACTCAAGCACAAAGAGTCCAAGTGGAGGTGTTCAAGCTTCTGATTTATACCCAAACCACTGGCCTGAAATCCAGCAGTGCAGAGACTTCCTCAGGATGGTACAATTAAAATCAGTTTTGTGCCTGTGCATTAAGGCTTTGCAGTGGGGCTTAAACCCAGCACATTTTAACTTGAGTAATCCTGACCTGGCAACCTCAGTGTCCTCCAACACCTCCATCAGCCTGAGCAGTCCCAGCTCTACACAGGAAGGCAGATGGAACTTTGTGCTGTGTTGGGGTTGCTCTAAATGACCTTTGAAGTTGCCTTGCAACTCCAACCATTCCACAATTCAAGAGTTTCTTTTAAAGCCTGGAAAAGCACATGCAAGTCTTTGAACGTTGGACAAGAACAGTTCCCAGTAAAAAAGGTACTGCAGCTTTCATGCTCAGTGCTGGAAAACATTCAGCTTTCTCAAGTGGGAAGCAACAGACTTCCCAGGGAAAAAAAATACATCTTTTAGGTATTTCATTTGCAAATGCTGGTGAGTGATTAGTTTAATATTAGGAGACAAGGATTTCCTCTGTCTTTTGTTCCACACTTTGGTATTTGCTGTTACTCTACAGAAGGATTGCACATTATTTACTTTTCCCCTCTGCACATTATTTACTTTTTCCTCCATCCTGAAGCCTACTGATGGCAATACCAACAAAGTGCCTCTCTGGGCACCGGGTGGAATATTTCCCCAAGTCCATTTTCTGCTGTCACAGGGAGAGGTTTTAAATTACCCAAAATATTCTTGCTGAGGCCTGAGCCATTTGCAGACATTGAACCCCCATTAATGCCACCAAATGCATGAACACTGACTCTCCAACCACATGCCAGTCAAGAAACAGCAGCATATCCTTTTATTTGATGCAATTACCATAAAAACGTTTTTTTTTCCTCCCCTAACAGTCTGAATGGTTTTGATTAAATGACATTTACTAACTAAGCATTTTCTCACTGGATTGTGGCAGGTTTTCAATGCTGCTACATCTGTGGAATGTTTTCAAGTTATTCTCTTAAGTAAACATAAGACTATAAAATGTAAATATAAACATAAGAGTTCTATAACAGTAAAAGCATAATTTGAATAAATAGGGAAGCTAATGAAACACCATTACATGTAAAAGACTATCATCTCCCTCTATGCACTGAGCACTCAACTTGTAACTGCAAATTCAGAAGTAAAAGAATTCATTTGGCTCAATCTTGATTTTTATGAGAGTCACAAAAAATTCGTTCCTATACATTAGCCATTAAAGCTACCTTGCAATTTTCTTATTGTTATTACCTTTTCAGCCCTGACTTACCAATTGAGAGGCAATATTGGAAGTGAACCATTTATTTGGAAACTTAATCAGGGCAGGAGAAACAAGCAATTTCTAATCCAAACTGTCAAGTTAGTTCAGATGCAGCAGAAGGTTTTTAAGGGGCACAGCTACTGGATTCTTCAGCACTGTCCAACAAGCTCTGTCGTTTGCAGGACAGCATTTACAAGAATGCAAAAACAAGTAGCAGTCATAGAATTATTAAAGACCTTTAAGATCATTGAGTACAACCATCAATACAGAACCACCACCATGGTCATCACTAAACCACGTTCTCATGCTCCACATGTTTTTGAGACTCTTCCAGGGGTGATGATTCCACCTCTACTCTGGGCAACCTGTTCCAATGCTTGACAACCCTTCCTGTGAAAAAACTTTTCCTAATATCTAAACTAAGCCTTCCCTAGCACAGTTTGAGGCCATTTCCTCTTGTCCAGTTGCTTGTTGTGTGGAAGAAAAGACTTATATTTCTCATAAAAATTACAGCCATATATACATACTTTACTAATTTAATAATAATTTACTTTTCATTATTCATTTGGATCAATACAAAATTTGGATTTGAGTGCACCAGTTCCATTTACCCATCGTGTAAAGAACATCGACTTTAATTTTGAGTCAAAATTACTTTTGAACCTTCCTCCCTTAATAAATAAAAATAGTGTACTCCATTATATATTTAAGTCTTTAGTTCTGGTTATCAGTTACAAGCAGATCTGAAAAGTGACATCTACAAACCCATACAGGCATTATAAACTATCTCTTCAGTTCTAAGATCAGTCTGGTCTAGGGTTTTGATGCTTCTCATTATGTTTTTCTAGACAGAAAACATTAATCCACAAAGTGTAGGGAAAGTGCATCGGAATATTCTCCTTACATTTCCTTGAGAGAGCATCAGAAGAACATCTCACTTTGTTATGAAACTTTCAGGACTCTGTGTTACCATGTTTGGATTCTGCTTACAAAGCAAAGTGGTAGAAATCTACTGTTATGGTGACATTTGGAACTGTTTGAGGGGGGAAAAAAGGCATAAAACTGCTACTTTCAGTTAGAGAAAGCAATTTAAATCTGTAGAAATATTTGGATGTGAAGTGCTAAATACAACGGTTTCTATTGTTTAGATAGCTTTTATCACAGTGATAAATTTGCAGAGGTAAGGGTACTCAAACAGGTTTTTTAAGTGTAACTGTGATTGTCAATTAAAGAAGAGATTATATTGTCAACAAAAGACAAGTGAATCTTTTAAATGGCAGTTTGCATATGTTTACTTAGAGTGCTGAAGAATCTGAGAGCAGATTTTCCTCATTTGGGTGCTTTACTGTTCAACCAGAATGTAAATTCTAATATGTACTTACCATTTCTTTTGTTGCTCTTTCTCTTGCTTTAATTTCGAGGCAGAACCATTTCCTACTCATCCCTCAGCTTCCTGTTTTTTTACTGCCTTAGATAACTCCACTCTCCCTTTAAGCACAGACTTACAAACACACATAAGAAAACCTCAGGAAAGGAAAATGTCTTGTGCTGCCTGAAGTCATTTATCACATAAACCCCATAAAATGCATTGCTCTAAAAGGTAATAAATGCAGCTTTGTAACAGTGAAGAGCTATCAAAAAGTGGAATCTTTGCTGCCTCATTCTCTTTGCAGCCTTGCTACATTAAGACAAATTCAAAGATACTGCTTTATTACTGAATTCTCAAACATGAAATGTTTCGTGTGTAAAACAGGGGAAGGGCCTTAACTTGATGAAAAGTATAACGAATCAAAGCCAGGAATGACCACCTGCTCTCTGCACCAAGGCACAAAAATCTTCCCCAAACAAGAGAACTTGGGCCTCTGCCACTGGTGAAGTTAAAATCCTCACGGACAGTGCTGGAAATCTGAGTTCCTCAGCTCAGACACCGGGATTTCGGGATGCAGATGCAGAATCTGCAATTGCACCGAGGTTCTTGCACCCAACTACAAC
>JAWWLV010000021.1:17196446-17219684 GCA_035041135.1 Platyrinchus mystaceus | reverse complement strand
GGAATTGCTCCTCTATCTCCTTGGGAAGCAGGTCAGGGAAGCAGGCTGACTTTTAGACAGATTAAATAGAAAATACAAACTCCTTATCAAGCTGAGCAGAAGTTCAAAACTCTTTCTCTCCTCTGTTTTGTCAGGAAGAAAGGTTTTCCTGATGACAGGAGGTTTACATTCCAAAAAAAAGTCACTGACTTCAGTGCATTTTCTGTGTTTTCCTAACAAGTAAAAGTATTCCTACCTGTTCTGAGAACTCTAGGAATTGTCTCTTCCTCAGAGAGTGAAAGTTACCTTGAAGTCTGTTAAGTAACATTTCTCTAATCTATGCTATAGACTAAAATCAAATGAAATCAAAGTACAAGGAATGAGCAGAGAAAGTCTTAATCTACCAGTGGGAGGTGTAACACTGGAGTCACAAACCATCAGCCGCCTGGGTCAATGAAAAGAACAAATAAAGAATAAACTTTTCCCATTTACCCAGTTCAGGTAGACCAGGAGCGGAAACTTACATTATAATTTGGTCTTAATCTTTCTCTCTCATTGTTTTATAATTCAGAAAAATTCAGTTTTAATGCACTAAACCATATTACTTCTGGAGAATTCACCTATCCTTGTGTGGCTTAGCAGTCCTACAGTTTCTCAAGAGAAACTTAATTAAACAATAGTGATAAACAGGCAGGGTTTAGAAGCTCATGTCTGATTGCTTTTCTGGTGATTAAATGCAGATGCCATTGGTTCTGAGAAGCATAATCATTGTAAAAAATACACTTATTTCTTCACAAAGTTCTGCCAATTGTTCCCAGACACCACACCACTACAGGGGATACTTCTGTTCATTTTAAGATTTCTAGGCAGTCCCATCATACCCTGATTACAAAGAGCAGCTCTTTCAACTTCTGAGCAAAAGAAGTAACTTGATTTTTTAAGAGTTCTGAATATTTGTTCAGAGGAAAAGCTATAGCCAATGCAATATGGCTCTTGAACTTCCCACTGGCTGAGAAGCATGGAAATCTCTAAGACTTGTAGCTCTATTTTTCATAGGAATAGAATTACTATACCAGTTGTTTGTTCTTTTTTTATGCTGAGGTGACAAAAGTGGATTATTTAGGGGGTATTTTTGCTAGCTTAGTACCACTATATCTACCCATTATATCTTCTTTTGTTGCATGATTACTGTCCTCGGGGGAGACAAATTATAACTCTCTGGTCTGGTACTAAAACACTTTATGTAAATTGAATACAAGGCAGCTTTTGTATTAGGTATAGCACTTTCTAAAAATTAGAGCAATCGTGAGGCAAGCCTTTCATAACTCACTTGGCTCCACTTCCCTGGCTCTCTCAGGATTATTATTATTTTTATTTGTTTTTTAATCTCCTGAACATTATGACCATTGAGACAACTGCTCTCCAAACCTCTTAGTAACCTGCTCTTTTGGAGTCTTGAGGATGTTGCGAATTATGCTTAAAAAAGGGATATTTTTTTATTCCCACCAAATCTAACCTCAATAAGAAAATTAACTGTATCTGCATCTCAAATACTTGTTCCCTCTGAATTTTAAAGCTTAATGGCACTTGAGCTGCCAGTGGGAACATGATTTTATGACTGAATTGGATCCGTCTTAAGACAATTTCACTTCTCCCAGTAGAGGTCAGCTAAGCTTCACCTGGAAAAGCTTGTCCTGTATTCACATGGACTTGCCATGTTTTCCTTCCTCCAGCCTCTGTCAGAAGCAATTCCTGACCTCAATCCTGGTGGACCAAACATGATTATGATGATTCTACTTAAAGAAGTTCACTCGGTTGTGTTTTCCTCCTGCAAGTCTTGAGCTGGAGATTGTCCTTTTTGTGCAGCCATATTTAAGCTGAATCAACAATGATCAAATTGTATCCACCAGTTCATATTTTCCCCCTCACTTCCATGAGCACTGTGTGCTTTGCCAGTCAGAAGCAATTCTACTTTGTTGGGATCTCATTTCAGCTGAGCACTAAGGAAATACGTATATGTTATTTTTTATCCAAAAAGCACGACAGAAACTTATAGTATTGGAAATCCCACTGGTGTCTCCACCAGATTGGTGGCATTTTCATCTGCCCTTCCCTGTCTTTATTATATGAAAATTAATTTATAAAACAAAGAGCTTCACAGGAAAGAATACATGAAATAAAAAGGATTTTTTACTAGAATGTTCTGTGCTCTATTTAGCTTCATCTAATCTGAGGAAGCCTAATCTGAAGAACTCATCTTGGTGAGGCAGCATCAATGCACATTGTCCTCTGGGATCTGTAACCAAACCCGGATTTAAAGTAAATCTGAAAGCATTAGAGCCACTTTGGTGCATAACACACTTGTCCACCTAAGAGCTATTCCCTTGCTGGGATGATTAGCTCTGCATTAATGGCAAGGATTACAGCAAGGACAGGCAGAGGAGCTTTGGCTGTCACATCTCAAAAGGGCACAAGGGAATTCTGACTTCACCCTGCCTGGCTTTCCTTCACAATGCTTAATATCTTATTGTTGCATGCACTTAATTCACTGCAGACATGCTAAATGTTCACTGGCAGTGATTGTGACAAAGCTGGCAATCTATGTTTAAAGGTTTAACCTGATGACACAGCAAGATATGAGCTCATCCTTTTTATTAGGGCAAGAACGAGACATTTTGCAGAGACTTTAAAAATCAAAATATATGGTTCTGTATTAGTTTTGGGTTCAGTGACTCAGTACTTAAGTACATGGTATTAAACACCATGATAAAATGTTCAGACTTGGGGTTAGAAGTGAGAAAGCCTCCAAAATGGAGATAAAAGACTAAAGACAGAAAAAACAATGACTTTCTGACCCTTTCTTTGTCTCCCAACACTGTCCCAACCACCCTTTGCATCTTCCCTCTCCAGCCTCACTCCAGTTGTGCTGCAAACCTTGCTTCAGCCTTTCAACCTTCTTCTGCTTTGAAATATGTCACTTGGTATCTCCTGCTTGACTTTTTTTTCATGCTTTTCCTTTGCATACGTTCAAGATGGGAATTTCACCCCCAAAAGCATAAATACCTCTATAAGAGTGTAAGATATTCTGGTTTTTAGCCCTGGTCAAAGGCAACAAAAACTTCCACTGTGAAACCAATTTTCGTCCCTATTCTCCTCTAAATTTACCACTCAAGGTTCTCTATAAATCTGACATTTTGAGCCAGGAGAAACATTTGATTTCAGTATTATATTTTTAAATACATAGTGTAAAAATTAAAATGCTTTAAAAACACCCCTGGAAGTTCTACCTCAGAAATGTTTTGACATTTCTTGAAATTACTAATTTTGACTTCTCTTTTTCAGCTACTGAGATTTACATTTTTGGAAAATCTGTTTTTTTGGGAGAAAATGTTCTTGGAAAGGTTTAAGGTAGAGAATAATTGCACTGTAAATGCCTCTTTTTTTCCTCTTTTACTCAACCCTATTTGGATTCTCAGCTCTGAAGCAGCAGTTTCTTGCTTTTGTAACCGAATAACTTCACTGATGATCCCAAAAAACATGCTGATGAATAAAGGGCCATTTGATAATAATATATGGCCAATGAGATGGGTATAAAACCGGTTCAAGGGTGACACCTTTAGCCAAATCTGTATTAAAAGACCCTACACAAAACCAGATTATGGGGTAGAAGAACAGGCACTGTGCAAATCTAGAGCAATAAGTTCTTCCCCCACAGTAACATCTGGAATAAAACTGCATGAAGGAATACACCCATCCACAATTTTCTGAAACTCAGTATCTCCAGCTTCACCCTTGTACTTCAAATAAAAGCAATTAAAGTTGGATCTGCTTATTCAAGCTTAAATGTTTAAGTGTTGGAAGCATTTTAAATTTTAAGAAGCACTTAGCCAGAAGTATTAGCTTTAAAAACTGCAGTGCAAGTTCTGGGTTTCCATGTTTCTCTAAGAGTCGCTGTCTTCATTACATGTTGATAAATACCAGAGATACAATTAGCAGGGGAGCTGCCTTTTGCTCTAAAGGAATAATATCAGAGGATTACAACATAAATAAATAAAAAGCCAGGGGTTGTTTGCTCCATTGTCTGTTCTGCAAACACAACATTTTTCCTTTTTTAAATCAAGAGTTTCTCTTAGTCTAACAGGAAAATGCCTGTGGATAAATGTGTTTATCATGTCACAAAATATCACGTTTATGCAATGCACTGCAGCACGGCTGAACTCCCAAATGCCAACATATAAGAAATAGTAAACATTTTACAGGAACTAATGCCTGTCACAGCAAGAAGGATTTTACACCAGATTTTCCAGAAAGTTTCTTTCATGCAGGTGTGTAGAGAAGCTTCTTATTTTATATTGTTATTAAGATGCACTTAACTGGAGGAGTCATGTCTTCCCTCAGACATATTAACAGTGTCAAAATTCTTCTCTAACTCAGCTTCGTGAGGCTGTTGGATGCTGCCAAAACCTACAGAGATCAAAACCCCCAAATCACAATGCAACAGGACTTGTGTTAGTCAGAGTTACAGCAAACATCTCCACAGACACGTCTTGGCCACAGTCAGTGCTCTGAAGCCAATACCTTGATTATCAGGACCTCACACCTACACTGGGATTAGGGGGAAAACTCTACAACACTTTGTGTTTGTACAGCTATGGGATGCTGCTTCTTTAGGACTTTGGCACCACTGATCATCACGTGTCATGTACAAAAGCAACAGAAAAATACATTAGGAACTAAAGTCCAGAATCTCTCTTAGGTTTTGCTTCAAGTTTTATTCAATATCTCACAGTTTCTTCACTCCTGGTTTGTGTTTCAATTCTAATATAAATTCAGTTCAGGAAAATGTTATATGCCACAGAGTCACAGTTCTTTCACAGAATTCCTCTCATCCAGTGCAGGCTGCAGAACATCCAAACCCCTTTTACTCACCTGTGTGTATCTAAGGCAGAGTCTGAACACGACCTGGAAAGACTGATGGCAATTTCAAATTAAATTCCACAGGTCTTTCATCTCTGCAACAGCCCTTGGCCTCCTTTCCCTTTGCTCTCTCTGGACAGGGATGAAGTCAGACTCTTCTGTTTCTTCTTTGATTGGTTTTGAACTGGAACAATTTTAAGTTTTGACAAGAAAGGGGGAAAAAAATATATGTCCTTTAAAGTAATAATTTTGTACTTCATAAGGATCAAACTCTCAAGATTCTTGCCTGAAAAAGAGAGGAACACCACAGGAAAGAACTGAGGTAATGAACATTTCTGTCACTCACCTTACAAACTCATTTTTCTTCTACATTTTATTAGATGCTGCCTTGCTCTCCTCCTTAAACACAAATGACAGATTATATTAGATGCATAAATTATATGGATTATATTTCTGTCACAAGTAAATTAGCTGTTAAATTTAGTTTGCTTGATGCTATTGACAGGTCCCTGATTTAAGAATTTTTTTTTCTTTTTTGTAACTTTTTCACCTTTTCTTCTTTTCTCTTTTGTAAAGTTCTCCATTACATTTTGGAAGAACTCAGCAGAAGTTGCAAATATATGTCCTGGACTTACAAGGATACAGAGAGGCTGTTTCTCTTAGAAAGATGGGGCTTTTAAGAAAATACATAAGCCCAGAGAGGTTGTGGACTCCCCATCCCTGGAGGTGTCCAAGGCCAGGTTGGACACGGCTCTTCTTGCAAGAAGGGGCAAAAATGCATCATGAAGCAGCTCACTGGAATAAACACTGCAGGGTGAAAAGGAACCTGGGTTGAAGCTATTAAATAAAATTATATAGAAGTCTGTTCTAAAGGTTTGTTGAAGAAGTACTCATTACAAAAGGTTTTAAAGTCGGAACCTTAAATGTGGTATAAATGTGAAATAAGTGCCATAAGATTTTAAGACAAAGCAGCCCAAGCACTGTTGTTTTGTCAGTGCGGCCACAGATATAACTGTTCTACAGACATTTGGCACAACCAAGTGTATAACAACCATCTCTTGACTCTTTCAGCTTTTATGTTTCCTTTTTACCAGGAGATTTGCTTGAACTCTGAACCAGCCCATGGACTGTTTTGTTCCTGCATAGAAAACAGGGCTAAACCAGCAGTAACAAGGGCTAATCAGGACTCTCCCCTCCTTCAGCTTCCTGATCCTTTAACACGCTTTAGAGTATAAATAGAAACCAACCCCCTGGGTAACCACCCAGAGAATCACCGGCATTCAACCCCTGCAGTACAACAGCAACAATCACCTTACTAGTGATACATATCCTTCATGGGATTGGATTTTTTTTAGGACTACTCCTATAAAGAGGAGATTTTGTTCATGAGCAGAATCAAATTGTATTTGACATAGAGCCAACTAAAATTATCAAAGCAGACATATAGACAGACATATCTTAAACCCCTCACATGTCCACATTGACTCTAATCTTCTTACAGTAGCAATTTATGTGAAGGTTAAAAATAAAGCACATATGAATATGTCTTTTGAGTCAGACTCTGATTTTGTACTCCCCACTTATGCAAACAGGAATTTCAAGGGTATCTACCCATCGGGGTATAAGAAAGAAAGCTTTGAAGAATTTGGTCCTAACAGTTGATTTTAAGCACAACAAATTAAAGAGGAAAGCCAAAAGAGAAGAAGAATTATGTTTCCTTTCTTGTCTGCCCACGTGGTTTACTGTGGCCAGATCAAGCTTACAAGAAAGAGTTTCAATTTGCTAAAATTCATAAGAAACACCACCCCCCTCCACACACACACACACACTTCCAGGCCCTGTTGAAAATTCTCATCTTTTAGGATTTAAAAAGTAAGTTTTAATCCTGGTTCTGCCAATAATCTTCGGAGTGACCTTGAGCAAATCACTTTGCCTCTGTTTTTTTTTCAGCCTGGCTGTAAAGCTGGATTAATTCTTACCCACTCGTGGTGGTGTAAAATAAATGATTGTCAGGCAGCACTCTGGAGCACTACAACATGCACGAGATAAGCAAGACATACACCAGGCTTTGCATGAACTTTGCAAAGATAAGCTTAGAAACTACTGTCTATGAGGTTTGAAGGGAAAATATCAATATTCTTTTTCAAAAAGGCTTTCGTTTTACATTCCAAATGAACCCTACTTGAAACTCAGCCCAGCTTTATTAAAAGCATTTAAGACACTATGCAGGTCTTTGATTTGTGTCAACAGGAGTAAAAGAAAACTAATTACCTTTAATTTTCTCTTATTTTTTTTCTTCTTTTCATGGCGTAAGGCCGTAGACTTAACTAGATGTAACAAAACATTGAAATAGCTCAATTTTGCAAAACTGGCCATGCAAAATTAGACCACCATCTCCCAGCACCTGTAGCATGGCAAGACACCAAATGGTGCAGGAGGATGGCACAAACACCTCCTCATCTCAGTCATTTTTCAAGCCAGCAACCAATTAATTTATATTTTGAAATACAGTCACACACACTTGTTTTGCAAAATATTCCTATTAAATGCAAAGCTATATTACCTAGTGTTCCCAATAAGAGTTTTAATTAAACTGTCAGCTTTTTGAAGCCAGAATTATCTAAAGCCTGTTCTTCCTACTGGTCTCTTATTACTGCTGGATTTTGTTTTCATTAGTTTCTTTCTTGTGGTGGGTTTATTCTCTGCTCTCATTACAGTGAAGATTCATAGATCAAAATGACACTTTTGCAGGAAACTCCCAATTCAGCCAACACTGTGTTTGCTTATAAAAGATACAAACCTGCTTATCAGGAACTTATTTCCTCTGCATAAATGAACACAGGAGAATCACAATGACCTACAGCACTGAAATTATTAAATGTCAGTTATTTGCATGGACAGAGAAAAACTGCTCCAAAGGATTACAGGGCCTTATCCCTCAGGTATTTATCCAAGGGGAATAACGTCCATGCCCACAGGGATGTTTGCAGGAATACAGCTCTTCATGGCTTTAAGGTAATCATCTTCTGCCTTAGCCATGGTTTGTTGCTAACTAAGAAAGCAGTTGAAACGTGCACCAGAAATACAAACCCAAAATTCCCCACACACATGGATTATGGAGCTTGAAACAAAGAGTTTCTTTTCTCACACCTCAGCACGCAGGACTGGGCATATGCTGGAGATTCCAATTCCAGTAACCAAGGAACTGTCGTTTCATTAAACCCCCCTCTCTTAGCAAGACTCCATTCTCACTGTTTGACCCCATTTTAATATCTATTCTCCTCATACACTGGTAGTAAATCCATGGAGGACACTTAAAACAGTTGGAGGTACACCCATGACAGTTTACAGAAGGAGATGAAAGAAAACATCTGTAAGGTGAAGAATGTCAATAATCAGGCTTCATAAAAGTGCTTCAAAAGGTCTTAAAACTAACAGTGATGTTCCCAGATGAGTTCAATCCCTCAGTCCCTAAATTAATACAGCTTTTACTTAAAAGTTCTTTAATGTGATCTTTTCTGTACAAGTCCCTGGGACTAACTGAACACTGAAATCGTATGCAGATCCAGATACTTCTTAAAAGTATTTTAAAGTCTCAAGCAACAGTGTCCCAAGGGAACAGAGCATCAGGATTGCTCTTCTGGCTGCTGAGCTCAGTTACAACTTTACTGACCTCACCAACACTCCCTCCCTTCCTCTCAAGTGTTACCGTCCTCCCACATCTGATCATAGAAGTCCTTGTGTAATTGCTTTCTATCCTAGTCATATGTCAAGGGATCCTGCTTTTTCTTCTCTTTAAATAAAAAAATATTTTCTATTTCAACCAGCTGTTGTCCACTTTTAATAACAACATATAGGAGTGCAATGAAATTTTAAAATTATGCTATTAGCAACTATAAAGTTACAGGAGGGCTAATAAGCACACAATTAAGGTGCTGAAGGTTAAAGTTTTGGGGGCTGGGAGATATACCAGCTCTATGCTTAGATATTCCTTAGATTGCAATTTCCAACACTTTGCAGTCAGGAAACTCAGCCACACTTTTCCTGTGGACATGGCTCAGGGGCAGCAATAACTGGAACAATTCATCCCTGAAAGGAGATAAGTCAGAGGGATATTTAGTGTGGTATTCATAATTTTCTAGATGAGGTAATTAGTCTTTTTTCCCTCCTCTGTATTGGCTCTTATTTTGTAGAACATAATAAAGAAGAGGCCATTTTAAAATCCAAAAAGTTTACAAATGTATAAAGGAGCAGCATTGGAGGCTTCGTTATCGCAGAGCCCTGAAAGAAAAAGGTGATTTCTAAAGGCATCAAATGAGAGAAAGATAAAACATTATTGACTTGGTTCTTCAGAAAGCAAACTGAGCCCTGCTTCAGTAAGTTAGATGGCTGTGGACACAAGAACATGTCCTGTGTTCTTTCTTGGCCCCAACCTGATGTGGTAACAGGGCTCAGACAATGGAGAGAAATGCTGAACTGGGATTTAGATGTGCATTGCTTTCACTTATCTGGAGTCCAATTGTGCTTTCAATTAACTGGCATTTCTAAAGCTTTGCTGTTTACTTGGGGTCAATGGCAGGAAACTGTGAAAGTCACTAGAAATCTATTTATACCATCAGCACACGTGGCCCCTTGCGAGCTGCTTAAACTAAGCTCTATGTTTACAAAAGAGCTATTAATTTTCAATTTAAAGCTTATCTGTAGCAAGCTGCTGATGACAATGACACTTTGTAATGACCATTAGTGTCTAGAAATATTTCAGCCCAAACTTAGTGCATTTAGAGATAAACATTTCAGGAAGGGAGCTATCAGTTAACTTTATGGCACAGTCGTGCAATAATCCCTAAGCAGTGTCCTAGAGGATCTCAAAAGTATGAAAAATGTATTTCTGACATATTATGTGCATAACTGCTTTTATGGTGGCCCTCCGGAGCAGGCATTGTAAACCACCAAACAGCTACAAACAATTTACAGCCAATAAAGGTGGGTGTTGACCTGAACTGCAGCACACACTTACATTGTGTCCAAGTTTGCTGGTCAAAGTACTGAAAGAGTGGTTAAAAAAAAAAGGTAAAAAAAAAAATTTAATGCAACTGGTTTCTCAAGTACAATAGAAGGAAATCTATATTTTTCAGTTATATGAGCTGGCTTTGAAGCAAACAACATGTTTTTCTCTCCTTTTTTTTTTCTTTTTTCTTTAGATGTGTCCTTGGGCTTGAGCAAGAACAGTCTGTGTGTCAGTGAGTTACTACAAGGCCCTCATTTTTTTATATTAATGCAGTTAAACGGTGCATAGCCGTGTAAAGAGAATAAAAACTCGTACACATTTACAAATTGCTCTTCCCTGCACGGCATCCAGACCATCTTCACACATTTCAGCCAGGGCCACTTCACACCTCAAGCACAGCTCTCCTTGAGGCCACTTTCCATAGTAACCATCCTAAGTGTCGAGGAAAATCACCGATCAACATCCTGCACTGTGAGAGCGAAGGAAACCCTTCTGTCGTTGTTCCCACGAGCTGCTACACGGCCAGAACGAACAGCAACACTAATAAAAGATTTAACGGCCTCGATTTAACTTGGCTTGCTATAGGGTGCAATGAAGCTTTTGACTTGATTAAATATTCCACTTGAGTGTGGGAGGCAGGTTTAGCATTTTTTAATTCTTCCCCAGAGCACCGTGCCAGGTTTCCACATAATTAAGTGGGTACATCCAGACTGTTTACAACTGGGATCCCTGATGGGATACTCTCTGACAACTTTATGTTCTTTTCAAAACTACATATAGGCTGTCAAATTCCTTCATCATTTCCCTTGTAGTGGCCGTTTCAGAAAGAGTTTTAAGCAATTTATGATTAAGGAAGCCAAATAGATGCTCCCTCCACTTTTAATTTTTTTCTACTTTCTTATTTTATTCTTTGCTATGGGTTTATGGGACTTAATTACAGAAGTAATTGAGAAAAAGCTGAAACAGAACTAGCTTAATTTGAGGCATAGGAATGAGCCCATTTTCAATTTATTTATCTGTGGAATAATTAAAAATGAGAAACCTTTAATTCATATTAGAAAAAAAAAGTGACTGACAGCTGCAGCAAAAGAATTATGTTTGATACATTAAAATGCCACTAAATCTGAACCACTGTCATCAAATACCTGTGACTGCAAGGAAATAATCAAATAGCATATGAAACAGTTCTCTTTTTTTCCCCCCCTCACAAATTCAATAAGATGGAACAGTTCTTTATTTACGGGTCTTCATGCTTTAGCAGTCTGCTACCCCCTGTCACATCTTGTTAGGATATATTAAAAAAAATCAAATGGGAAAGGGGTTTCAAATAAATTCTTCATTAAGGAAAGCACAACAGCAGACTAGGGAGGAAGTTTGTGTACAGAGCAAGTCCTGCATTTAGGAAAAAACACATTTCTGCCTCACTGTCTTTGTTCAGTGACACAGATGACCCAAGCAGCCAACATTAAGAGAATTTGTTTGCTCCTACACATCTCTTCATTATCATCCACCAGAAAACACTGGAACCATGGAATGAATTGCACTTCAAGCTGCAGGCGATAAATTCACGGTCAAAGAAAGGAAAATAGACAAATATAACAAACAATTCTGATAAGCGGGAACAAAACATCCATGAAAGAATCATAACACTTCTTTCTCTTGTTTCACACAAACAATTACACACTTTGAATGCCAATTCCAAAGACCTTTAGCAATTCCCAACAAGGGTCCTATATTTCCATGTGCTTATCCCAGCCAGAATATCATGCAGGAGACAAAACGACCTGCTCTTCCAACATCCCATCTATAGTGCAGACATTTGCTTATTAAGTATTTTAAACATAAAAAGTAAAATTCTACTAATTATAAAAATATCATACAATTAATTGCTATTCTGCTACTTAATCTAAGTGTTTTCTTGTCCTGAATATTATACAATGTATTACACTTCATGGGTTTTTTAAACTTGTATACTAATCTTTGTTAATCCATCCAACTTCATCTTAAACTGGTGATAAAAGCCTCTACTTTAAAGAAAACTTCAAATAGTACAGCAATTAGCATGGAAAATAAGATTATTTCAGTGGTTCAGCCTCTAGTTCCTGTACTATTCATCACTTATAACCAGAGCATATGAGCCCATTGATCCACACACATCAAAGCTGGTGATTCCAGGTGGATTAAATGCTCCATGTGCAGGAGTGAAATCACTGGGTTACCAATGCAAATTCCTGGCACACACCTGAGTCCTTTGGACCCACCATGACTTCACTGAACACACGTGCAGCACTACCTTATGGCTGGATAAAGCATGTGACAGTGCACACCCACAGTTAAAATCCTGCACTGGAACCCCAAAAAGCCACCAGCTCCAACCTTTAAGCACTGGAAAAAGGAAGAGCAGGAATACTGTCCATCCCCAGTGCCACACTCAACTGCAAGGGCAGAGACACAGGCACACACCAAGACACATGAAATCAGTGTGTTCTGAAGAGGTGCATTCCCCCCAGATCCCTTCCATTTCTAATTTGGTGTGCTGTAAATTGAGGTTGTGGCCTTCACTTATTTTTCCTCTGTCCTCTGGAGATTTCACCAGCCACCAGTACAATATTTGCAAAAAGCCATCTGCAGCATCAGACAAGTCTCCTTGAGATGCTTCTCCCTCTTGTGTAACAATATTTACTATCACAGTAAATGAAATACAAATCTGCACAGTAGAGGTTTTTGTGTTCCAGTTTGTGGGTAATTTCTTTGGGGTCAATAATCAATAAAAGCTTAAATGAAAACGATGAACTATATTCTGGCTGCATTTATATCTCTAAGTAATGGCATAACAGCACTTTCATTCATGTTAGTATAAAATTCAGAAAATATTCCTCCTTTCCCCACATCCCAGTGTTGCTGAATGCCAGGCTGCTCCTAAACACTGCTCACAGCAAAGCACAGAGTGCAGGCCTGAAGGGAAAAATTGTTCTGGCAACTGGGGACAAGCCCCCAACATCTGAACCCCTCTGAACTGCTGGGTGACCTTCTGTCATGAGGAAAAACAGGCTTGAGCCTGAGAGCAAAATCATTCACAGCTCCTGGAATTTAGCACATTAAACCACTTCCAATCTCCAAGATGCATTTTATTAGTACATAAAATAGAATGAGATCCGTTGTTGGCAGGGAAAACAAACCTACTAATTAAGAAAGATTTAAAGGTTTAGTAACAACTCCTTCAGCACCCACCAGGCCCTGGATGATGGGCCATCCCTCCAGTACCATTCAAGTTCAGCAGCTTTCTCAGGCTTCCTGACACAGCCTCCTCTGGAGCTCAGGGAAAGCTCTTCCCACTGTCTCTGAGGCCTGACTGTGTCTTATTCATGATAATTATGAATTTTATAAGAAGTCTCTGCCCTGGTCTGAAGGTGTGAGGGAATAAATGCTGGCTAGTTTGCTTGGCTAACACTGACTGCAGATCAGGATCTCTCCACAGTCAATGGAGAGGGAGGAACACACTGAGTTACCTTCTAGAAGAACAGCTCTGACTGTGGAATTAAAATTAGTGAGATCAGCAGAAGAACAGAAGCTCATCTACATGTATTTCCCATTCACCAGTAATAGCTCCTTTGCAAACTTCATTTTAAAAGGTTAACTGCCTGATAAAGCACTGATTCATATTTTTCATTCCCCAGTCTTAGCAAGTCTAAGAAACTGAACAACTAGTATGTAGTAAACACACAGAAACAATAAACATGACCAAAATAACCATCCCCTTTTCCTCACTGGGATTCACACATGCATAACTGTGGGAATAACATGCAGACACCTCACTGGTAATTGAGATTTTAGAGGCTTTTGGAGTTGGTGACAGATTAATAGGTTGGTATCGTAAATTTTGACATCCTTGCAATTTTTGTATTCCTGGATTTATGGACAAAGTAAACACTGTAAACACTTCAGTGTCTCAGCTGGAGCATTCCCTGTGTTAGACCATTGGGAACTTTATGAAATAACACCATGTAGGTGTTTCCATGCCACAGAGCAAGTCAGTGTGAAACAAGAGAACTGAGTCCAGGCACCACAATGATTCCAACAGGTAATTTTCCAAAATAATTACTTGAATGAAACTCCAGCAACATTAAAAACCACATCTGTTGAAGACAGCAGTATAAAAGCTTCATTGCCACTACTAGAAAAGCAAAAGATTTTAAAATAGTTTGTTTCCTGATTATTAAGTTCCATGCTGTGTAAAGCAATTATCACATCTCTCAATTTCCCAATCCTTCTGTTATTATATTAAAAATAATGAATGCTTTTAGCATACCACAGATTAAATAAATTTGCATAGGACTATAACAGTCAGCCCACACTCATCCCTGCAGACTTAAATACTAACTGTAAAAGAAGTAACATTTATGCAGGCAATAAATATGTGAATTCTGAACTCCTTGTATGATTTGGTAAATCCTTTAATACAGTAAATGCCTAAAGTTGGATTGGAGGAGGCTGGAAAAAAACCCCCTTATTGCAGAGAGAGAGAGACAAGGCCAAGGTCACTCATGGACATCCTAAGACTTTACACAAGAGCCAGCTCCAAGAAACCAGGCCTCTACTTCAATAAAACACTTGGATTGTCAGTGCTTCAGGCCATTTATTTCCCTAAGCACTGCACAGCTCAGACCCATCGGGCTGTAACGAGCTCTTCATCTAATCTTTTATGATGGAGAAGAAAAAAAAAAAGAGAGCAATGAAAGTTCCTGTGGTGTTCTGTACTGTTCACAGTCCAAGTCAGAGCCCAGGTGAGCTCAGCCTAATATTTATAACCCTGCCACAACAGAAAGGAAGTTATACATCCTTTCCCAAAAAATCACAAGTATTTTGTTTAATTTCTCATTCAACTTCTGTGTGATTCTCTCCATATTTGAGCCCTGCAACTTCCCCTTCCTGACAACCTCTGTTCCTCTTCCTCCTTGCTCTGTTCTATTTCTGTTTAAAATCTAGAGCTTTTTATTGCAAGCAGGAAAACAGGGAGAAAGCTTCTTACTCTTACAACCAGCCTTATTTCTGCAGGCTGAGAGAAAATCTAATTTAGAACTTACTGCTTTGACATCCAAAGTCACACAAGTTAAAAATCTAGCTTAGCAATGAAGGAGAAAAATGACAAACATCAGTTTAGAAATAACTATTATAAGGATGAATTCGCTACTACACCAAATGATTTGTGTGATAAGCATAAAAGTTTCATGCAGAAAAGATTAGCTTCATATGCTGCCCTGTAGGATTCTGTCCATCTTGCATTAGAGCCAGACATAATTAAAAGTATCTGCTTAAATCTTTGGCCTCGTTTTCCTCTAATGTGCCATCTGAGCCTTAACAAGAATTAATATCAAGGAGCTGAATGAACTGGGTAAATGTTAATTTAGATTTATCTGGGAGCTGAATCATCAACTAAGACTTGTCCAAGTGAGGAAAAGACAAACTAAGGAAAAAAAGGAAAGGGATGTTTGTAAAGGAGTGGAGGGGAAATGACTCTGGCTAAAATTCACCTTTTAATTTTCATACTAAACCAGAAGTTAGGGTTCTGTTGCTGTTTTTCATGATAGCAACATAAATAGGGAGGAAATGAGTGGCTTGGAACCTCTATGGGGCCAATCTCCACGATCATCACAAGGATTCTGTGGTAACAAGGGTGAAGCACATTCACAAATAAATTCATGGACTATATTCCACATTTATTTACTATCAACCCTGTAGGAGCAAAATTGAGCATCAGACAATAAAGCAAATCAAGTCCATGTTCATAGGAATATCTGCAACTCTCAACATTGTATTTAGGGCTCATGACTGAAAATAAAAAAGTATCATGATCATTTTAACTGTACATTGAGATATTAAAGATATTTCTAAAAATCTCCAAGAGCTTTCCTTTTCCTTTTTTAAAAAAGATAAAACATTTGAGTCTTAGAATAATCTCGGTCCACTGTCAGTTATAAATATACTTAAAGGTGGCAGAAAAAGACATATAAACCAGAGTTTTATCATAAAAGTTCTGATTCTACAGACACCTAAATAAAAATCCTCAGCTTCATAACGAGGATTTCAGAGAACTACTCAATATGAAGAGATTAATCACTTGAAACAAATATTATTATGATCTGATCTCAAAGACAGACACCTATCCTGTTCAGTACTTCATTTCATTACCTAGAGAAAACTCATTGCAGGCAAATTAAACAAGCACTTGAAGATCTGAAGAATCAGGAATGAAACCTTGAACCCAGGTGGCCTTAAAATTGTGCAGCTGAGAAGCACAGATTTGATTCTGTAGCCTCCAAGTACAAGCCTCATGTGCCTAAAACCAGATAATTCTGTAAAACAATATTGTATTTATCTAAAATGAAGATTAAAGCTAACCACTGGCTACAGCTCTAACAATGGAACCTTGCTATCTAATTTTAAACACACAGCTTTGGGAGCTGGAGCAAAACAACCCTCAGAATTGCCATGTGGAATTGCTTATCTGGAGGGTCTGAATAATTGAAGAGCAGTGTGAAAGCTGAAAAGATCCTGCTTTTTACTAAGAAACTACAGCAAGGTTTCTTTTTCCAATATCTTACAAGATTTGTGATATCTTCAAAATGGGATATTCCCTCATTTAAAGTAATTTTACGAACTCTTTTTCAAGGTATTACAAAATGTGTTTAGAGCTTGCAACGGCTTCCCACTATTCTCTGCTTCTACAAGCACTGCTCCTTCCTGAGAGAAAAACACAGAAAGAGGCCTTTTATCTTCACAGCTTTTTTCCTCTTATCAGCCCAAAAAGAGTTGGTTTTCAATTGAACAAATAGATATTTTTAATATTTTTAATAGATTTTTTTAAATTTTTTTTTTTTTTAGTTTGAGAACTATGCTTGGAAACGGAAATTTGTGTATAAACCACCTTATTAGGAGAATAAAATTATAGCCACGATACCTTTATGATAGGTGAGGAGTGATGTTTCCTGATAAATCTCCCCTGGACACAAACACAGACTCTACTGGAAATCATTGGATCTATCTTGTTTTCTCTGGAGTTAACTGAAGTTCTGCTATTCTTTCTAATAATAGCTATTCTTTTTAATAATAGCACACTCAATTCCTCATTTAAGGCTCTTGTCCTATATACACTTCTATAGCACTCTACATATAAGTGCAAATACTTAAAAAAAACCCCAAAACAACTCCCAAAAACTATGTTCACTTGATTCATAAATCAGTTTGTCTTCATTATAGTGGAATTGTTGAGCAGAGAATCCAAGACATGTATTTTATTTTTACTTAACATTGGAACAGATTAAAAAGGGGAAAAAAGGATCAGATTGACTTTCCATCTTTTACACACTTCTCTTTTTGCTTGGAGACAAAAGTTAAAATTCCTAAAGTGCAATTAGACTCTTCCAATCCCCAGTTTTCTAATAATAACATTCAGTTTTCAATAGAGAAAAAAAATCACTTTTTAAGAATATAACAAATTCATTCTCAAAGCTTAGCAAGGTCTTTGTTATTTCAAGCAAAATAAATTCTTGGACCTGAATTACTTCCTTTTCCACCTGTAGACAGGTGTGTCATTTTCTTAGGAAGTGTCAGGGAGCAGGAAGGGCTGGTTAGTCCTTTGGGAACAGAGATCCAAGGATTATAACACAGCCCCACTGTACCTGAGCAAGGTGAGCAGGGCAGGCTCAGGGAGGAGACAAGTTCAACCAGGAGTCCAGATCAACATCCAGTTCCAACCAGGAACACGAGTCAGGATGGGGACCAATAACAGAAACCAGTCAGACACAGCCCAGTCAGGAATGTCCAAGGAAGGTCCAAGGAAGCAAGTCTGGAGTTTGGGATGAGGGACACCTGCAGCCAGCTACAGGTGCTGAACTGAAGATCCACATTCCTGCAGCACAGCTCAGGAAAGGACTCAAACCCTCCAGGCTGAGCTGAAAACGAGCTCTGGGGCCCACAGAGAGTGTGAGAGAAGATCCCAGGTGAGGCTGGGCAGGGCCACTAAAGTATATTAGTGCCCCCAGGCCCTGGCAGAGAGAGCTGTGTTTTCATTTTTCAAGCAGCAGCTGAAGCAGATAATAGTTTTCCCTGGGGGAAAGAGAAAAGGAGCAGTAGAAGATTTCAAAAGAAATGTCTTATTTTACAAAGCTTTATAACCTACACCACAGAGGGTTTTGTCGATGAACAATACAGGGAGCTGTTTTCATGGCCTGTGGGTTATGCAAGAGAACTCTGCTGTTGCAAGAATCCTACCCAAGGCCAATCTGAGAGCGTTGTCAAAATGAAAAGAATAGAAGTGATTTCTATGTAGGATTTTTAAAAGGAATTGATCCTGAGAAATGCTGACCATTTCCTGGGAGGTTGTAAGCCTTCAGCTTCCATCACCACTCTCCCTGTACTAATATCTCAATCTCAGGGTTCTTCAAATCTCCAGGAATCTCTGAATGATACAGAAACTGAACTGGTCCATAAGGCTTTCTACTAATATTTTTGTAAATGCCTTAATGCTCTGATTTAGTTCATTTACATGGAGTTACAGGAGTGTCTTGAGGCACTAAACACATTGATGTGTCTTCCTGTGGATATAAATGTGCATAAGGATATCCAGGTTTTCTGGCTCATGAGTCAAAAGCAGCTGTTTTGTCCTAATATTTTCAGAAGCTGATGTGCACTAACCACAACTGCCACGAACACTAACTAGGCTCATGGAGACTTTTAGCACAATTTTTAGGCTTATGTTAACCAAATCTGTATCATGGGTCATAAAGAAGGGTGGATTACAGTGGATTAAAGATCATTATTATAAATACGGAAGGAAAAGTTCAATTTCTAGCTATCCTTTGTTGAAAAAAAACCAAGTCTGACAATCTCTTGTTAGGAAGCGTTGCTAAAAGATGTTTTATTTTGGTTTTCCAATGGAAAAAGTTGTACTTGGGTAATGGATCCCTATTTAAAACTGCAGTGTTTCTGTCTATAAGCAGTGCACATACAAATATCATCATGGTTTTTGGTGAAAGTTCTTACCTCTTCCTCTGTCTCTGAAGACATTGGGAATCTGACATAGACAGAAGCTCTCCTTTACAGCCCAATTCCTGAAGAGGTGTAGCAGGAGGACTAACCAGCCAACTTTGAAGGCTTTCACTTTGGCTGAAAATGAAGTTACAAAGCGGTTAAGGGAGTTTCTGGAACTTAATTCATTGCCTGTGTGATTCAAATGTTTTTTTAAAAGTCTTTTTCTTATATTGTAATGTTTCTCAGTCATGATTTCTCTCTCTTTAGGGTATGTTATCTTGCCTTATGACCCTCAGTTCCCCAAGGAACTGCTCTCATAGATTTTTTTTCCCCTCCCTTTCCTTGGGAAGCTCTAACATATTGTTCTAAAATTTTAATTAGGTAGTGCTCTGTTTTTGTCTCTTCACTGATAGAAAGGGCCCAATTCCCTCCTCAATTCTTACTTTGAATGTTGATAATCCCAAATTCCCTGGGCTTCTGAAGGACAACTGGTGCTCAATTCCAATCCCACTGACATCAATCTGACCTATGCATTTTGCTTGGTTTAATGGGTACATAACAATAGCAATGAGAGAGTACAGGGGATGTCAAAAAAGGAGGCAAATACAGCTTTGTAAGGCTGAACTGGGAGCAGGATGAGGATGTTTAGCTTTATTCATGAATAGTCCTGACACACTTTGGAGGACTTTGGGCTCATGACGTGTTTTTTGCTACGGGGCCCAAAGTGCGCACTGCTTTCAGGACTGTGACCTCCAATTACACAACCAATTTGTGTGGTTTCCTGCAGTTATTTCAGGGCAAACAGCTCTCAGCAGGGCTGGCCTGGGCTCCCTGGGGCTGTGCAGTGGCTCCTGTACCTCAGTGCCAGACACTGGGACCGACAGCCAGCAGGATTCCAGGAGCCAGGACCTCTAAAGGCCATGGGGGTCTTGTCCACCAAACTGGGTTCATTACTTGGAGCGCAACAAGACAATAGTTACACGAGAGAGACACTGATTATTTATTTCAGACTTGCACAAGCCTCGGTGCTCGGTGGTATCCACAAATCCAACGTATCCACTAGATTTTTCACACCATTCTACGTAGAAACTCAGAGTTAGTAACTTTCCAAGTAAATCCCCTCTGATTAGGATTGGTTAGTAATTTACACGCAAGTTGAGTAACCCAAGTTAAATTCTACACATGCTCAGGGGAAGGAAGGGTGATGTGGTTTAGTGGTTCAGGGGTCGCAGTAGCAGTGCCGGGTTGAGGGCTGGACTGAATGATCTTAAAGGTCTCTTCCAACCTTGATGATTCATAGAACCACGGACTCATTTAGGCTGGAAAAGAACTCTGAGATCATCGAGTTCAACCTGTGACCGATCACCCCCTTGTCAACTAAACCACGGCACCGAGTGCCACGTCCTCAAACACCTGTGGGAGCGGTGACTCCACCACCTCCCCGGGCAGCCTAAGGCCTAAGCACCCTTTGCGTGAGCCAATTCCTCCTAATGTCCACCCTGAAGCTCCCCTGCCTCTCTGTGTTCTCTGTGATTACAGTGTGTTCACTAACACGACCTCTGAGGGAAGAGGAGGCGCCGGGGAGCTCCGAGCGCTGAGGACGCGCCGGTGCCGCCCCGGGGCGGGGCCGCGCCGTGACCCCTGTGCCCACACTCAACATGGCGGCCGACACACCCCCGGCTCCGCAGCACTGTTCTCGCTTCCCATTGGTGGACACTGCTGTCAGTCTGTGATTCTACCCAATTAGCGCTCGCAGCGCTGCCTCGTGGGCGGTGCCGCGGCGGGTGCGGGTGTGTGGCAGGAGGAGGGATGAGCCGGCTGTGCCCGCGCCTCGCCCCGCGCCCGCTGCTCTGGGCAGCGCGGGGTCCGCGGCGCCTCTCGGCCGCGGCCGGCCCGGGCATGGAGGAGCTGCTGCGCCGCTCGGTGCCGCCGCTGCCGCCCTACGAGACCAAGGAGAAGGCGCCGCCGCCCGCGGAGCTGCGCGGCGCGGAGTTCGTGCGGTTCTACCGCGCGCTGCCGCCCGGGCCGCCCCGCGCAGAGCTCCTCACCCGCCTGGCCCGGGACTTCGGCGTGGAGCACGGGCGGGTGGCCGAGGCCGCCGGGAAGGTGCTGCAGGCCCGGGAGCAGCGCAGGGAGCCCGGGGCGCTGCTGCAGGCCGAGGACCGGCTGCGGTACTACCTGAACCCCCAGTACCGCGGGCTCTTCCAGCACCTGGGCCGCCTCGAGGGCGGGCTGCGCTTCCTCGTGGAGCTCCGGGGCGACCTGGTGGAGGGGCTGGCGAGCAAGGCGGTGGATGGGCCTCATGTCAAGGTGAGGGCAGGGGCGGCGATGGGTGGCTCTGAAGGGAGTCGGCGGGGATGTGGTTTGGGGCTTCCTACTCGTGGTGCTGCTCCTGGAGCCACGTTGGGATGGATAGTGTGCCGTGAAGCCGACTCGGTGTTGGGGTGTCCATGAGCCCCTCAGTTCAGCAGGGACGTTCAGGGGCTGCAGTGGGTCCGGGGAAGGACAGCAGAGCTGGGGAAGGGTCTGGAGGGCAAGTCCTGTGAGGAGCAGCTGAGGGAGCTGAGGGGGCTCAGCCTGGAGAAGAGAAAGGTCAGGGGGGACCTTCTCGCAACTCCCTGACAGGACTGGGGAGCTGGAAATCGGGCTCTGCTCCCAGGGAACAAGGGACAGGATGAGAGGAAACAGCCTCAAGCGGCATCAGGGGAGGTTTAAGTTGGACACCAGGAAGAATTTCTTCGCCTAAAGGGTAATTAAACATTGGAAGGGGCTGCCCAGGGGAGGTGATGGAGTCCCCATCCCTGGAGGTGTTTAAGGAAGGACTGGACGTGGCACTCCGTGCTCTGGTCTAGTTGACAAAGTGGGGATTGGTCCCAGGTTGGACTCGATGATCCCAGAGCTCTTTTCCAACCGAGTTGATTCTGTGATTCTGTGATGGGACTCGAGTGAACCCCTTCCCCCAGCCATGGCACCGGCGGGAGCTGCCTGTGCTGACATTCACCGTGGGGTGAAGCAATGGGCTTGCTTTCCAGAGTGGCAGTGGGAGGCTGCTGTGGGCAGTGAGGAAGTGCCACACTGATGCAGTGCAGCTCATGTTGGGGCTGCCCAGCTGTGCCAGGAGCTCACTCGGTCGTGGCCTCACTCCTGAGTCTGTTCCAGGGCCACAAGTGACACAGCACCATGTTGTGCTAATGGTGAGGAATATCAGCAGGAGAAAGGAGTTGCCATGATTTGGCTCAAGAGCGTGAAGGCAGAGGTGAAGTGGAACATCCCCAGTGGTTCCATGGTGCAGGGAGGTGTCATGGATGTGGAGGAAGGACTGTTGTAGGACGTTACAGTGGCGGGAGCTGACAGGACTTCTTGGAAGGCAATGAAGAGAGACAACGAGTCAGTGAGATGCAATGACCATTACTTATTTGCCAGTATTCAGATCCAAATCAGGTTTGACAAGAAAACAATGTTCTTGATATCAGTTCTGTCAATTAACCACAGTCATCACATAACCGAAGCAACAACAGCTTTGGTAAGATTCCACATCCAGTTGGATCATCGTAAGTAAAACCAGACTGAGTTTGCAAAATTAACAGGGTAAAAATATGTAAAACAGCTGAATGTACATGTGTCAAATAACACAGAAACATACTTAAGACATTTGAAAGTAGGAAAACATTGTCTGCAAAGCTAAAGCATCAATAAAAGGCTGTCACGGGCATTCTGTTATGTCTTCTCAAAAAATTATTTTTTAATGTTTGGGTTCATCAGATGACTGGGCTCAGTTCTGTATTTCCGTCCTTGTAGTCAGCTTTGTGCTTGTTGATCAGTTTTATTTTTCAGATGTGATGTAGTCTAAAAACAAGAGTTGATGCTAAGCAGCACGTAAGCCAGGAAAGATTAACCTAGAACTGGCTTGCATTGGATTTGCTTGTGACCATATTGGCTGTAAGGATTTACTCTGGATGCTGTTTCTTCTCAGTCTGGAGTTTCGCTTGGGTCATTCCCATCTTTTTCCACATCAACCCAAGACCTTGAACTGTGTGCTATTCCCATGTTCCTGCCGGTGTGTCTGGGAAAGGTGTTACCTGTTGCTTCTGAAATAAGTGTCTTGCTCAGCCTTTAAAATCTATTTGCTTGTATTGCAAGTAAGTGACAGAATAACTATGAGCACCCAAGGGAGCAAAAAACCCTCAGGAGGTGTTGACTGACAAGTGGTTTGTGAAGAAGGAGTGCGAGGGCACAAATAATTTGGTACCTGAAAGCCATAGGTGTGAGACACTATTACCTGTTTGAGACTGTGTGTCAAGAAC
>JAWWLV010000021.1:17145429-17192358 GCA_035041135.1 Platyrinchus mystaceus | reverse complement strand
TGGTTCTGACCAGGCTGTTGGTAAGTTGGTGCTGGTATCACACGCTGTCCTGTGGACAAGGCAAATGGAAGATACAAAAACAAGCTCTGGACTCTCTCTAAGGGATTTTTCATGCTCTGCTGAGTTCAAGAATATTTCTTAAATTCGAAATTCCGTGTAGTTAACTATAGAAATTGTCTTTAAGCATTTTCCTTGGTCCAGTCCTGGGTGAGGAAAGCTGAACTGGTTTAACTTCCCAGTGTTGTAGTTTAACTCGGTCAAGCTTATCTTGACTCACATTCCTGTGTTCTACCTTGCTTATTTAATTCCAGCTTTCCTCTGTCTGCAGGAAATGAGTGGAGTTCTGAAGAACATGCTGTCAGAGTGGTTCTGCACAGGATTCCTGAACTTGGAAAGGGTCACTTGGCAATCACCTTGTGAAGTACTGCAGAAAATTAGTGAGTAAGTGCTAAAGGTTGGAAAGACTCGTTTATGGAGAGGTGATGAAATGCTTGGGACTGCACAGATCCACTGTTTGCAAGACTCTGCTTTTCAATACTGAACCACAGGCAAAGTGTAATAATGGAATATTTTCATTTAACACATTGTAGAGCACACATTTAAAACCCGAATTAAATAAGAGTAAAGGGGATCATTTGTCCCATAATTTGATCCTTCAGTTCACACGCTGCCCTTGCAGCCTGCTGTGTTTTTTTCCAGCTTTCCCAGTTACTCTTTCCACATTCCCAGAGGTGCTGCTGTTTTCCCTACAAACCCAGATTCTTGCAGCACTGCCTTTGCTGCCACAGATGCTACAGCTGCTGCTGCTTCCTGGGCCCCTTCTCTCCTCAGTGTCCACCAGCAGCACATTTAAATCTCGTGCAGCCCAACACTCAAGAGCATTTTTTACTTCTAATCCAGTGATGTTCCCCTTCCTGGCTGGAACTGGGGAGGTCCACAGGATCACCTGTGAACTATGAGTGAAGAGAGCACCTTGAATTTTATATAATGTGCTCTAAAACATTTATTTCTGAATTTCTGTCAAAGCTGTGATGAAGTTGCAAATTACTTTGTTATATAAAAAGCTTGAAGAAAACTGAATCTCTGAAGAGTTCTGAAAGTATGTGACTTAGATGTTGAGGAGGCAAAGAGATCTTGCACACCAGCTAAATGTTAAAACAAAAATAATTAGTAATAATTAATCTTCAAGGTAATCTGGCAGACACACAAAAGAGTGGGTGTGCAATCTGCTTTCACCATCCACTTTGTCGGTTTGCTGATGAATTTTACTTTACTCACTTACAGCCTGATTCTCCTTTTTTGATTGGAGAGTTTTGTCCGTGACATCAGTGGGGAAAAATGAGGAGCTTGTAGGGTTGGCAGCTGACCTCTATTTTGAAAAAATAATAATCATTTCACTTTTCTTCTCTCCTTGAGTTCTGAAGCTGTGCATCCTGTTAGGAACTGGGTTGATATGAAGCGTCGAGTTGGGGCCTACAGAAGATGCTACTTCTTTTCCCACTGTGCAATCCCAGGGGAACCACTGATAGTCCTGCATGTGGCTCTAACCAGTGACATCTCCAACAACATCCAGGTACAGTCACTGCTGCATTTAGTACACAGCTCAAATTGCAGTGTGCTTCTTTTAAAATTCCATTTAATTTGTCAATATTTGGTTTTGCTTCATCTTTTTAAGAGACCAGAGAATTGTAAAAAAATTACAGGGATATTCTGTATATGTAGCTGTATTATGTAAGTTGACATTTAGAGGGGTTGCTCAAGTGGAAGAATGAGAAAAGGTAAGAAATGTGTAAGGAAATGGAACAACTGAGATTCAGACTCCAAAGTGGTTGCAATTACTTCTGAAAATTTTAAACCATGGTATTTGCTGCACTTACTAATGGATAAACAGCTCTTCTTTCTTCTTTTTCATTAGATTCTTATTGTTTCTCACAGAGGGTAATGAATAAAAGAGTGGGGAAAATTGTTAATACATTTAAAAGTTAAAAAGAAAGACTTCCTCCCCATAATGATGGTAATAACTATTCATAATTTTCCTTTTCCATTCCAATTTTCCCAGGCCATAGTGAAGGAAGTGCCTCCTTTAGAAACAGAAGATACAGAGAAAATCTCAACAGCCATTTTCTACTCCATCAGTTTGACTCAGCAGGGGCTGCAGGGGGTGGATCTCGGGAACTACCTCATCAAGAGGGTGGTCAAGGAGCTGCAGGTGGGTGTGATGGGGGGTCCTTGAGGTGCTGTTTGCCCAATGTGCTCCCCTGGCATTCCTGGGTTTCCAGGTCCTGTCACTGCTCCAGGCCAGGAGCTGCAGGGTTTTCCCTCACACTTGTAGGTTCTCAGCAGCTGAGCCTTTGAAGACGTGCAAGGGGTTGGAAGAACATTTCCTGCTCTGGGTTGATGTGTGCCAGGTGTAGGTTCTGGGCCTCAGTTGACAGGTCCTGTGTGAATTCCTGTGTTTGCCTCATCATGTGTAGGCTATCTGAAGTCAAATGAGTCCATTTCTGTTGAAGGTACCTTTGATACAGCTGGATTTTGCCATGTTGTCCATGATAGGATTCACTGTTGCCTCTCAGTTGAGGGGGTGGACCCTGCAAACAGGTTCCTTTCAGGCCCCTGATCAACATCTTCTCTCTTCATTGTACCTGACAATGCCTTTTGCAAAATCTTACACCTGCTCCAGTACCAAAAATACTTCCTGTACATTAGTTTGTTCATTTTTTTTTGTTTGTTGTGTTGATTTGCCTCTGGTTATTTATGCAGTTTGCATGCTTGCCTTGAATATCTATTTAGGAAAATAAAACGATTTCTTTGCCCAGGCATTCATTGCAATATAGTTAAGAGAATGTCTTGATAGTCCAAGAATCAGTTACTTTATACAAGTCAGGTCTATGAATTCAATATCATTACATGCCCCAGGAATATTGTTAATAGTTTCAGTACTTCTGGTAGAACTTTCTTCCAAGCAACTTGAGAAAGGAATGAAAATTCAT
Source organism: Platyrinchus mystaceus (assembly GCA_035041135.1). Classification (NCBI taxonomy): domain Eukaryota; kingdom Metazoa; phylum Chordata; class Aves; order Passeriformes; family Tyrannidae; genus Platyrinchus; species Platyrinchus mystaceus. Next base: position 17,189,368 of record JAWWLV010000021.1, on the reverse strand, counting down.
GTATAGAGTGGTGTGGAAGAGACAGCCACATTGAGTACATAATTTTACTTAATACTCTTTACTACTTAAATTATTAACAAACCTGCCACTTAAAGGTAATGATCACTTTTTGTGTTTATATTTATTGTTCCACATCTAGATTAGAAATGATGTTTGGAAAACTGTCTGCGATGGAGAACTTAAGTTCTGCTTACAAAAATAACTTAAGAGTGGATGCTCCAAATTTCTACTGCTACAAAATGATTGATTAGTTAACTGGTGAATCATAGCTGGCTGCCCTGAAGTTTTTTATTTTATTTTATTTTTAATGGCTATTTTGGCTGAATTTTGTTGCTTCTTGCATTTGGAATGGCTTTTAGATTAATTGTTGAAAGTGCAGTAGTCCAGGTATAATTAGGCCGTGCCATCTGTCTGATCTTGACTGAGGGGAAATTGGAATAAATTCATGCAGTTATCTGCTTTCAGATCTGGAAAATAATTTCTGCATAATTGAGTTGCTCTCATAAAATAACCCCATTGCCATCCTATCTGTCCATCACTAATTGCTTGCAACACTTGCAAAGTTATGAGTTATAAAGGCAAAGAGACACATCATACTGAGATAACCTAATGCAAGTTCTAAAATTTGGGGTGTGTTTCTTATTTATACTTAGGACAAAATTTCTGCATTTCAGTGCTGTAAAACCCAGCCCCTCTTCATCAAACACTCAGTGGAGAGGAAACACTTTGGCTGAGATACCCTTGAATACATTCTAATCATAAATGTGTGCCTCAAGATCGTATAACTTATATTAAAAACTGAGTGCTTTCCATCCAGTGCCAAGGATGGAGATCTCCCTCCCTGCTTACATTCCATACACTGCTTTAAGGTGTCATGAAAATTATGTGTTGTTAGTAAGGTGTTATGTGGCAAATTGAACATGGGCTTAGTTAGCTGTGAAGCGGTGGCCAGACTGGAACAGTTTGTTGATATGTAGTCTGTATCTATGTAATAAAGGTACAACAATCTCCATCTCTTGCTTTTACCCCATTCCTTTTGGGGGTACCATTGCAGGGCTAAAGAAAATGCAAAGGATAATCCAGGAGTGTTTATTTGTCCATGATGGACATGGTTCTCTAATAGTTTTTCTTCCACTCTTTGCTGATGTTAATATTTCTCTCTTGTCTCTTCTTCCCACTCTGTGCTTTCTCTCTCTTCATTCCAAAGTATTGCTCTTGAATTTGTTGTCTTGAATTCTGCAAGAACCATTTCCCATTACGTATTTTCCATCTGTGCAGTGACCCTAAATCACTGTCCTGTTGTTGCAGAATTATTTGATGCCCTTCTATAACTCCTCCTTGCTGAGCTTTAGCTGTTAATGTTGTGCCTTCCATCTCAGTGGATTTCTCCCCTCAGAGGAGACAAGCCCTGTGGATTTACAGTTTCCAAATGCTTTCCCTGTGAAATTTCTACAAAGTGAAGGCCAAAGGTAGAGAATATGATGAGTAATACTCTTGGCAGCCTGTTTTACCTGTCTCCCAAAACTCTGGGAGTCCTACTTCAGTGGATTAATTGCACACATGTGCTCTCTTTCTCTCTGGTCAGGTGGAAGCAGAGGACTTTCCAAGGTTGTCTGTATTTTCAGGCTGGACATAATTCTTTGGAGCAGCCTTACAGTGGCTTTAAAAGGGACAAATGATGTGGCAGGAGTGCTGAGTTGACTGGGTGGCAGCAGGTGAAACAATACAGCCTCAGCAAAAAAAGTCCTGGGTCAGAAATTGCATCTCATTAAAGCAACCTTCCAGCAGCCTTTGCAAAAATAGATGGGTGAGGTCTCTGATAGGAAGAGGATTTTTTATGTAACCTTTTCATGGCTTTGCAATAAACAAATCCCATTTTAAAGTGCTGCTAAATCACCAAGTGTTCCAGGTTACAGAAGTTGAGACTGTCTTTAATGTAACTGCTAATAAAATGCTTTGGGAAGAGGAAATCATTTGAAGGGGTTGAGGATTTGGTTTCCCATTGTGTTTGAATTGTTGATGATTAATACACTTTTATAACTTGCCAGTTGAGTTAACTTTTGTGGACATCTGTTTGATCTGCAGAATTCTATTGGATACATTTTTTCCCAAGGCTTTGCAAACTCTTATAATTTCTTTTATTCTCCAGTAAAAGTCCTTTATCTGACTTTGCCTCAGTGTAACCAGCTCTGACACTTCTGAGTTCCATTGTAACCTCAAAACTGAGATCTCAGCTGTCATTTTTCATAAGGAAAACTGCAGATTGAAGTAGTCATGAATGAGTATCATTAGGTCAGGAAAAGACATGCACAAGTTAGAAGTGTAATAACAGCCACTCTGCTTAAACCACTGAAGCCTTCATTAGACAAGAATGTTAAAAAACTGTACTGAAACATTGATCTAACAGGTATCTAAACTACAGAATTATGGCTGTGAATTCAGTTGGCACCCTCTTCCTTAAAATGTGATTAATGGACAATTAAAATAGAGCTTAATTTTTTAGAAACCTTGCTGAGGTGGTCACACAGTCTGCTGAACATGAACAGGTATAGGGTAGCACTTCTCACCTTCAGAGAATGTCACCTACTGGTTCCCTCGTGAAAGTTTTGTCTTGCAAATGGGTTTTTATTAGGATTCTTGGGAAAACTGCAGCACTGGAGGCTCTGGGGAGGATTTCAGCCCCTAGTGTTGAGCACTGTTAGTTAGTGCCCCTGCTCTTGGATCTCTTAAGCAGGTGGAGGAGGGATGGATGAAGATGAAATGGGTTTTCAGTTTCCTCTCTTTAAATGTGCACAGTTTGCAGTTTGAATCCTTAACCTCTGCCTAGACATGATGATTTGGAATTTGCCACAGGTGTTGTTACCTATGTTTGTGTAAAGGGGAGAGATATACTGGACATCAGAGCAGGACCTGAGGGGTGTATGTGGTGTCTCACACAAAGGGCATCCTGGGAGAAAGTGTGCTGCTCTCAGGAGCAGATTGTTCTTTTTTTGGTAGATTCTTGACAAAAGTTTGCTACACAGATAATATAAAAGGGTTTTATATACAGGCTTCTGTTGTTGGCTGAGCATATCCTGTTTGCATTATTTTGGGATGAATTCATCAATCCACTGATACCACTTTGGTCCCAGTTCTCCCTGTACAAATCTGAGAGTCAGCTGTGGAGGCATTCTGTGTGCTCCCTTGGTTATATTAATGTATATAAAGCAGGGAGCAGACAACAAAAATAATCTCTGGTGTTTCTAAAATTCAAGCTTGTATTGTTCCCAGAAAAGAATTGGATTTTAAAACCATTTCAGGCAACTACAAGAAAACAAACCAACCCCGACCTGGGTGCTGGAAGAGGTGCAGGCAGATTGTTTCTAGCAGGCTGAGAGGTGCTGGTGAAGGTGGAGACAAATAGATTGCTCATTAGGCAGACATTTAATTCAGAATGTGTTTATAGCCACTCTAAACACTCTGGAGCTCTGCAGAAGGTACATCATGGCAATTCAGTTTGCAGATGACAGGCACAGATAACTGTGGTGAAGCCTTTGAGAAAACTGCTTAAGATTTTATAGCCTGTGGCATTTGGGGGAGAAAACTGATAGCTGCTGTGTGACTCAATAGAATGCTTAACAATTGGTGGCAGATTTTAGCTTTCTGCTTGGGCTGCTGATAATTGCTACCTTAATTTGATCTAGGTGACCTGGGGAGATCATAATTTCCAAAACAGGCTTTGCTTTCATTGATGAAAAATGTGACCTTGGACTACAGCTTTCAGAGTGCAAGACAGTTTCAGATGAGATATGGATAACAGGAGAAATCTGTGCTCTTCTGCAATGGGAAAAAAAGCCTAGGAAAAAAGACAATCAAACACAGAAATCTACCCCAAAACAAAATTAGCAGCTGTTACTTAATGGTTTGTGGGTTTCTGACAGGAAAGTAAACGTTAATGGATTTCCACAATAGCTGTAGAAATTAGCACATCAATTTAGCAACAACATAAATGTGCACACTCTGCTGCATTTATTTATTTTTCCACAAGAAATGTCCGCCCCAGATAAACTCCCAAACTCCAGCATTTATCAGATATGTGGTAGTTTGTACTATAGCTTCAAAATGGGGTCACTTTCCCATGTCTTGCCTCTCCTAAGAAGTAAAAAATGTGCACAATTTTCCAATTTGTATTTATCAATAAAGGAGGAGCTGCTGTCTTCCCGTTAAATATTTTGGGTTGTCTTGCTGAACGTGTCGCTCCTTAAAGTGATGAGGAACAAAGAGGAGTCAACACCACCAGGATTCAGTGTCAGCTGTTGAATTAGGAACTTTGCAGTGGTTATTATTAACACACAGATATGGGGAGAAATCATTCATTCTCGCTTTTGTCACTGTGGGTGGTGCTCAGGTGCCCTCTGGGCTTTGCAAGCTGGGAGATGAGACTGGGATTGTTGCTTTATGGGAGCCATGGACAAAGCTCAGCTCCTGTGTGGAAAACTCAGTTTGTGAGCTCTGCTCAGTGGCCAAATAGTATTTTCAAGCACTGCTTTTTTAGCAGAGAGAGTGTAAAAGAGATCCAGACTTGACTGTGTGCTAAGCAGCCTTTTCTCTCTGTCCAATCAGTTTTATCTTTGACCTGAAAGAAGAATTTCTGCTTCTCAAATTTCAGCATTACCTTCCTTCTTCCCCTCTCAGGTTTTAACCCTAAGTATCTGTGAAGAAATCATGAAAGAGACCTAAGCAGTTTGTTCTCAAAGGCACTATCTTTTATAGGAGTAGTGATATAGTTAGGAAAAAAAGGCAAACTTTTAAGGAGTGTAATCCCATCTTTGGGTCAAAAAGAAACACATTCTGTATTCCTTGAATCCTTGCCTAGAGGAAATAGCCTCTAACAATTTTATCCTCTTCTCTGTGGGTTTTTTTTTCCCCTTTTTCATCCCCACTGCACAACAGTAACATCTGTAGTCCCTTCTGCAGCACATGGAGGATTTCTCATGATAGGTCATTAATTTGAAAACTTTTACCCATTTATTCTCCTGTCTTGTGCTCTCTGTATTATGAACTGAAGAGGAACTTTAAGGCACAACAGAAATGAAGACACAGAAGAGTGAACCCCCATTTTGAAGGCCAGTGTCTTTGAGGGGAGCTGGCTGCTGCTGAAGGATGGGACATGAAAAGGGCACTTCTCATTACAGATGATGGATTTGTGTTTCTGGGCCCTGAGGTTCCTTTGCGGGTCCGTCACGTCTGAGGGGGTTACTGAGATCTCATCCATCGTTACTGTGTGGACAGGCAGGAGGCTCCTGGGTCATGGAATCTTCAGAAGGGAGTTGTGGCCTCCCTTCTGGGCAGAAATTCTTCCAGCTGACATGCAGGAGGTCACATTATGAGACAGCAAAGTGTGTCAGCAGCTCAGCTGTGTCCGGTCCCAGCAGAGCCACCACAGCTCAGCCCTCAGGGCGCTGATGGAGCAGTGAAGGTGATGCTGCTCCTTATTGACTTGACAGAACTGAAAGCCCTCAGCTTTTTCTCCAGGAACAAAAATACCTTCAAGTTTAGAAGTGGCCTTTAAAAACTTGCTGCTCTGCCATCTTTCTCCTTCCTCCTCCTGCAGGAGATCCATGGTTTTGTGTAGCAGTGCTGAGTCAAGGAAGGTGTAGCTGGCAAAGGGGTCCCTGGGCAGAGCTCTCTGCAGGACTAATGAAAATCCTGCTGCTTGAAAGAAAAGTGGATTCCAGAGGTGATAATTAGTTGTGCTTCTTGATTGAGAAACACGAGGTGAACGAAAGGTGACCAGAGGAAGGTGTAGTGAGTGCATTTGATTCTGTATTAAAATTTTATAAAGTTACTTTGAATTGATTTGTGGATAAATAGTGTTTATATCCAGGGGGAAGCATTTAGCACGGAGCTGGGAAGGAAAAGGTGTTTGAAGTCTGTTGGGTTGCTTTATTCTGTTCTTATTTTTTCCCTTTTTCTGCCTCCAGATATATATTTTTTTCATTTACTGTGTCATTGCTCTTTTTCAAAAGCAAAGGGAAAACTTTTTCTAAAGAGTCTAAACTGTCTACTCCAAGAAACATTCTTTTAATTAAAACATACTTTCTGTATCTGTGCCTCTTGGAACCATGGTCTGCAGTAAGAGCACAACCCTAATAAGCTCCTTTTTTTATAAATGTTGTATTCCCTAAAATTGCAGGAAGATGTGTAAAAGATGTCTGTAAATTAACCTTTTTTTTATTTTATGAAATACACATGCAAGGAAACCTGATGGTTGTATTTCACAGATCATGTTAAGGACATCAGCTTCAGAATTACTCTTAAAAATAAAATATCGTGTCCTTTAATGGAATCTTGAAAAAAGTTCCTTCTTTCCTAGTTTCTGCTACTTTCCTGGTATTGCACTCTCTGATTTGTTCAATAAGGTACAGAAATGACTGTTTTTAGGAAATAATTTGCTTTTTTTCTTTATTTGGTTCTTTGAGGATATAAAATGGGATGTTTCATTGTAACTTGATCTGCTTTTCTTGTTCCTTCCTGGTCCCAAAAGAAGAATTCTTTAGCTTACAGACCTATATAACAGAGCTTCAGCTCGAGGTGTGAATACCAGCTATGGAAGTTGTTAGAAAAGGTGCTTGTCTCCAGCCTGAGGTGAGCCAGGCCAGCATTCCCTGACTCCTGCATCCTCCTGGAGCAGAATTCCCTGGCTCTGCATCCTCCTGGAGCAGAATTCCCTGGCTCTGCATCCTCCTGGAGCAGAGTGGGGGTGGCAGCCTGTGAGCACAGGGTACCTGAGGATGCCACTGTGCAGGAGCAGCTCTTACAACCTGTTCCTGCCAGAGCCATTAACGTGCTGAGGAGGCACCATCTGAGCCCTGATGGCTTTTTAATGCTTACCTCAGTAATCCTCAAAGCACAACAAGTGCAATTTGTAGTCATTTAAAGACGATTTTCTGTTGACATTAAGATGCCTCTGTAATGTTGATGAATGTCTTGGTTCTCACCACTTCCTCCTGCATGAGCAGTAATTAAACCAAAATACTGTGGTGGTTTCAGTTCAGCTCTGTCTTCCCTCTGTTCCTTTGCCCCCCACTCTTCAGAGGGGTTGATTAATGTAATTTTTGTTAATTCCAAGTGTTCAAAGTGACAGCATATTCTTCATGTTGATGTGCCCCAAAACTAACACACACCTTTCATTATGTTGATGTGCCCCAAAACTAACGCACAGCTTTCCTTATGTATGTTTTGCTTCATGTGATTACATAGTTAACAGTTTTAATCATAAATTAGGAGGAGTAGAGAAGAAGTTTTGCTTTGTTAAAACAAGAACTGTGGGAATGTGGTTTTTTTACTGCAAGAATGTATCTCTTATCTTGCTGTTTTAAGGATTATCATGAAAAGTAGCTGCCCTGTATAGAGAACTTCATTCAAAATTTCAGGAAATCCTTCTTTCCACAAAAATCTAAAAATAGCACCTCTCCTCACTTTACAGCAAACTGGAGTAGTAAACTGCCCTTGATTTAAAACAAAAATAGTTGCATATAAAAAAGAAATTGTATTTAAAAGGTTATAAAAACTTGTATGTTTATTTTAAAAAAATAATCCTCAGAATAACTTCTTCATGGCCTGTGATTCTGTTTGTTTATTTCTGCCTATAAAATGGTACCAGAGCTCAGGGTTGGTAAGTACTGCATAAGTACTTTTATATAGATTGTGTGTGAGGACTGTAATTCAGTCAGTGTTAAAGTTTTCTTCATGCTCCGAGTGCTTTCTAGTCACTAACCTGGTACTTGCAGGTGATTTTTTGCCTCTTTTTTGTGTCTGTGTGATCAGTTCCTTCTCAGAATTCCTGGTTTTCCCTTGACATGAAGTAAAGGCTCTCAGCTGTTCTTTCACTCAAACTTCCCCGTGTTGATCGTGACAAAACTCATGATTTTTATTTTTTTTTTCTCTCCTTTTGTCTGCAGAAAGAACTTCCTCAGATAAAAGTCTTTTCTACTCTTTCACCTATCCCAGGATTCACAAAATGGCTTGTTGGCCTCCTCTCCCCCCAGACAAAAGAACAGGGAAGAAATGAACTTTTTACAGAGTCCGAATGGGATGAAATCTCCACGATCACAGGAGACTCTTCCACTGAGACACTGAAGAAACTCTTGAACAACAACGAGTGGGTGAGATCAGATAAATTAGTTGAGGTGCTGCATCCCCCACTGATGAGACTCTGTGCCTGGTACTTGTATGGAGAGAAGCACCGTGGCTATGCCCTTAATCCAGTAGCAAACTTCCACCTGCAGAACGGCTCCGAGCTGTGGCGGATAAACTGGATGGGGGACACGAGTCCTCGGGGCATTGGGGCTTCCTGTGGCATGATGGTCAACTACAGGTACTTCCTGGAGGACACAGCCAGCAACAGTGCAGCTTACCTGGGCACCAAACACATCAAAGCCTCAGAGCAGGTGCTCACCTTGGTGTCCCAATTCCAGCAGAATAGCAAACTTTAATTAAAAATTATGAAAGCTGAGAATGAGTGTTCCTCACCTCTAAAGAGCTGTAAGAATCTGCAGTGCCTGTATTTAAATGGGAATGTATTGTAAAGCAAATTTGCCCAGCACACTACATATCTGGATGATCAGTTGTCTTGCTGCTGGGGCCATGTATTCAAAACCTGACTGGCTCTGCAAGTTCCAGACATCTGTTTATGTGCAGGTGGGTTGAAGGTGTGTAGTAAAGGGTGAGTAAAATTCTCTTGATCGGTTACAACTCAGCAGTAACTTGAATGGAAACTACTTGAGCCGACCATTATTCTGTTGGTAATAAAGCTGTATAAACTGTCCTGTAAGGAGCTGCACTTTGTCATAATGCTGCTGCAGATTGTTCAGTACCCAAGTACCTGGAAAGGACTGAATGAAGGTAAATTTGAATTATTTCTATAATATCTATCTTTTCCACCCTTAAAAAACTCTCATGTAAAACCTTTTTAGGTATTTTCCTTTTTCAAACCCATTAAAAATCTCACTGAATCCTTGCTTTGCTGAAGCATGGAAAAGCCTTGCATTAATGTTCCAGACCCAGGATCTCTCAGTGCAGTAGGTATGTTGTGTTGTATTTCCATTTTCTGGCTGCTAAAATATACTGAGCAATAAGGAAGTGTTCAAACAGGAGAGGAGAACAAGAGAGACTGATACTTGGTGATCAGTTGGGAAGTTTCTAAATACGTATAATATACTTTGTCTCTGATAATAATTTAAGTTAACAAAGAGCTTTTTTAATAAAGGGGTAGGTGTGACCTGTAAATCAATAAAACAAACTTTCTCAATAAATCATGTCTGGTGTATTTCAACATCTCCCTTCACTTAATGGCCCTTCTTCATAACAGTTCCACCACAGCAGAAGGCCCATTTTAGAAGAATTTCATGCTGGTTTGTTATATCTGATTGATTCTGGTCAAATTCCAGTCCTGTTTTCAAGCAAAGAATTACACGGAGTGTAACTCCAAAGTAATGGAGTGTTTGCTCATGAATGAAAACAGAAGTGAAGAAAGCTGCAAGTGTCCAATTTTATTTATGGTACAGAAATTTTCACCACACAGTCACTACAGGACACTCCTCTTTTTCAGTGATCAGAGGATGGCTTTGTTCTGCTGTTGGGTTTTCTAGTCTTTCTGAACTGCCTTAGAATTCAGGTTACAAGGTGAAATTTAGCTGCTTATATAAACATGTACAGGCCATTTTTGGCTGGGAGGAATAGAGAAAGACAACCCTGTCTCTTTGTTATGTGAAGCTCTTCAAGTTTGAGGAAACCAGGTCACTTACTTCAAGTGAAAGAGTTCTGAAAATGCAATGATTTTGAAAGATGGTTTTATTTTGAAGCAGGAGGAGCTCTGTGGGCAATTAAATGTGCATCCTCCTGGCCACAGTTCAGAAAGAGCCAACGCTTCTGCTCTGTTGCAGATGGAAATACAACATAATCCCATATTCTTAACAGCTGGACTCGAAGGATAATGAGTTTTTTCCACTTGGAGCCTCAGACAATTGTATGAGAATTGGTTCAGTGACATGAGGTGATTGTAGCTTATAAGGAAGAAAAAGCAAAGCTGCTCATGCTTCGTTAACACTTCAGTTGTTCCCCAGACCTGTGGCTGTTATATCTGACACAGGCAGAAACCCAGCTCTGCCCTCAGCTTAAGGGCTGCAGGCAGAGCTCTTTTTTTTCTTCCTACCAGTCTTTAAAATCAGGAGGATTGCTGGCATTTGGCTGTGGCAAAGCAGCCGTAGGAGTTTCTCTCCAACTCAGACCTGCACCCTGTGGTTCCAGGACTGGTTGCTCACCTGCTGACTGGTTTAGTTGGCAGGTCCATGGGCAGGTCTGTCCCTGCCCCCTCACCTGCACGTGCCACATTCCTCTAGACCTTGAATTCCCCACTCACTCCTGCACTGCAGTCAGTTTAATTTGCTGCTATTCCCAGGAGCTGTTGTGATGTGGGACTGAGAAGGAGATGAGAGACAAAGCATCTTCCTGGAGCTGTTCTGGACGGGTACATTTGTTACATGACATCTGGTCTCCATCGGAACTCCAGCACCTGCAGAGTTGTTTCCTTTTCAACAGTTGTTATGGTTTGGGTTGTTGGTTGTGTTTTGCTGTCTGAGGTCACTTCATCTGTTATATTGATAAATTAGCAATGTGAGGCCAAAAATCCCTGCAGTGAGTTCTGTACCAGAGTCACAGCACGGATTTAAGTGCAACTGGATCATTTGAAGATGAGGGTGGGACAGGCTGCTCATAAAAGCCATCAGCTCATAAGTGCTCTTATTTTTCTTTCACTGGCCATTGATTCTTAACTGTATAGCAGTGCTTGGATTTTCCAGCTTTCTACTAAAGTGATATTGGGGTGAAAGATGCGGAAGAGAAAAAAATAAATATTTGCCATCTGTACCACTTCCTGGGACAGTAACTGTCACTGAGAGGATCAGACTCTGTCAGAGGGAATCTTCACAGCTCAGAAAGAAGAGAGAAGTCCAGTTCCTTTTTCTCCCTCTCAGTGTGTGCCATTTGCAGTGCCATTTCTGAGGAGCAGGTATGTGAAGTAACAGAGCTCCTTCTGTTACCGCGTGTCCAGAAGGAAAAAGGGGAGGCTGTTTCAGGCTCGCTCCTCAGGAAGCAGTGGGAGCTGCTGTGCTGGAAGGTGCAGCCTATAAAAGCATCTCAGTTTCACAGCTGCATCCTGCTTTTGAAAGCAAATCAATAGAAATTATGTTACTTTGTCACTTAGGCTTGCTTATGATCAATTTAGGCCATTTCTCTTGTCACAGGAGTGGGGCCTCTCTTTGTGCACGTTCTGTGGAGTCGAGTAGGATCTGTGCTCTCCGTGTGCCCTGGATGAGTAATGAGGAAATACTTCTTGACTGGGGAATATTCAGTTTATTTGCAGATGCTGAGCCATCACAAAGTCTTGTTAAAAGAAAGGAGTAAGTGCTTCTTGAAGCAGAACAAATTTTCCACGTATATCACTGTAGTTTGTTTTAGTTACTGACTCTACAAAACCTGCCTCCAGTGGGAATTCCTCCTTGGGGAAATGGGGACAAAGGTCCGTTAAACCAGATAGAGTAGGGTAGTTTGATTCTTCAGCCTCTAGATAAGGAAACCCTTAGGAAGGGAGAGAGCAGGGTTATGGTCAGCATGCCAGGAGCAGTTAACACATTAACATAGAATTGTTTCCTTTAGAAAATAAAGAGTAAACCATGACATTTATTGTCTGGGTTTTTACTGCTTCTGAAACTACCTGAATTTTTCAAGAAATTTGAACCCAAACATTTCTCAAGCAAGGGTGTGACCCCTGGGATGTTGTATAAATGTTCAGCACTGTTGAGTAGCTGTCCTCAAAATGGACCTAAAGGAAAGCACCATGTCATGAGCCTGCTCAGATGTGTTTCTGCATTTCCTCAACTTGCAGTCTTATGGTTGGTGTTTTTCCACATGCACCTGCCATAATTCCTCTATTAAGGCATTAACTACATGATCCACAGGTTACAGGGAAAGCTGAATTGTCTTGATGTGTCACTTCCAAGATTGATGCTTAAAGTTAAGGAATTAAGGACAGCATAAGTAGATTGGGTTTTTAGTCAGGCTTAGGTTTTGTTTTATATTGAGGATCCCCAGAACTGTTCAGAAAGAAAAAAATCACTTGTTGCCACATTATATGGGAATGGAATGCATACTCATTCCTCTTGAAATAAATCTGTACCAGCTCTGATAAGTGCTTGGAGAATGCTGAGATACAGCAAAATGTAATCTGACAACTGGATAAGTTATTAAACCTCATACTCGGATTGTGGCTGAAAGCCGGAGGACAGTAAAATGTGGGATTCTGTCTTCAGTCCCTGTTTTCAGCAGGGGGTTTGTTGCAGTGCCTGGCAGCTGTTCCCACCTGACAAGCCCTGCAGGAGAGGGCAGTTCACAAACCCAGTCAAACCCCGCTGAAGCTGTCACGGTTCAGTGGCTCATTGGGTTCACTACCAACCTCCTCATTAGCTACTCCTGGGAAGGGCTGGGGTTTCCTGAGCTTCCCGAATTCCCTCAGCGGGGCAGGGCCGGCAGAACAGCTTCTGGCATTTCAGCCAACTTTTCCCTTGTTATCCACGGGTGTGGAAGTCTGGTAGGAGCTCCAGAGCTTGCTGGCTGTGCAGGCTGCTGAAAAAAGCTCAGGAATTCCCTGTTAATCCGGTTTGCTCAATGCTGGAATCTGCTCATTTTGTTCAAGTGCTGCCATTGTTGAAATCAATGGGAGATTTTCTTAAAAAGTGGGATTTGGGTTGTGTTGATTGTTTTGTCACAGTGACAAATGCAAACTCCAGATCTACCACCAAGACTGTAATGAACATGTGCAAATACAGATTATTATGTTGGTTGTTTTTTTTCATATGAGCTGCGTTCCTTTTCCACATGGCTGTTCCTGGAGGTGCCATAACTCCCTGCAGGATACATTAGATCCCTGCAACAGCTCACTATTGAAAAACAGAAGGTTGTATGGCTTTTTAATATTATGTGTAATATGAATCAATATCCATCTCTTCCTCTTTATCATCTCTTAATTGTGGGCTGAATCAAACATCATAAGCTCTGAAAGGCAGCACCTGCAACTAGTGGATGAAAGTGATAAACTAGGCAGGGATGGGGGCAGATTGTGAGGAAAGAAAAGACATTCTGCTTCCATTTTTAAGAAATGGCATCAAAAGAGCAATTTTTATTAAATTGTTTAATAGGCCTTTTTTTTTTTTTGAAAGCATGGGAAGCACAAAGCAAAATTTAGGTAGCTCATGTGCTGAAACAGATATGCAAAGTTCTCACCCAAATGTGACTTTTAAACCAGAGCACTCATTAACCTAATTACTGGGGATTAGGTTGAATCATTTAGTGAATCTTAACCAGAGTCAGAACTTGGGAGCGTTGGGGGAATGGTGGAGGAAGGGGAAGACACACTAAAATTACCCAGGTTGTTTCTGCTTAATTACAAAAAAAAAAAAAAAGGGAAATGATGCAAGAACTTTAAATAGGGAAAAAATCATTACGTTAGTACAGTCTGTATCTAAGAATACACTTAGACTTTATGTTCCAGAACAGTATTTAAAATGCAATTTAAATATTTAAAGTATGTTTGCTTAAATTTTTTAAATAAATGTTGTTGTGGGTTTTTGTTCAAAGAATATTCTCCTGACAAGATGGGCTTGAAATTTCATATTCTCACTGCAAGTAAAGTTCTCCTAACAAGTTATGTTAGAGTTAAGAGAATGGCTTTAGGCAAAGGATAAAGTTTTAATTGGATTTTTGAATAATCATCTTCTGAGTTCTACCCAAACTTCAGATAGTGCTGCGTTTGAAATACATTTTACACCAGAGATCTTTGATCTCCCACTCGAAATCTGCAGCTCTCTGCTTTGTTTATGGCACAACACTCCAGCCTCCCTGGAGCACGGGAGTGGTGGATTTTGGCAGGAGCTGGGGGATCCTCAGAGCTGAGCCTGACAGGAGTGTCCTGCTTGTCCCCAGAGCCCAACATGAGGTGGCTGAAGTAGATCCCAGCCTGGGCTTTTGTAGCACATTATTTGTGCAAAGTGGAGTTTCTGTGTGTTGTCTGAAGTCTCCTCTTGACAGGTTCATGATTTGGGCTCAGCTGTCTCTTGCTTGACACAGAAATAATTGGAAAAAACCCACTGTGCCTGTGAAAACCTGGATTGGGGATAGGGCTTCAGGATCTCGGAGAAAATGTGGGATCATAGAATCATAGAATGGTTTGGATTGGAGGGACCTTAAAGATCTCCAGTCCCACCCTCTGCCGTGGGCAGGGACACCTTCTACTATCCCAGGTTGCTCCAAGCCCTGTCCAACCTGGCCTTGAACACTTCAGGGATGGGGCAGCCACAGCTTCTCTGGGTGACAAATAATCACCTTTTTGACCAGCTGCTTCTACTGTGTTTGCTGCCCCCAGGATGGGATTTGCCCTCTTGAGGCTGTCAGGACGCTCTGCTGACTCACTGAGCCTCCTGCAGACCAGCACCCCCAGACCCCTTTCTGTAGGGCTGCTCTCCAGCTGCTCTTATCCCAGCCTTTACACCCCAGTGAAATTCAGCTTCATGGGTGAATATCAGCTGGGTGATTTTCAGCTCCCACTGACAACCTTACACCACCTCTCTCCTTCCTGCTTTCCTTTGGTTCAGGTCCCTCCCCCAGTTCTTCCCCCCTTTTTTTGTTTTGCTGACCAGCAGCAAGACTGATGTTGCAGGGGACACTTTTTTGTCCCCAGATGAAGTTCCCAGTGCTGCATCCTGCTCTGGGTGTCAGGGACACAGCTGGAGAGGAAATTCTTTCTCAGAGCCTGCAACCCCAAGCAGTGGAGCCTGCTGGGTACAGCTAAATGCTTCAAAGAATTTACCTGTCTGGTTCCATTTCCCCTGAGCCTGTGCAAGAAAAAGAATTTCAGAGGCTTAAAATCAGAACAGATTTGTCCATCTTTCACAGCAATGTGATTATCTCCCAGTTTTATCACCAGAGCACTGAGGGGCAGAAGCTGCTAAAGCATCTTTGTGAACTGGTGATAATACACAGCTGAGCACAGTGATACCTGTCCCTCCCAACTTTGTTCTGACAGAAATGTCGAAGGCTTTTCTCTCTGCTGAGAATTTTTGCCAACAACATTGTGGTGGTGTCAGAGTTGCACAGGAACTTTCAAGCTGAATGGACTGATCCAGCAATGAATGTACACTACTTTTAAAATAATACCAGACTAATTTAATTAGGGACAGCTGTCCACTTCTTCTATCCTCCATTTTCCCAAACAGCTTGTGGGGAGATGCTTGACAGATCCATGGTGGAAAAACAAAGGTATTTGATGATAAGAAATTATTCTGTGAGTCAGAGCAGCATATGTGTATTTCTGTTTTTCAATATGCATCTGATTTAGATAAGATCACTCAGAAAAACCATAAAATCAAAAAAAAATGTAGTGTTGTAGACTCCAGTTACACAGATGGATCAGGAGGCTCTGCAGGGTTAGGTGAGAGAGAGCCTTAACAGGATGAATGATGTAGGAGTGAAAGCTTTTAAAACAGAACAAGGCTGTCCTGGCTGCTGCACAGATTTATCATTTCTTTTCCAGAAGGAAATAATTCTGAGGATTTGAGTCTATTCAGGCTGACACAAGTGGCTGAGAAAGGGAGTATTAAAAGAGCAGGTTTTTGATATAAAATATATTGAAGTAAGATATCATGTCAGCACCTCGGACTTCCCTGAAGTGCTCACTTCCACAGCATTGTTAAAGTAATGAAATTTATTAATTAAGAGGAATTTATTCACTATGTTGGCACCTTTCTTGCTGCTTCTCCTGCCTCCCTAGTGCAGTGTGTCTTTACCAGTCTTTGATAGTTTTTGATGCACATAGAAAGGAGAAGTAGGAGGAAAGAAAACATTCATATTGTCTTGTTTGTAAAAAAGTTCCTAATGACAGTATGTCAGTGTTTGAGATGAATATGTGTTTGGGTCTGTTCTTTGAGGTAATCAAGCCCTTTTCTTTCTTTAGCCCCTATTGAACTTCAGGTTACAGGTTTTTATAAGGAAAATAAATATTAGAAAAGACACTGAACAGAGTCTGAACTATTATCATGTTCCACTTCTTTATTTTTTCCTCAGTGAACTCATAGCCATGTCAGTGAGTATAATTCCCCATAACCAAGTTTATAAAGTGAGGGAGGAAAGAACACTAATTAGATAATCTCTGACTTTTATAGGATTAAAACCTTCCTGCCCACAGATAGACAGCTGAAATACTGGTTCTATTGGAAACTCCTAATGACTTCCATGGAGGCACTGGTGATTTGTCTGTCTGCTTGCTCGTTTGGTCTATCTTGATTTATCTCAGGTTTGCTCTTCCTGTGTGTGTTTATTGCTCCTGATGCAGCCTATCAAGCCATGCAACCCCCTATCATAGCTCTGTGGAGATATATTTAATTTGATTTGCTGCTGTCCCCGGGAGTTTATTCCCTGTCAAACAGCTGCCTGTTGCAGTGAAACCTCAATATAGGAGAGCATAATGGTTTGGGGATGGAGCATTTAACAACAACCACTGAATGGCATATGCCTGGAAAATATGTTCCAAACATAGTCGTGGCATATGCAAAGGCCATTGTTTTGGAACAGTTATAAGGATACATCTACCAGTGCAACTCAGCAGGGAATTACCTGACAATGTATTCAGGAGTTTACAGACACCTCTGCTGTTTGGATGTTTCTGTACTGAGCATTTTAGTCCATTACTACTGAACAGGTGCTTAATATAAGGAAAAGGCCCTTCAGTATTCATTCCTGGGCTTCATTACCATGCCATTCTTCATCTCCCTCCATCACTGCCTGTTTCTCTCTCTTTCTGCTCCCTCAACATCAAAAAAAAGAAAAGCTTGTGTAAATGTCTACTGAGGATGTCTGCAAAAAAATCTCTGTTTAACAGGGAATTAGCTGGAGGTTGTTAAAGCAAAAGAGACACAGAAAGACACATCATTTGCATGTGTTAATAGGAGTAAGGAAATGAAAAAATAGGAAGTGCCTGTGCTCCATCACTGCCAGAGCAGTCACTTGTAGCTACCCTGACACTGATCTACTGCCACTGGCTCTGTGCCAGGGTACGTCCAGTAAGTGAAGTCCTGCCCTTGGTGAAAGTTCTTGGATATTAATTTCAAAGGGTCTGGATTTCAGGCACTTACTTTAACTGAGTGATTGATTTCTATTATCCCAATTTGTGTGTTGCTTCTCATGTACTCTCAGGATCATAGGGACGAGCAGAAAAACTGAAATGGGACCCCTGGAATGTCATGTTAGAATGACATTTTCAGCTGGGGCTAAAAATTACACCTTAAACCTTAATGAGGTTCCATGGGAGCTGGATGCCACATTCCCTAACAACTTCCCTGCCCACTCTCTTTCCTCGAGGTTCTATTCACCCACGTTCCTCCTCATCACTTCAGGCACTTGCTTTCCCCAAAGACCTTCCAGCTCAGTGGCTGTCAGGAATATCCACACACACATTTTGGGTCTCTGAAGGCCTCACTGGCATTTAAAACTGTTGGGGCCAAACCATCTCCTTGTGGGAAAAACATCTCAGCTGGAATGTCAGAAGGGCTACCAAGCTCAAGCATGAGGGTACCAGCAGGTAGATGGGGAGGTTCAGGTAACAACTGGAATGGGAAAAGGTTGGGTGAACAAGCCCTAATTATAGTCCTCTGAAAATCCTGACCCTGTGGATCAAATCCTGACCTCGCTTAGAGCAAAGGGGGTGGTCTGTGTCTACCAGAACAATTTGGAAATTAAGTTGAACATCACATGTGGAGTCAAATTCCAGCCTGTCTTGCCTGATTGATTAACTCCTCCCAGTGGAGCTGTTTGGCCCCAGGTCCTTTCTGCTCCCTCCACCTGATCAGTCTCCTGGATTTCTGGAGTCTCTGTTCATCCAGTTTCTCACACACTGAGGAATTACCAATGCATGGCTTATGTCCACACACATGGACAGATCTGTCCATTTTAGGAGCATCAGAATAGAAGCAAAGAAAGTCAGGCTTGATTTCCAGATCCCAGCATCATCTCACTGCCTGGGCAGCCAGTGCATGGAGTAACTGTGGGCCAAAAGTCCCCAGCAGCCAGGGGGACAGTTTTCACAGCTATGCCAGAGCCATGCTTTTGGGGCAGATGTTTACTTCTTACATGTTTTTTTTGTGAATTCCAGTTCCTAAAAGTCCAGAATTCTAACAGGTAGTCTTAAAAAAACCCATAACCCACAAACAACAATGACAAAAAAACCCTGTTTTTAAAAAAAGATATATTTGTCATCAGAATTTCATTGGGGTGAGGAAGAAAAAGTCACTCACATGCTGCCAATCAAGAGACTGACACTTATATTACAATCTCAGCTGAGCTCTTCACGTGAAACTATGGCATATTACTGCAGACTTCCAGGGAATTG
The DNA here is from genome assembly GCA_035041135.1 of Platyrinchus mystaceus. Lineage (NCBI taxonomy): Eukaryota > Metazoa > Chordata > Aves > Passeriformes > Tyrannidae > Platyrinchus > Platyrinchus mystaceus. The sequence continues at coordinate 17,170,893 of JAWWLV010000021.1, read as the reverse complement.
CCCTTTTTAAGGAGAAAAAAAAGAAAGGAAAAATGATATTTGCCTTCTCCCACAAAGGTATGTGTGTACACGGGCAGCAAATTTCGTGAGCTTGTTCTTTGAGTGACAGACAGTCCTGGAGTGGTCACACAGGCTGCAGCAACAAGAGGCATTGAGACATTATCTTCAGAATAACTAAGCCAAGTAAATCAGAAAATAGTCATAATCAGTAATAGGATTAAAGTCCTGATTCAGATTTTCTTTCATGATGTCTGTAGTCAATACTGCTGCACCAGAGTATCAAGAGTGTAGCAAATACCCATGACAGAGCACTGGAGTAGATGAATACCTAAATAACAACAACATTTTAAGTGAATTTTATTTTTATTTTTAATTATTATTAATTTTTAAAGGTATATGGAGGCACCAGCTGCCAAGTCTCCTCACATCTCCTGGGGTTGTCTTGCACTGGTGACCATTTGCAGGTCTTGAACATACATTTTTAACCCTTTTGGAGCCCTGATGAGCTGTGAGTCTGAGTGCCATGAACACAGTTTGTTCTGAGACCTGCTGTGTGCTCCTCGTGGTGCCTCCACGTCCAGATATTCCCATTTGTTCTCCATTCACACCAATGTTCACCTTTCCCTTGCAGTTCTCTATGGTTCTACCCCAAATTTCCCAGAGGCTGTCTTAGTTGGAACCCTCAGATGTCTACAGGTCATCACAGAGTTTGGAGTCTCTTTGGTGGCCCTTAAAATTCTCTCATACGTGTAGATTTTTTCTGTGCACTATAAAACACTGCACTGCTACTCTTGCTTCAGTCATTGTTTCATACAATACTTCAGGCAGCACATTTTTCTGTGTAATTGTAACTCAGTGCCATCTTTTGGAAAAATATTGACTATATTTTATCAGTTTTGTGGGATGGATGTACCCCCCCTTGAATAACCAGACTGTGGCTTGTGTGTTTTCAACTGTGTTTGGTGCCTTGAACTTCAGGTGTTTTGCTGCTTCTTGGAGAGCACAGAAACTTCAGGGTTTGGCAAAGAGGTCTCAGGAATTTCAAAATACAAAGTTATCGACCAAGAGTAAGCAGTAGGTGATTGTAGGAGAAAACTGGATTAAAGTGGAATTATCACAGGTCTCACTTCTGCTGGGTCAGTCTCAGCCTGCCCTGGGTCTTCTGATGTCCTTGAAGTTTTTCTTGAGGAATTTGAAATGTTGGGGGTTTTTTCCCTGTGCTCAAACAAGAAATGTACTTATGTATTTTTAAACAAGGTGTGTTCTTTCTGGCTGTATTGTTCTGGGGAGAAAGTTGCTGTGCATTTCAAATGGGCAAAAATCCAATTAGGGAAGCATGAGGAAGTCTGATAAATACTGAATACTGCTTGAAAAATATCTGGAGGCAACAACCAAACATTCTTTTGAATGCTAACAAAAAAACCCCATTTATTGCTTTATGGTAAACCCATCCATATATCCAAGATTCTGGAGAGGACATGAATACATGTTCAGGTTTTATATGTTTATTGCAGCTTATTACAGCAGTGACCTGGGTTATATTTTGAAGCCTTTCTTATGAATAGAGAAATGCATGAGAATGTAATATGTTTAGTTTGTAAAAATACCAGCTATAGATTAAAAATCAGAGGAACCTTCAGAGGAATTAGCACTACCTTTTTGATTCAGTAGGACTTTTCCAGCTTAACCTGGATATAGGGTAGAACTCCATAAGTGTAAAAAACACATTGCAATATATGAAGATATGAAATAAAGCAGCATGAAGGTGTTTCTGCAATCCTTCTGTAAGTGACTGGGAGTTCCTGTTTTATAAGAGAGAAAGAATTTATCTTGAAATTTATCCAAAGGGATGAGGAGCAGCTGAGGATGGAAATCATCAGAAGAGAACAAGTTTTAAAATTCCAAGCCTCCATTTTCCTTCCTAACTTTCCCACCCTGAATCCAAGTCACTTCTTGATGTATTTCTGTACCATGCCAGCACTTTGTTGGGACCTGTATATACTATACTCACACACTACCTGTTTGTATGGGCTTTTTTGTCCAGTAGTGTCTGTAATTCTTTCTAATCTACTTAAGGGATTTAACCAAAGTACCAACATGAGCCAGAAGGCATAATGCTGTTATTCTGTCATGGAATAACAGGAATATCCTTTAAAATGTGTAATGTATATGCTTCCACACCTCAGCTTTTCTGTACTTTAGCATTTCCCGCCTTTCTGTTCTTTGTTTTCACTTTGGAAGTGTGTCAGTCCTCTCCATCTCTGTTTATTTTTATGATCAATAATTCAACATGGGATATTTCCCAAACACACCTCTGAAAGAGGTCCAGATGAGAGTCAAGACACTGTCAAGGGATCTCTGAGAGCCTTTATTTTACCAGCTCCAGTGCCACAAGATACTTAAGCGTGTGCTGGGTCTTAATCCTACGGGTGGTCCCATTTCTTTGGTATAATTACTGATGCACATCAGGAGGAATTAGGATTATATACATTGGACATACACTGCCACTGGTCCCCCTAGTACAGCATTATGCTGGGAGGGTTCTGGACTGGTCAGCACTAAAGGTTCTGATCCATGCCTGGTTAAACCCCCTTCAGAGGCAGAAAACATTCGTGCTTCATTTCGATGCCTCTGCAAAAGGTTTACTATTGTTTGTAGTGGACAAACACACCCAAAGATTCTGAGGTTTGATTTGGCAATGGAACTTATAAAACAACAAACATAATCCCTCCATCATCCCCAGAACAGCTGGGGAAACTTATTAAATGGCAGAATCATTTTGCCCTGGCTGCTGTCGGGTTTGGGCTGCTCTGCTCCCTGCAAAATATATGCTCACTCCACATTTTCCCTGTTTCCACCAGCCTTTCTTCTGTTTACTTATTATTTACACTTCAGTACCTACTGTTTTGTGTGATATTTGATGCTGGGCTTCATGTAATATTACCTTTGATCTCATGCCTGCTATCACTGTCGTCATTCCTGGCTTCCCACTCTTTGATATTTCTGAGCTACTTTTTAAAATCAACACTTCTAACCTTTCCTAATTGCACCCCCTCCCCTAGCCCTCTGTGTTTGAAAACTTCTCATACTCTGATTATGGCACACCTCTTAGCTGCTGTCTATCTTCCCGTCTGCTCACATTTCTTTGAGGTCTCAGCCTGTCCCACATACATTTTTATACAAATAATCTGTGTTAGTGTTATTGCTCCCCTGTGAACCAGCAGATATTTAGAGAGCTTTCATGTTCAACTTTCCCCAGATAAGATATAACCAGCACAGAAGCAGCTCACATCATATTTTGCTACTTCTTGACTGAATATTTCTTTCATGTATTAAGAAAAAAATTAGAAAAAGTGTAAAAGGGCTGTTTAATGGTTTTCCTATAGCAGTGTAAGAGTGGGTGCAAGTGTCTTGCTAAGTATATAAACATAGATAATCCTTACTTTCTCTCTTCTTCCAGGCAACATATTTTTCCTTTATATCTCATCCCTGGAGAAAGGTTCACGAGTGAAAAATCATTGCTAACTTCATTTTTTGCCTCCACTGTGAATTTCTTTCCTGAGGCAATGATAAGAAATAATGGATTCAATGTTTTCCTTCAGAATCCATAGTGTGTAACAAATTGTCTGGTTTATTTATTGTTGCCATATTTAATTTAAGTGTATTAATTTTTCTCCTCGGCTTATCTATTTTATTTTAAGTTCAAAGGACCTTCCAAACATTTTTGTAATATTATTTTAGGAGCCAGATCTGTTTTGTAGTTAGATGTGGAAACTCAGATTCAGGTCTCAAATCTCCCACTTCCTTACATCTTTGTGACCCTCTTTTCTTCATTAGACAGAGGAAGGGACATTTGTAGTTGTATATGGTAAGAAAAACCTGGTGTTCACATTTTAGCTTGTAGGTCCTATTTATTTCGACAGGTGAGGAGTCTCATTAATTAAGGATGAGAAAATGGTGATTAGAGGATCTTAAACCTCCCCTGTCAGGGCCAGACGTTCTGGGCCCTGGTCTGTGCAGATAATCTGAGCCCACCTGGACAGAAGGTTGGAGGGACACAGGCCCCACCCTTCTAAGCCCTCAGTGAGTGAATCCAGCTGGATGAGGCTGTCACATAATGCCATCCATCCTCATCCAAGGCTAGAGAGGCACTGGGGCGTGAGATTGATCCTTGTGCTGTGTCAGTGGCACAGGAAACACCTCAGTGGCCTTTATCTCCAGCTAGACAGCTAAACCAATCCATCACACTGCTCAAATCCAGGCTTACCTCTTGCCCAGGCTGGTAAACATCAAAACACAGAGGACATTTTTTTTATGTGTGTTAAAAAAACCCCAGAGTTCACAGGAATATAAATTATCCTTTGAGAGCTCTTTCAAAGCTCTTAAAAGAAAAAAAAAATGTAAATACCATTAAAATGTTGGTTTAAAAAGTCTTTTCGGTATCTCTTTAGATCTGAAGAGAATATATTTGTTGTCATTTTCTTTTCTGCTCCTTTGGGTTTTTGAAAATACACAGCTGCTTGCTTACCAGAGGTAAGGGATTTGAGGACAGGCATTCCTGATTATGCTGCAAGTAATTGAAGACCTTTCTCCCCGTGGTATTCTGAAATGTTCAGTTTGGCAGAATCACTCTAAATACAGAATCACTGCTTAGGCATTTCAACCAGCAAATAGGAGCTCCCACTTCATGGGCATATTGAGCAGTGAAATGTACTCTTAGCAGCATAAACATGGGAGTGATGAGTGCTGGGCTCTTTGGCTCCCAGGCACAGGTTGGCAAGGGAGGCTTTGTTTCCTCAGTCCTTCCTGGCTAATATTTGCTGAGTGATTTTTCAGAAGTTGTTTGATCTCTTTTGGCTCCTTGGCAGAACGGGAAGTGTTTTGTCCCTGCTCCCATAAATGCTGCTCCATGTACACTGAGATCCTGAAAGGGAAGCCGCTGTGGAACTTCAAAACACTGGGGTTCAGCTGAGAGTGAAGCAGCATCAGCAAGTATGGATTCAGCTTCTGAAGCTGGAGACTGCAGGATTACAACATTCTACGTCCAGATGACTTGTTCAGGCACTAGTAATTTGCTCCAAAACTGACAGCATCCCAGTGCCTCACCCAAGCAGGAGGCACCCCAATAAAGCAGGAGGACAGTTTAAGCAGGAGAATTTGAGGTCTTCATCTTCAACATGGTGTTAAGTATAAGTATTATTTTTTTTCCTCTTCTTTAACTTCCATACCAGATGAGAAAGTTTTGCCCAGCTCGGTTTGGCTTTCCAGGTAGTTCTCTCATTACATTCTTTTGATGGTGGTAAATTGTAGATTACACTCTATGAGATTACTATTTTACTTTGCAGCCTTTTAATTTCTAAATATCAAAATAGCTGCAAATAAAAAAAAAAGAACCTGTCTTCCTTTTCTCAGGGAATATTAAGCATGCGTTTTACTATACTGTTATTAAATGCCACTTGTAGTAAGCCAAGAAAGGAACCTTTTAAAAATAATAATAAAAACTAACCCTTGAAGAGAACCTGTGGGTAATCTATCCCATACATCACAAAAATATTTTTAATAATCTTTAAATAATTTACACATCCCACCAGTATTCTCTCCCAAACTCAAGCTGTGCTTTTTTTTCCTGTCACCTATATGTATTTAATATACTTTGGGATTTATAAAGCAATATGTTTTAGGACAACAAGCACAAGGCTGTTCAAAGCAGGTTCTAAAAGATGTTCCTGGCCTGTAGCTAACAGTTTGCTTGTCATGCACAATAGTAACAGTAAATAAAAGACAAAGAAATAACCTGGGAATACAATCAAGAGAGAAGAAAATAATCTCCCTTAATAAAAAGGAGATTGCATTACATAGTCATGGCTCCAAGTGCCATTAGGATGTTGGGCCTCCATTATCTGTAATTCCCGAAATATTTAATTTGCAGCTCTGAGCAATCTTTAACACACAAGAATTCAGGACTCATGCAAAAGTAATTTGGAAGTAGTCAAACACCCCAACTTTCAGCCTCCCTTTATTGCCTGAGATAGGATTGCTGTACTTCAGAATATATTTTTCACACTGTCAGATCCCTTATTTGCTTTGCTGTGTTACTTTAACTGTGTCTTTTTTCCCCACTCCTTTTTTTCTTTGGGTTTGTAACAAATCCAGGGCTGGTGATTTGCCATTAAGGGAAAGACTGCAGTGTCATAAAGAAACCACTGTGAAGTCAGGGACTGCCACAAGGCATTAATGAGAGGGTCAGGTATAAAATCAGGAGATTCAAGCAATGAAGCTTCTTTTGGATGAATATTGTACAGTATTCCCATCAAGCCTTTCATCTGCACAGCCAGAAAGAGCTGCTTACTGAAGTGCTTCATTAAATTCCCACCTGTGGCATCAACAGTCACATATTCATTGGCAAGATGCAGCTCTGAACAGTAAAACATCCCCACGGGGACCTGGAATTTCTATTGTACTGTGATATTCCAGATTTTACAAGCTGGAGTCAATGTGGAGTTAGGCAGCCTTTGCAGAACTGATCAGGAGTGCATGCATGGGAAATGAAGAAGTTCATGCTGCAACACTGAGGCAGAGTTATACAATTTGGTGCAACAACTGTGCTAATTTGTCCTGAGGATCCACAGCCTGACCCCCAGACTGACATAATGTGCCTTATTGCTGCTGATGTCACTTGAATTACGATGGCTTACTCAAGCTGAGGATCTGATCCTAGAAGTTAGAGGAAAGATTATTCCCCTTTGATGACTTAGAGACAAAGCAGAATAGAACTGTGACAGTGGGAAGCTGAATTAGTCATAGGTGATAATTCAGAAGCACTGGCCTGAAGCTCTGCTGAGGGCACAAGAGGGGATTAGGGGAGATGCTCCCTAGTTCAGGGCATCACATAAGTCTTTATGCAAGTTATGCTGCTGGGAAATAAAGCTATGCCAGCAATGTTGTGTGCTTTTAACCTTCAGTACATTTATGAGAGAAAATAGGGGGAATGAAAATGTATAAATGTGCCTGTCAGAAACCTTGATCGGTCCAGAAGGTTTATAATATGCTTGTAAAAATATACTGTGGTCTATGGGTTTATATGGCAATTCTTAGGACAGAATCTCAATTTTTAAAATAACTGATACTGAAGTCACAGGAGAGAAAGTCATAAAGAAAATTGTACTGAGATAATTTGCTCGTGTTAAAAGGCTTTGTGACTTTAACAAATGAAATGTTTCAGCCTTCATCAGGCAGCCTCTTATTCTGTACATATTTATTCATATGCTTAACCTTGAGCTCTGTGAATTGTCCCATTAAGAGCCCCCCTGATGCCCTGCTTTAATATCAGTTAGTTAAGCCCAGGAAAGGCAAGGAACCCTGGAGAGAAATCAGGATGTTGCTACACTAAGTGCTGCACAGACACACAATAAAAAAGACAGACTCTGCCCCCAAAAGTCTTCCAAGGTAAAGCCAAGAGAAAACAGATGGATAGAGTAGCAGGCTCAGAAAGAGCAGAGGAAGTGCCAAAATGTTATGATCAGTCTGAAAGTCAAAAGTCTGTCCAGGCCTGATTTTGGCAGCCTGAGCTTACTGATGGGTTCAAAGGAAGGGAAATAGGAAGGGTGTGTGCCTTAGGGATGAAGCAGTGAGAGGACAAACAGAAGTTCCCCCTGGAAAACTTAAACTGGTGGGATGAAAATGATGCATATCCACAGATCTTTGCTATAGGATTGGTGCCCATGTGTTCAGGGTGATTTGTCATATGTTTCTCCTTATGCATTTGGGTTCTACAGACAATTCTTAATGTGCTTGTGTTGGGGAAGATAATTAAAGATTAGTAAAGAGACTCAGCACTAGAAAATTGTAATTTTGAATAGGCTGAGTTCTTCATCTTGGAAAAATGTTAAGGATAGATATATAGGAGCTATGTGAGAATAATTTTCATAAGATTGGTATTGCTTAAAGGCAAATATAGCTTTGACTATTTATGACTCTTCTTTTGGATAGTTGCTTTGGGGTTTTTTGTTTGTTTGTTTGTTTGTTTTTGTTTTTGTTTTTTTAAAGAAAAAAAACCCACAGTATTTCCTAATTTCTTTCCTTTCCTTCCTATTCTCTCTTTGCCATGGTTGAGGAATTGCCACCATTAATATTTCATAACCTCCAGAGTATGTGCTAAAAACATGGAAATGTAGAAACAAATCACCTTTTGGTATTAATGCAATATTGCAGAGTGTAGTTCTGAAGGCTGTGCAAAGAAAGGATTAGACTTTCCAGGGGAGGGGGAGCCAGCACTAAAAATGTGTCTAGCAAAGCCCATTGAGAGTTTTTAAACAGTTTAAACAATTTTATCACATCCTGTAGTGACTTATTAACAGTGTCTTCAACCTTTACATATTCCAATAACAACCTGATGTCTTCATCTTATCTTATGGACCTATAATTGGCTGAATCCAGGTACCAGTGCCTGGAGGCCATACAGTCTTATAGACTTTAATGGCTCATTAGCTATTTATTCACTTTAACTTAAATAGCTCAGCCATTTGTGGAAAATGAGCCCTTAAAATAGAATTAGGGGTGTTTTTCCTTTTTTTTACCTTAGTGTAGCGTATAACTTGAACTGCCACTGAATTTGAATTTCCAAATCTGCCAGTTTAATTTGGCCTTGCTGTCTTCCCCTTTCAAAAGGGGTTGTAGCTTTGTAATAACTTCTGATGCTAAAGAACTATGCTGGTGGTACTTAAAAGTGCTAGAATTAAACTTCCTTTAGTTAAAAACCAAGCCAGCCCCCACTAAACTTGTGGCTAATGTATTTTGATAACTCATGCTGACAGGTGTCAGCAGGCTCCCTCAAGCCTTTAATCATCAGAAAACAGAGACTGGAGGGGTCCTACTTAATCTGAATTTTAGCCAGAGTGTTGGGTGGTTCTACCTCACTGTTCAAAGTAGCACAAGCCTGGTGCTACACACACGGTGCACCTTGGGTTGTGTCCAAAATCATGAGCCTGGGAGAGAAGGAGACTGTAAAAGATCACAGAGGACGGGGACAAGGTGATGGTGTGTTGCTTTTGATGTCTCCAGCTGAAACCCCCACTGGGTGTGTTGAGGAGTTGTCACACAACAGGCAAATCCAGTCTCTTCTTTTTCCTGCTGATCTGGAAGGCCCAGCACAGAGGAAAACACGTGTTTTTTCCTGAAAAAAATATAGTTCAATGATGATGTACCATAACCATAACGTTGCTGACTGGTTTTGTTGCACGGAGATGTGCTCTTGGGCTTAAAGGGAGTTCATTTCTGTAACGTGGCAGCCTAATGTGGAACTCACTGGGAGTTTCTCCATGCAAGTCTTGCTGAATTATTCTCTTGTCCTTCACTGCCCAGCGCTGCCATGGGAAGGGCAATGACAAGGTAGGCACGGGCATGTGAAAAAGAGAGAATTACGTGAAGGATGCCATGGAATTTATTGCTACATGTGGCTTTCTGCATCATCTGGGTCTCTGTAGGAAGATGAGGAAGGCCAGGGAGAGCTCTTGCTCCTTGGGATGCTGGCTCTGGGAGATTAGTGATAATGACGGGTGAAAATTCTCTTCTAGTGCCAAACTACACAATTTTCCATCCTAATGGGCCTGTTTCTTTCCCATATCATTAGTCTCAGGCTGCACAGTTTTATTTCATGAATGCATAACAAAAGTATCTGGAAATTGCTTTTAAGCTCCCTTTTTTTTCATGTTTCCTTCGTTCTTTTCCATTATTTGGAATGGTCTGAAAATGTCTGTATTTGATCCATTTTATCTATTACATATTTTGCTGGGGGAGGGTGGATTTGCAAAGGGAAAAAGTAGAAAGTTCATAAAATGCTTAGGAATAAAATAGTACCTTTAATATGAACAGACTGTGATGGACTATGAACGCCAGTGGAGGTGGGGGTAAAATACAGCATTGTGAGAGCTGTGGATGAAGCTGAGGAAAAGCAGGTGCTGCTTGTTCCTCAGAGGAGAATTAAAGGAGAAGTAAAATACTGAATGGTTCTGTCTCTTCCAAAGGGATCATTAAGGTTAGTTTGTTACTTTAATTCACTTAGAGTGGTGCTTAAGGACAATTTGTTCCCAATTCCCCCTGCCAGCTGAAGCAAATGGTTTTCTTTTCTTTTCCTCCCTTTTTACCTGATGAAACCACAGAAAGCATTGTGAGAGGGAATGGCCGGAGACAGGAGCCTTGTTACTCACACCATATCCCCTTTTCATCATTCCCTGTCTGTTTTCTGCATGCTTAACAGTATCTGCAACTCCTAAAACCCAATTTAAATTGATTTCAAATAAGTACCAGAGGAGTACATAAGCAGTGAACTCAGTTTTCCCTCTGTGGCAAGGGAATAGCAGAGATGAGAGCTTGGTGGGCCTTCCTTTTAAATGCATAGTTTCTGCTGCAATTAAATAAAAATAATCTGTCCATTATTGTCCATAAGAAATATTTCTATGAACTGTTTTTTAAAAACCAATATATGTACAAAATTAAGTCCGGAACAGCTTTTAAGACTCTTGCTCTCCCCCAATAATATTGTTAAACTCAAAAAAGTTGCCTTGAAGTTTAATTCCTGCAGAAAGCTGGGGTGTTGTCCATTACCTTTGCTATTGGAAAGATAACAGCAATAGCTTGGTCGGGACTGGGTGTAGCTGTAATGTACACAACATGCTGCTCTATCCTCTGCTGTATCAGAAAGATTGTACCCCACATTGCACAGTGGATAGAGGGAGCACAATCCCTAAACCTCTCCTCTTTCCCTTCCAGTGATTCCATTCCAAGAAACATTAGTAGGATGGTTCTTCTGGGACAGGATAAATCAACATTGCTTCCTAATGAATCATGGTTTCCATGGATCTCCTGAGGTGAGTCTACCTCTGCTTCCTGTAAAGCAGTCGTGTTGACATAATATATTGAGACTTCTGAAATGTGTTTGACTTAGCACTGCACAACATTCTGATTAAAAACAATTATGACTCTAAAAATCAGTGTTGCACATACTAAATGGCTCCCAAAGTGTCTCGATGACAGCTTGCAGAAGGAAGCTCTAAGTCTGGGATTGGCACTGGGGGGAAATGTCCTGTTCCTCTGGGGTCTCACTGAGGGTTTGGCACAGAAACTCCCTCAAAGGTCCTGGTTCCAGCAGGGATAGAGTTAATTTTCTTCTTAGCAGCTGGTGCAGTGCTGTGTTTTGGATTCAGTATGAGGGTAGTGTTGGTAACACACTGATATGTTCCTTGTTGCTGAGAGGTGCTTACCCTAAATCAAGCACTTTTCAGTTTCTCAAGCTTTGATAGCAAGGAGGTGCACAAGGAGCCGAGAGACAGCAGGGCCAGGAGAGGTGACCTGAACTGCCCAAAGGATATTCCATAGCATAGAACATCATGCCCAGTATATAAACTGGAGGAAATTGGCTGGGAGCTGATCATTGCTCTGGGATGGGCTCGGCATTGGTCAGCAGTTGGTGAGCAGTTGAATTGGCATTACTTATTTTTTTAGGGATTTAACTCTCTCTCCCTCTCCTTTTTAATAAATTTAGTATTAATAGTTTATTTTACTTTGTTTCAGTTATGAAACAGTTCTTATTTCAACCCATGAGTTTTAGGGTTTTTTTGGTCACGGTTCTCCCTGGGGTCTCTGTGAGGGGAGGTCAGGGCTGTCCCAGCGCCGGGCAGAGCTGAGCCCTCAGAGACACCGGGGTTGGGAAAGGGGGAAAATGGTACCTGGAAATAAGGAATGAGGGGGAAAGTGTGAGGTGTGAGCCCCAGGGGCAGGAGGATGAGGAGGAGGAGGAAAAGGAGGAAGGGCTCCAGGTGTGGAGCAGGGACTCCACGCAGCCCTGGAGGACCCCAGGCAGGAGCAGGTGGGTCTGTCCTGAGGGAGCGGCGGCCGCAGAGGGGACTCGGGCTGGAGCAGGGGAAGTGTGAGGAGGAGGGAAACACAGAGAGGAGCCCTTAGGTACAAACTGTGACCCACTGCTCCCCATGTCCCCCCATTGCTCCCCCTGTCCCCATATTGCTCCCCCTGTCCCCCCACTGCTCGGGGACAGGAGGCTGAAGATCTGGGAATGACGGAGTGACACTGAGCCTGGAGAAAAGGGCGGGAAGGGGAGCTGGGGAGAAAGATGAGGAGGGATAATGGGGTTTTAATTTTGTCTTGTTCTCACTATCCAAATCTATTTTAATTGGTGATAAGTTAATTTTCCCCAAGTCAGATCTGTGGTGGTCTCTAGTAAGGGGTTTATCTTGATCCACAAACTTTTCCATCTGATTTCCTCTCCCCAGTTCTCCTGAGGAGGGGCAGTGAGAGGGTGTCTGGATGCAGCCCAAGGCCTGTCCTCCAACAGTTCCTTTCTGAAAAGCATCAGAATACACATGCTGATGTGGAAAACTCAAGGTAATCATTTTATTATCTGCTTGAAATGAAGGTTCTGATATACTTTGATTAAAGCCCATGTTAGGGAACAGCTTGTATGAGGCACAGCAGATATTTCCTTAATTTAATGAGCCAAGTCAGGATGAGATCCAGTTAATTTTGCTTAAACTATAATGACTCATTCCAATTGAAGATCTGCCCCTATAGGTCAGTGGAAAAATAAGTGCCTTGTGTTGACTTTGAGCCAAAAAACAGTAACTCAGCAACTGAAGGCAGGATGAGACCCAATGGCAGACAACTGGAGCCAGCAGAAATTCGGGTCAGACTTCAGGTGCTAAAATTTCACACAGAAAGTAACTAAATACTGGGATGATTTACCGAGAGTTATAGAAGGATTTTCATTATTTATTTTTATTATCTTTCTTAAAATCTATCCCAACTCCTACCACAAAATGTGCTCAGGATGCAGGAGTTACCAAGTGACATATTTTGACCTGGATTATACTGGAAGTCACATAGATTAAAGTAGTATTCCCTTTTGGTATAAAAATTCTGTGAGGCTGAATGAGATCACAGCCTGTAATGATAGTGTTCACTGTCTCCTAGCACCACACATGATTAGAAGCAGAATTATAGCATGGTGATTTCATGTCAGAGGACAATGCTTTATTAGAGTTTGATTTACTTAGTAATATAAGGACATTGAGTCAGAGCAGAGGAAACTGCTTTAGAAGTAATTTTTTCATTAGCTCAGTTATTTTTGTTTTCTTCTGTCTTTACAGTGACCTTCATCTGAGTGTAAGGGATCCTGGAAAACAGGAATAGTTTTCTTTAAGTTGTGGTTCACCCAAATATAACCCTGGTGAAGCAGCAATCTGCCTAGGGGACAAATGAGATCTAATGGACTTGGAAATAAATGGATGACCTAAATATAAACATGGAATGGATTCTTTTTGTAATTCCCATCAAGATCATAATAACTACTGGTGATTACTTGCTGGCCACTGTTCAGTCACATTTAAGTACTCAGATGGGGATTTACATCACTTAATTTTCCCATGTATAAGGTAGAACTGGTCTGATTTAGGAATATAGGATCTCCATAGAGCCCAAAGGAAAGAATTAAGCATCTCCAAAGGTGATCTTCCTGTCATATGTTCCTGAGAGAGGTGGGCTAACACAACTTCTAGAAATAACTGTATTACTACCTATAATTAGATTCATTCTGAAGAGATGCCTGACTTTTAGACTCCAACAGAAGAACTGTTGGGAGCTGGAGTGAACAGGCCTGTCTCTGCCTATGGATTCTCATTCCATGCTGCCCATTCAGCTGTTTGTGGAGCTCTGACATGAATCCCTGGGAACTGCCCTAATCCCTCCTGCAGGGGTGTGACAGGAGGATGGGGAGATAGAGGGCAATAATTAGAGCAAGAAGATGAGTAGCCAGGGGTTGCTGCTCAGGAAATCTTTAACTTTCTATTAAGGCTAATTTATTATTTTCACAGGCATATAAATTCACCTACAAACACATTCTTTGCTATTGCATTTTCTGTCCAATTAATCCCCAAGCACCCCACCCTGGAAGGGAACACTGCTGTATTCCTGCAGCAGTATGACACAGCACCTCTTCAGTGGATGCATTGCCCTTGGGTACACCAGAGGTTAGTTAAGCACTATTTCTGCATGTTTGATTACCATGTTGAGTTAATTAATGGGCTGCATGTGATCTCTATTAATTAGACCATGCTCAAGCCTTGATAAAGTGTGTGTCCTTATAGCACAGCATAATAGTTTCACAAATCCCCTACAAACTGCAGTTAATTACAAGCTCATCATGATTTCAGGATTTAAGGGAAGAAAAAGAGATAAAATACCTTTTTTGATGGTTATAAAGTAGTTCTAAGAAAAGTCTTCCATGAAGTGAAGGTAAGGATATTTTTTTTTACAGATGAAATGATGTGGTAGAAAGAAACAATTTTTCTTTTACAAGGATAGTTTGACAGCTGTCCTCTGACTACCTCAGCTGTGAGAAGAACAAGCTTAGGATGGGAAATAGATGGGGACCCATTGCTTCAGTGGAGGGGAGGAAAGGCAGTAACCTACAGTTTCTACTTCTTTACATTTGATAGTCAGCTCTACCCAGCAGTGTAAACTCCCCGTTCCAAATGCTGTGAGGGCACAGCTCCCACTTCTCACATCACCAGCTCCCATCAAAGAAAACCCTGCTGCAATTCACATTTCATCCTCCTTGTCCTTGATTTCAACCCGTTTGACTGTGACACTCTCCTGGACACTCAGAGGCAGATTCCTGACCAAGTCTGACAGCAGGGGTGTCCTGCCTACACTCTTCAGGCAGAAGGTCATACCTTTAGCTTTGGTAAAACAGATACTGCTGCTCTGCCAGCTCCATAGGCTCAAATTCAAGAGTGAATAAGCAAATTAAACAGAACCAGGGAGGGACTCCTGCAGCAGGTGATCAGTGGCTGCCAGGTGGTTTGTATGTGCAGTTCTAATGCATTGACACATTTCTATTGACACATTTCTGAAGCTGCAACCTCAAAAATATGAAAAAGCAACTTTATACTTAACATAATTAACTTTCCACTGGTAGTGTGTGTTCCTTTATTTTGATGTACTTGCCATTTAGGCTGCAGAGGAGGATTATCAATTCAGTCTTCAGGTTTGTGCCAATTTGGCTTTTGGATTTGTGCACTCCCACAAAGTTCCTGTGATTGGTGGGGTCCAAACAGCAGATTCCCATTGAACTTTTTCTTTGCATCTGTAGAAACTTCCACATTTTTCCTGTTTGTATTGATGCAAACCTTGGAGTTCTTTGTCCTTATTTTGGCACAGCTGCCCTTACAGTCTACAAGAGTTTAGGTTGAACACAGAAGACTTTGTCCCACTGGGTTCCATAAAATTCTTAATAATAACATGTAACATTAAGAATAAAGGTTAATATATCTATTATTTACACCTACATAAATTATACATAATATTTAATAAAATTAAAATTTGATAAGCTATGTGGAACTGGCTGTGTTTAAATTAGAGCTTTGCTCTTCCCTCAGTTATCTGGAGAGCAGAGTCCTTCTGCATCATTAGGAATTGCGTGTTTACAAGGATTCCCTCAGGCATAACTTGAACTCTTCAACTGTTCCTCCCCCCAGGATGAAGGCTCTTTGCATGGAAACACCAACTCAGTGGTAAGCTCAAATATAGATGTAAAATTGTCATCAAAGCAGATTAGAGAGTATTTGATCAGTTATTGTCTATCCAAGTCATTTTGTGAGACATGAAAAGCAATCAGCTTTGTTTTAGGAGTGCTGTTTAACTTAGCAAGCATCATGATTAAGACAGATGCAAATGCAGCTCTGGCTATGTTTAAAATGGTGGCTGATCATGATTCTTTTAATCTAAGACCTTATTTAAAATTACTACGGGAAATGTAACAGTTTCTGGGGGAAAAGCAGCATGTGCTACCTGGACAAAGAACCTGCCTGGGTAGACAAACAGCTTTCAGAATGAAAAAGAGTAGAAACCCAGGAAAAAAAAAGCAGAAAAAAAAGGAAGAACAAGAAAAAACCCCACCATCTCAGTAGAAGCTGAAATTACTCAACATTCATTTTAACAAAGCAGAAGAAATGATTCTCAGTATTGTTCAACCGAACCATCCTAAAAGAAGCTTTAGTGCACTGTAAAAGCAAAACTTGTCCATTTCCCTGGAGAAACGAGTGACAGTCTTGCAGCACAACAAATTTCTCCTGCTTCTTTTTCTTAAAAATCACTGGAGCGTGGCCAGCAGCAGGACATACACCTGAGTCACACCCACGGAACACACGGAACGTCATTCCTCTGTGAATCCAGCTTGAAAACAGGGGTGTCTCCTTTTTTTCCCACCGCTGGAAAGGTGGCAAATAACAATGGAGATGTAGCAGTCGCCTGTGCCCTGCAGCACGAGGAGAGACAGCAAATGGAGGTGGGTGTGGAGGAGTTAAATTCTGGGAGGTGGGAGCCGGAGGAGCGGAGCATAGCCGGTGTTTCCCGGTAGATGGCTCCGTGGTACATCAGACCGTCCTGCAGCTCCCGCTCCTCTCCCCGCCGAGCCCTCGTTTTGTCTCGATCCAACCTTTTAGCACAGAACGGATGCGCAGATCTTTGCCTTTTCCTCTGGGCTCCAGTGCCACGCATAGGTGTCTTTTTTTATTGTTATTATTTCCCCTCTGATCGTAACATGTAACTGCGAAACTGCCACAGCAACAGAAATTTTCACAGTTTAACCCCAGGACACAGAATAAACCAGCACTGGGTGAGCTGGTGGGCTGAGAACACTTGTAGCTGTTTCAGTTCTACTGAATTACTGGTTGCACATCTGTCAGATAAAATTTAACAAAGCCAATTAAAGCCTTTAGTTTAATGCAAGGACACTTCACAAGTGGCATTCTCCAGTTTCAGAATTGTTGTTGGTTTGGTTTTTTTCTCAAAGAGCACAATATGGGATTGATGAGTCTTGTTATTTTGCCTATAAAGAGAGGTCTTAAATGCCTAAAAATGCCTGCCAAGTGCAGCCATTCGGTTCTACACCACAGAACTAGATGAGTTTTGCTCCAGTTATAAAATGCATTAATTTAAGATTATACCCCTGTATGCTGTGGAACATATGTAGGTACAGCACAAAGCTAACAATTTGTCAGGCCCTTTTCCAAGGCCTTTCCATGAGGAATGAGATCCCATTTGGATCAATTGCAAGTGAATAGACATTATACCCTCAAAATCATGCCTTTGTTGCTTAACAGTGCAAAATATTGTTGGTATAATTATTTTTGTAGAGTCCTCTTGCCCTGTGGCATCGGTCCAAGAGCGATTCCAGCTCCACCTGGCTCCAACCCAAGAGCTCTCCACATCAGGCCCTCAGGATCCTAATTCTCTCATTCAACTGACTATGACCAGTGTTTGTGTGGTTTTGGTCCAACATACAATGGTACGTGCAGGGAAATCCAAACATTTTTCTACTGTCAGTGGTCTGCTCCAAAAATCAGTCACATCTCTTGCACCATGCAAGTTCTTAATGGATTTATCCTCTGTATTTGATACACTTTTCAGTTCTCCATTCCTGAGTGCGTTTTTTGTGATACTATTTCTCCATTTTGGCCCCTGATGTTTTTGGAGCTCTCAGGCCATTCTGATTTTAAACTCCTGATTCCACACCAGTGGCTGAGGGGCACAGCTTTCTGTGTCAGCTGAAGTGTGAGGAATGAGTTCCTTTCATTCCTGTCCTGCCAAGATTAACTCAGGACCCTTCAGACAGTGTAATTTGACAAATCAGTCTTTGACTAAAGCTAAGACTAACTGATTGAGGAATTTGTACTTGGCTGTGTGTAACAGGTCGCACAGAGTTTCTCTGATGTTTTCTAAACAAGTGGAGAGAGGTGGAATTGGCCACTGTGGTCACAGGAAAGCCAGAGCCTTGAAGACTTATTCTTCATTTAGGGACCATGAAGGAGCTATTTTTTACACAACCCACTGCACACTTTGGGACACACTTTCTCTCTTATCAGACAGTACAAACAGATAATCCAGTTCAAGCTTTTCTCAGAAATTACTTGCAAGAAATACCTCTTCGTGCTACATAACATAACATAAACAATTGCTAAAATATGCAGATCAGGAAAAACTAATGATGTATAATACGACAATGTTTTAACTGTCTTAATTTAGTTTATAGGCACTCCAAAAAAACCCCCGCCAACACCTCTTAAGGAGCCAAGCATCAATAACATGAGCCTGCAGTAGATGAGTAATTACCTCTCGGTGATGAATTCTTAAATATTAATTTGCTATATGCTATTTATCATGTGCAACACTGTAATCTGTGAAGGCAAGGCAAAATCAAGGCTCCAAGTAAAAGGAGAGAGGAGGGTTTTACCAGCCAAGGTGCTGAGTTGCCAGTTCTTTAGACTTGCATCTCCCCCACTTCTCGTCACACATTCACATGACACAACTCGCAGTGCAAGGCCAGTGACATCCTGAGGTGACATCACTACATCCCCTTCCAGGCATGAGTTGAATTGCAGGAACCAGCTGGATGTGCTGGTTGGTAGGGGAAGGTGGTAATGTCTGAGACTTTTACAAATTTACCAATTTGCTCCTAAATTACTGCAGCATTATTTTGGCTTCCTTGGGAGGTGGCCAAAGAAATACTCATGGGTCTGTTTTTGCCCTTAGCAAAGAAGTGCTGTTCCTGTTGTTAGTGGGCTCTGGGAATATCTTTGCAGAACAACTTCTCTGTGATCAGATCAGGGTATATTTGCATTGCAAAGCACAATATATTAGAGACACCCCAGCTAAATACAAACGAGTGAGGTCAGATACTAAAGGTACTTCAGCTCCAGTCCTATACAACAACCCTAATTTACTCTGTCTCGTAGACTGTATAAAAAAACCCCAAGTATTTAACATTGAGTCCTGAAATGTCATATTTGAAATGGATCTGAGATTATAAGTCATGCTCTTCCACTAGAAAAACTTCACTCCTTGGACTTCAGCTCTTCCCTGTCCTATGAGAGGGCAATCTGTATGTTAGACAGGTAAACAGAAGGGAAAAGTGATGCATTTCATTTGCCTTGAAAGTAAATAAACTTGATTTGGAGGATTTGCTCCCAGGCTGAGCAGCCTGTGTTGGTTGGGTAGGTGGTATTTTAATGCACAGTTACATTGTGCTGCTGTGGTTGTGGTCATGCTGTAGTCACACTTTGTTAGGGTTGTACTGTGGCCATCACTGGCAGTCACTGAGACTGCAGATTTCTGACTTGGGAGAGAGGGAAACTTCAGCCCCTACTGAGGTTTCTTATTCTGCTATTAAAAAGATTTCTACAAGTACCCCAGTGTGCTTAATAGACAATGCCAATAAACACTGGGATGGAAAAAAAAAAAGAGTTCTACTTTTACTGCTTATTGGTGTAGCATTATTGAGAAGTGATTTCAACCATTCAGGGCCCCAAGGGCCTAATTAAAATGGCAAATCTCCACAGAGCCTGTGAAGTTACAATACTTAGTGGCAGAAATAGGAATAGGAATCACTACTTTTTCATTGTCTTCCTGGTAAAATGTGCTCATTTTACAGGAGAGGTGCATCAGGGTGGGCATTTTCCTTCATTTGGAAAGCAGTGGACTCCCAAAATTAGGCAGAGAGAACACTCACTTGTTTTTCATCTTTCATAATGGTTTATCCAGTAGAAAAATAAGGATAATTCCACCCACACTTCTCACAGACATTCTGTGGAGTGCAGAAGTTTTCCAAGGTCCTTCACAGATTTCCTGCAGAGTTTTACCTGGGGCTGTAAGCCAAGACACAAATCCATGGGTGGGTGTTATGTGTTTGCAGCTGTCTGAAAGGCCCTGACTCTCCTTCCCTTTGGGGTATTACGAAGTTGAGGATAAAACTCCAGGTAAAATCTACTGGAAAAAGTATCTGTACAAGGGCTCAGGTTTAACATCTGTAGATGTTAAAAATCAGAACATTCCTGTCCACCTTTGCTTGTGCATTCCCTGTCTGCTCGTGCTTCCTCTCCCACACCAGTGAGTATCCAAGAGTGTGTGTGTGTGTGCCACAAATATGTACTTTTATTAAGGAGCAGCTACTGGGGGAGTAATCACCCTCTAATTCATCAGTTCCTCCTCGTGGGAGCAGAGATTGCAAAATGAGCAGCACACTCAAACCTTTCACCACCTGATCCCAGAGAGACACACCGTGTGCTCCTTGGGCTGATCCTCCAGGGAAGCACATTTTCCAGCCCTGCATCATCCACTTTGGAAGTTGTTTACTTTCTTTTAACACAAAATTTTTAAATGATACTTAATCACACCAAAGAGCTTTCTTTTCCTCAGACAAATTACGTATTTACATACAATTCTCTAATTGCTTACAACATGTTGTCTTCCAAATGTAACACCTGCTTGGGGAGGCTGCTAATTTAGATATAACAAGGTAAACGGTGGAGTTCTGTGTTTTATAGGGAAGGCAGGAGAAAAGTAATTTTAAAAATATAATTAATTAAGATTGTATAATAATAGGGATTTTTTCCCCATATTTCATTGCAGCCTTTGTAGAAAATGATTTGTTTTTCTACTGAATAAGGGTAAATTTGTAGGGGAAATTTGGCTAAATTATATGACAGAATTGAAAAAGAAAAATCATGTTTCCAATTTAAAAATTGGGATACCTTAAAGACATGCATTACATGTCAGACATTACAGTAAAGGTTCTTTCCCCAGAGGGTGGTTGGTCACTGAACAGGCTCCCCAGGGCAGTGGTCACGGCCCCAAGGCTGCCAGAGCTCAAGGAGAGTTTAGACAAAGCTCTCAGTCACATGGTGGGATTGTTGGAGTGTCCTGTGCAGGGCCAGGCGCTGGTTTGGATGATCCTTGTGGTTCCCTCCCAGCTGGGGACCCTCTCTGACCCCACAGTCCTGCTGCAGTGCTCTCCCAGAGTGGCAGCATTGTGAGGGTTCCCTCTGCATGTGCTTCCTTTCTGCACCCACCACTGTCACTTGGCATCCTTGAGCCTTTTCTTTAGAGCTGCCCCTGTGCCCACAAGAGCAATGATGGAACGTGCTGAGTTTTCTCTGCCTCTTCCTTATACTTTCTTTCCCTTTCCCAGCCCTACTGAAAAGACCTCTCCAAAGCCTCTTCCTTCCATTTGTGTCTACCTGCACAGTACAGTGGGGAGTGAATGTTCTTTGAGGTTTCAGAGGCAAGGAGAGGTAGCTGCTGGCAGGCAGAGCTGTATCTGTGCTAGTGGAAGTGTTGCAGTTTAGAGTTGTTTCCTTTACTGACAAAAATGTGTTTCTGTTACACTTATTCTGCTCGTCTTGTTCTGCTCTGTGCATCATAATCTAAAAGGCAGATCTGGTTGTGGCTGCAAAAATGTTGATTGAGATGAAACACAGGGAAATGACCTGGGCTGAGAAAAGCATTTTGATTTTCTTTAACCATGTTTTGTATATTGTCTGAGACTGTTTGTAGAAAATAATTGTGTAGGGATCTGTCATTTTTGATATTCCTACCACTCAATTTCATTTGTGGTTTTTTTCTTCCTCCCTCCTCTGAAAATCTGAATGTGTTTCACAAATTGCTATTTTCTCAAACTCATATTTAAATGTAGTTTGTCTCCTTTTTAAAAATGGAGGGAAAATAAGACACCTCCTTTGTCCACTGTGTCCAAGTAGATGGGTTCTTGCCTCCAAGCTGGGTTTTGGTCCTCTCAATGAGTTTGAGCTTCAGCAAACCCAATTCTATATAGCTCCAGAAATGTTTTTCCTTTTGGTCTGTGGCCTGATTATCTGTTCTTCACATTCTCATGAGCCACAGACTCTCAGCTGTGCTGCAAATCTCCTGCCTACTATTCCTGAAATCCCCAAAGCATTCTCAGCTCCCAGCAGAATCCAGCTGTGTCCCTCCCACTCCCACACTACACCTGAGTTGTTTTTAAAGGAAACATAACACAACCTGATAACCAAACACAGCCAGCACAGAGAGGGGGTTAACTGATCTTTGTGGACTCACACACAAGTCTGAAACAGAACTCAGGTCTTGTCTGTCCTTTTAGCATTTGATTTCACTGTGGAACATCCCTGCATCTGTAAAGATGGCTCTGTTAAATTTAGGGCCTTTGATAACTGTGCTGTGACAAGCTGTAGTTGTGCCACACAATGCAGGGCTCTGACTGTATTTACAGAATATTTACAGACTTGTTTAAAGCCACTTCATACTTCCTTTTTTTTTCCCTGAGGTACCTATTCCATTTTACATCTGAGTCTTGCTAAATCCTAAATGAGTATATATGGAAGGGACAGGAGGGGGGTGTGGAATAATAGAGATTTTTTTTCTTTGTACTTGAAGTCCATTCTGTGCTGCAAGCAAGCAAATAGCTTTACCACCTGCAGCTATTTGCAAGCCAAAACAAAATGAGCTGATGTTCTCTATCCCATTCCAAGCATACAGGTGTCCCCTGTATGAAAAGTGTTATTGCCATTGGCTTCACTGTTAATAGTGTCAGCCCAGAACCCAAATGGCTCTGTTTGGGAATTGCCCTTTCCCCTGCACTGGGCTGTGCTGGCAGGGTGGGTGAGCCTGGTCACCAGGCTGTGCCTCCTTAACAAGGAATGTTTGTGGTTAAACAGTGAAAATGATCCAAAGTTCCTTTAATAACTGTGGTCTGGTTGTTGAAAGCAAAAACCCCTAAACAAGGTCTTGAAGTCCTTTTTAGAAAAGATGCAGACCTCCAATTGCAAGTACACCAGGCTTCTCTATCCTCACCCATCGGCTCCTGATTGCATTGTTACCTGCATTTTCTTAGAGTCATACAATGATTTATGTTGGAAGGGACATTTAGAGGTCATCTAGTCCACCCTCCCTGCAACCAGCCAGGAAATCTTGCACTGGATCATTGCTCAGAGCCACGTCCAACCTGACCTTGAATGTTTCCAGAGGTGAAGCATCCACCACCCCTGAGTGACCTGTGCCAGCATCTCACCACCCCCATCAGATAAAATGTCTTCCTTATACACAGTCAGCACAACCTGTTGGAAAAAAATATGGTTGTGTTGAAATAAAACCTTCTCATGGGAATATATTTTCTAGTTTTGACAGGAAGGATGTTTCAAGTCTGAGGTAGAATTTCATTGGCCTGTTTGCCTGTTCACAAGGCAGTGATCAGGACACTCCTTTGCCTGCTTTGTCTCTCAGTCAGGATTCCTCTGACTGTGAGGGCAGGAGGTTTCCATGTTGATAGGACACAAAGTTTTATTCATAAGTGCTTAATTGATAGGCATATTAATGGACCAAAATAAGCTGCCTTCCCTCCCTTTTGTTGTCTCCAAGAACCTAAACATTTTCAAACTAGCTTGTGATTCCTGCCTTCGTACCCCACACTGAAAATCTTGGACTTTTTTGCTGCTGTTATTATTTCTTTTGGAAACCTAAGGGTGGTTACTGAATTCAGCTCTGAAAGCAAGACTTTAGAAGTCTTATCTTCATAACCAACACAGACTGAAAGCAGCTGAGAACCCCCTTCACCTCAATTCTGGTCCAGTTCAGAAGTGAGTGTGAGAGAACTGGAGAGCACAGGCTGTGCAACAGCAAAGGAGTCAGGAAAATAAGAGAGCCTGGCTGAGGCAAGAGGGAAAAAAGAACAGTGATGCAAATCAAAGCAGAGAGGCAGGTGAAAAACACACACTGAGGCCGTGGAGTTAATAGAGACTCAGAAAAATCGTGTTATCGTTTGGTTGGAAACCCCATCGAATGTGCCTGGCAGAAGAAATTTATTTAGATATAACTTCAGAAAATCCCACAAAGGATCCACTCCGTCACGTGAATGCTTTGCATTATCTCCCAACACACAGGTGGCTTTGGGATGCAACCTGCTGCATAACAGATGATTTGCCTGTGTCTCAGGAGCCACCCTTGCTGCATTGGTTTTGAGCCAAAAGACTCTGACAATGCAAAAGATTTGGGAAAGGCTGATTGCTTACCTTGTGAAGTGAGCAATTAAAACAGAATATCTGGATTGTTTTCATTGGTCATTAGAGGGTAGTTCAACTAACTTACTACTTACTGCTTTTATTCCCATAAATGTACTTAATATAATTGTGGAGACTGAAGCACTGCAAAATAAGCCTTGTTTATATGTATGTGTATTGACATCACTGTCCAATTTGGTCTTTGGTACAAATTTCATTAGCAGAGAATGCATAAACACAAGTCTCAAGCAGCAATCAATATTTCACTAATATGTCATAAAGCACTACATCATACATTTACATAAATGATTAAAACTTCTGCTTTGCTAATGCACGTGGACTTGGAGCAGTGCAGATAACAATGCTGCACGCACAGCATTTATTAGCACTGTCTTCAGCATTACTGAGGTTCAAAGACAGGGCTCAAGAAACTGCAGCAATACAGAGCCACTAAGTAAGAACTCTTGCCTGAAATGAGGGAGTTCTACTCAAAGTAACACTGTTTTTTTGTTGGTTTTTTGGGTTTTTTTTCTGACAGTCATAGTGAAAACAAGTCAACCCCCTACTCAGCTGTATAAGTTTCTGGGCTCTGAGACTGCTAGAGTTTAGTTACTTACAGCAGTTTTTTTGGAAGATCAATTCCAGGTTATTTTAGTGATTTAAATGTGTGAGGCAAATGAGTGTTGTGCTCCTGGTCCACAGTGACGTCTGTAACTGAAACTTTCCCATGTATGATATGGAAATCTTGCAATGGTTATCGTGGCCTCATGATCCTATAGTTTGTAGTCCAGAACTACAGTCTGTGCACATATTTCAGCAGGATTTGGATTAGGTCCTTAAAAGAAAAGAAGTTTAACCATCTGTATGCAGAGTCCCCATCTCCCAAAATGTGCAGCATCCCTCAGATGTATCTGTAAACACTTCAGCATTTTCATTGCTATGCTGCTGCTTGTCCAGTCTTTCAGAGAAATATATTTTGATTTCCTGTTTCTGGAGGGATGTTTGCTTATCTTCTTTCAACTGCCTTGGCCTTCAGGAAATTGAAACAGAAGGGCTAAGACCCCCTGCCAGAGATTTTGTTTCACAGTGTTGTGGTGCTCTTTATGGCTGAATGATGAATACCAATTTAATTATATTTGGGAGCCCTGGCTGTGTTTTCTTTTGTTAAGTCAGAAGTGTGGAAATGAGTTTCAGCTACTGTTAAAAAATTGCTACAGTACCACTATAAAACACTGAATTTCCACTGTATCTGGCTTGTTCTACAGCCCTTCTAAATTGAACTCAATTAAGCTGCATGTCTCCTTTATTGTCAAAGATATAAAACTGCCCCAGTCACATGTGGGATGTGGTAATGCATTAAATCAGGAGATTTGTCAATACCTCTAAACCATGTCCTAAGGTGCCCTTTGCTGAAGCGCCTTTTAAATTAGTGTGAATGGCTGCAGGTATAATAAATACATCTCTATCTGTGTTTAGGATATTTATTATGGAATGGAACTGAGGGTGTGCCATGAGATGAAGAATAATTTTGCCACATTAAGACTTGTGAGCGCTGTTTGTGTGCAGAGAT
>JAWWLV010000021.1:17132091-17145329 GCA_035041135.1 Platyrinchus mystaceus | reverse complement strand
GGAACTGAGGGTGTGCCATGAGATGAAGAATAATTTTGCCACATTAAGACTTGTGAGCGCTGTTTGTGTGCAGAGATAGATAAATGAGTATGATCACAATAAGTATGATCATGATTTCTACTATGGGCAAGTGACCCAAATGTCATCTTTGGAAACAGACTGGACCTAAGTTCTCCATGCCCATCACTTCCATTGGGCTGTGGGAAGTGCAGCACAGTGTTTAGGGAGGGTGGAGTTGCTCTGTGATGCAAAGGTGGCAAGTCAGAGCAGTCCCTGTGGCTGAGCTGCTCTGCAGCCAGGACACCCAGGGGAAGAGAATGTTGAAGAAGGGACATGCAAAAGGAGGTTTCCTTCTTCTTCCTCTTGGGTTTCAAGATGCCACTCAGAAATGCCACACTTGCCTGATGTGTGGGAGCAGCAGCATCTGTGCAAACCTCAGTATTATTTTCATACATTTTAACAGCTGTTGAAACACAACCAACACTTGTGATTCCAGCCACAGTTTTCCTTCTGCGCTCTCAGACAGCATCAAACACGAAATTGTGATTACAAGACATGTTGTTTGCTTTTCTGAGTGGTGCAGCAGTTTATGTCACAAGAGATATAATCTGAAACACAGGGGAAGTTCTGGAATGAACAGCAGATTTTTCCATGAACAAGCCCAAAGCATGACATTAATTGACTGTACAGACTTCAAACAGAGGACATGGTATGAAAATGCCCCTCACAATATCAACACAGTTATCACTTAATGTTCCATATATAAAGCACTCATGTATCCTGTAATGCTGCTCTGTTTTCTTGCCTTAAGAACAGGATGTCATAGCACTGTCTGTCAGAACTGTGAGCAAAACCTTCGTGGAGAGGGAGAAGTCTCAGATCTCTCATTATGAGGAGAAGGTGAGAGATGTAAGAAGTCCTGGTGATCATTCCCTCTTGGCCTGCTCAGGATCCTGCAGGGATTCACATTTTGTTACAGTTTTCCTTCCTACAGTTCTGAAAGTTTGCGGCTTCATTATCACTTTCTTGGTTCCAAAAAGAGCAGGGAATTTTCCTGCCCTCTACTTCATTTGCTGCAAAATTGATAAAAAGTTGTAGTTAATAGAAGGGGAATCAATGGAACATAGATGGATGAGGCACTGGTGGAGGCATCAGGAGCTCTAACACTGATTTATGGGACAAGTGACTTGGGGCCATATGCAGTAAACCACTTGAGCATTGTTCACAATCTTTAAATTGCATCCCCAAAGTATTCCAGCTGAATACTGTAGTCACCAAGCTATGCTTTCTACTGCTCCCATTTCTGACTTAATGAATCTTGAATTCCTCTCTGCACAGGGGCCAGCTTTAAAAGGACTGTTGGAGGATAGTATTCATTTTCAGACAGTCTTTCCTCCTCTGAAATCTACTTTTTCAGACCCTTTCCCAGTCCCTAAGATATAGCTGTTCTGGGAAAACTCATTGGACTACATCTCTGAGAGGAATGGCTCAGTGAGACCACACCAATATGATCAACAGGAGTGTTGGTGGACATCTAATTTCTGCAGCTGACCATGCTCAGTTGCAAGGGGGAGCTGCTCTGAGGGCAGGGGCTGGAAATTTTGTTTTTCCCAAACTATAGGTAAAGAGAGTGTTAGAAATTTATGGGAAGATGGGACATAATGAATCTCATAGGGATAAGCTGGTGCCAATCGAGGGATGAGCTGTATTATCAAGGCAGAGTCCATCCAGGTTTCACTGAGTTAAAAAGTTTGCTGAATGTTGTGTTTGTAATCATGGGTAAGTTGTTCAGCCTGAACTAGGAGCAAGAAATGCATTCCTCTCCAAAAAATAGGTGATTCTGCACCATATGCTCCGAAATGGAATTTTTAGGTACTCGGTGAAATTTTGAGTAAAAGCTCTATTACTTCTGTGAAGGAGGGGCCTAAAGGACAGGAAAAGGGAGCAGGAGTGTGCTTTGTACTTAGGTACCTGTGTTCTGATTCTGCTTCATTTTATAAACTATATTGGATGTAGTTTTTCTCCATGCCTTGAATGCTCATTTACCTCTGGAAAGGATTTTGTGATCAATGCATGGAACATGTTTATTAAGCACGAAATATCACTTTGTTTAGTTGATGATTGAGCTGAGGGCCTCATACAGGCTTATAGCAGAACATAAACCAAGGCAGAGAGAAAGAAACAATAACTCAGTTCAATTACAGAAAGAAAGAGGCACAGCTTTGCTGCTGAGTCACTTGAGCTGTATGAAATGCACATCATTTTCATTCCCTCTGGTATCAGAGATGCTTGTTTTCTTCACACCTTTAAAATACACCAGCCTCAAAGTCTCCTGTGACCTCCTTCATCCCAACCATCCCAAAGTGTTTTCTGTACTGAGACTTTGGAGGGTTATCACTCCCCATAGGACAGATGGTGGCAATTGCTCACTGTGAGCAGGACCATCCTGGAGTGTCTGAAGCAGGTGGATGGCCCAGAAGCTCAGAGATACCTGAGGGCAAAACTGGGCCCATTTTTCAAAAGTGACAGTTAAAGAGTTCTTTAGTCTTTTCTAAAGAGACCATTGCAGGTGTGACACTGATTCATCTCTGAGTGATGTTCACCAGACCAGCCAGAAGGGTCAGAGAGTCTCCAGGGGCGTTCGTGGTGATGGGACAAGATCTGACTTCAAAATGGAGCACCAAATCAGCTTTACAGCAAGCAAAACTCCCACTGATTTGAATTCCTACAGGAACAGGTCCCAGCTGCTTTTTATATAGCATGTTTCTGAAATAAGCAGTGATCCTGCTCTCCCTGTGCTGGCTGTGTGGCCACTGAACCGCCAGCCTTTAATTTGCTGTAGCTCATCCTTCCCTGTCAGATTTGCATATTCATCCAGCACACTGAAGTTTTCTCATTTCACTTTGTATCCCTAAATGCAGCCAGCCATAAGCTCATAGATTCACAGATACTCTTTTAAGGAACCCCCCGACTGTGCTGCTTCTGTATTCAACCAGACACAGGGGTCAGTAGTTTTCCACACCACCATTTCTTTCTCATCTCTTGCTCTGCTTCTTCGAGCCTGGGCCAATTTTTCATTAAGGAAAGCTCAGCAGTAGAAAGAACACATGAGGCAGCAAAAGCAGAGTAGTTTTTTCCATTTCCTACTGCCATATGATTTTTTATTTTGAAATCTAAGCACAACATGAGGCATGCTGTTCTTCAACCCACTGAATTGGTAACTCACTTCTCTGTATGTTGTCACTAGCAATCATGGACTGGGGAAAAACAATCTTTCCTAGTACTGTTCCTTCCTAGGTAAAGGTAATAGAAGCATTGCCTTCTAGATGAAAGATTATCCATACCCTTCTACTCTGTCTCATATGGTGATTTTTTGGGGTTTTTTGGGGGGTTTTTGGGGGGGTTTTTTTGAGAATATAAGAAAAGTTTAAAATTTTCACCCTCAGGGTCCTGTCTAAGCACTGAAGTTTATTTCATGCCTTTAAATCAGAGCTGTGTTAATCAAAATACTTTCCATGGAATTAGCTATCACTGGTTAACCTAGGTTTCTCCCTGACATCACAGAATCCCAGAATGTGGCAAGTTGGAAGGGATCCACAAGGATCATCGAGTCCAACTCCTGGTCCTGCACAGGAACCTCCCCAAAAGTCACACCATGTGCCTGAGAGTATCATCCAAATGTTTCTTGAGCTCTGTCAGGCTTCCCCACTGCCCTGAGGAGCCTGTTCCAGTGCCCAACCACCCTCTGGGGGAAGAACCTTTTTGTAATATCCAACCTAAACCTCCCCTGACACAACTTCAGGCCATTCCCTTGATCACTGGTCCCCACAGAGAAGAGATCAATGCCTGCCCCTCCTCTTCTCCTCACAAACAAGTTGGGAATGTTCACACATGTGGTAATCACATTCACCAGCAGTGCTGCCCATCTGCTGAGGGTGGGGATTGTCAGCTATGGAGTGTTATGTCTTAAGATGCTCCACCTTGGTCTCTTGCAATCACCTGTCCATGTTCTTGCTCTTGTTGGAGGTACAGTGTTGAAAGTTTTGTTAAGTCCCTTAAATATTAGGGAAGGAATTCTGCTTTTCTCCATAGTCTTTGTCCTTCAGAGCCCACAGAGGACCAGGTGCCTTGGTGCAGGTGCAACTCTGGATTATGGCAAATGGCCACATTAAAATTCTGGCATAAGAAGGAGACACGTCTAAAGGGGATCTACAGTGGAATGAAGCACTGAATTAATGGTGCTGTGGAAATGCACAGCTATATCAGGCTGGGAGGCAGCCCACAGGCACAGCCTGGAAGTCTTAACAGGGAGAAGAGGGATTTCAAATCCTCTCCTATACTTTCCCTAGGCCTCCTGGAGAATACCCTCCCAGGAGTAGATGCTGCCATGGGAACAGCAAGAAAGAGCCCTTTAATATTCTGTGCATAAAGTAGACATGCTGTCAATATGCTTTTAGGATGGTAACATTTCTGACTTTAATGATTAAAGATGCAAGAGTATGGTTTGGTTCTGTATTTCCCAATGAAAATTAAACCCTGCAGAGATTATGGATAAATGACTACATATCCCAGAACATAATTTGAGCAAGTTCCAGACCAGTGACCAGAAGAAAATTCAACTCCTGAACACAAAGACATGTTTGCAGCCATGAACACTATCTGACAGGGTAACTAGATTATGTCAGATTTTGCTTAAAGGCAAGTAAAAGTAAATAAACCTGAAAAATTACTTTACAGTGTATGACTGTAGGTGGTGAAAAATACCTCTCATGAAGAATTATGATCCAAGCCGGAATTACCTTTATGTCCCTAATCTGCTCTCAAGGCTTCCTTTTTGTCTTTAAAATAAAAAAAAAAAAAAAAAGGAAGCTGCAACCTTAATATTTCTTACATGTCAGCTCAGACCCCCTTGGGTTAATACATTCCACAGTCTTGTTGTTTACTTCTCATTAAGCTAAATGTTTTATGCAAATCATCTGACATAAAGCCAGACGACCAATCTAGAAAGGCTGTAATTCCATCTGATGAGTTCATTCAACTGAAATCTGTACTTAATTTCCATAATTATACTACCCTATTCTCATAATGTGAACTGATTGCTGCAAAAACACGAAATAACTAAAATGCATTCAGATTTAAAATATGAAAATGATATGTCCCTTTGGGCACAAGAGTTATGTTTTACAAACAGTTCCTCTATTTTCTTTTTTTCTCCCACAAAAATATCTCTTTATTTAAGGCTTTGCCAGCCCTATTTAAAGACTATTAAAATGATAAGAGTTATTCCTAATGCAGTTTTGCCTTGATAGTGGAAAAAAAAATGAAAGAGAAGGAAGAATTAGAGGAAAAGAAAACAAAATTGAGAAAAAAATGACACCAGGATATTAACAATTATATTAATGTGATGTGCTCAGAAGCCTGAAGATTGTTATCTTCCTTGTCATGGAGCTTAAACTCAGAACAAACTGGCTGTGTTGATGCTGACAAGTCTAAGTGTCTTCTTAATTATACAATCAGACAAATTAAGTTACTACTGCACCAATCAAGCTGTAAAAGACCGAGTGTCACTGCTTTTCATGGGGCTTGAAGGAGCTGACAAGGGGCTGAACTTTCTCTGGGGACACTCAAGTCTTTCAAAAGTCGTGCTCAAACATCTGCTTTGGTTGCTCAGAACCAGAGAGGGAAGCTGTGCTCCAGCTTTGAGTTGGATTTATTGTGGTATTTCAAGGATTCTAGTCCGAGAAGGGGTGATATCTGTTCAGCATGCCCCATCCTACAGGTTCCTAAAGTATTCCAAGGTAACTCCCCTAAAAAGCAAGTCACTAAGTAATGAGAAGTAATGAAAAGCCAGGCTTTTTGTCTTATTGCTGTCTGGTTGTATAACTAGTCATTTTGTAGAGAACAGTTCTGGAAACCTGATTCAAAAGGTAGGATGCAAAAGAGGCACTTAAAGAGGTTGAATGGCATTAACCTGATAGTGTTTCCACCTCTGTCAGGGCACAGCCTTCCCTGTTAGAGAAGGGAAAATCAAAGTGCTGCCTCTTACCCAGAGTAAGAGCAAACCAACCCCTCCATCTCACTCGTGCTGTGTGAAAATTGCTCTGATATTCAGAAATGAAAGCTTCTGTTCCAAACAAAACATCTCAGTATTCTGCCTCCTGCACAGAACAATCCCACTATTTCCTTGGATTACTCAGAAAGGTGGTGGTTATTTTTATGTAAATGTCATTGATCCCTCTCTCAGGTTGAGCCACGTGCTGCATGATCTCCTTCTCCAGTATCAACTGGGAGGCCTTGACTATGTCCCAGTTTGTGACTGCCCATTTGTCTGTCATCCAGGATTTGTGGCACCAGGTCGATTTTTTGGATGTGGGTACACACCCCTGCCTGGTACCCTCTCCTAAGGAAGCAATGCTACAGCAATTCAGCTCTGCTAATGATAATTGTAGCATTGTGCTTTGAAACCATCTCCTCCTCTGTGGGGGGAAAAGGGAAAATTGCAGCAGTTTTATTTCTATTATATTTTTAATCACTCTTGTCTTCTTCTCCATCTAAACTTCGTTTGTGTGTGGTAGCTGGTTTCAGGATTGGCTTGAACTCTGTGTGCTCTTAATTTGCAAGGAGCTGAAAAATGTAGTTTTAAATCTTCCAGAGGCTTGAGTGTGCAGTAGACAGTTATATATGATGGATGGTGAAACCAGTTAAATATGCCACAGCACTGTGAGCCTGCACAATAATATTGCTCCAGGAATTCTATAGAATGCAGATAATTCTACTGTTACCATGATGACTTTTCTGGGGAAAAAAAAAGAGAGCAGAATCACATTATAAAAATAAGGAGTAATCCTGTTAAATTCAAACTCATCCAGCTAAATCACTTCAGCTTTCCCATGTCCCTAGTTTAAATATCCTCAGTTGCCTCCCTTGAAATGAGAAACACTCACAGATAAACAGCAGCAGCCACTGCTGTGTGGGGAGATGGATGGCAGCCCATCTGTCATCCCTGCCCAGGAATGCTGAGATGTGCAGACCTTGGTCAGACAGAAGCTCGTGGGGCCCTGGAATTCAGGAAGTGCTTAAAGAACTGGGGCAAACACGGGGCTTCTGTGAAGCTGCCTCCATTTCATGATTTGTTCTGGGAAGGGATGTGCAATCCAACAGAGCTCCTTGCTGAGGCTCTTGCTGTTTATGCTTCAGAAGCAAGAGTGTCACTTACTTAATTGCCAGTATCACTTCCTGGAGCAACTGGTTATTCTGGAAGAATGAATTCTCGCTTATTCAATTAGTTTAATGGCCTGGAAGTCTCTAAACCCAAATGCATGTTCCAGCTAACTGGAAAGCTTCCTGTGCTGAAAACAAAGGTTGTTCATGGCCTTACGGATTATTAAGTTTATATTTTTTAATCAGAACTAGGAAAAAAAAATATTTTTCCATAAGCCAAGCCCTGGAAGTTTTACAGTTGAGAGAAGTCCCTTTAAGAAACTAAACTGCATTTTATGAGTCTGCAGGAAAGGCTAATGAGGGCAATTTGAGAGGGATGTCATTTGTTCTGAAAAGTGTTGGCCATTGTAGATTCCTTCATCTATTGGAGAGAATGACCTAATTTTACACCAGATGAGCCCAGTTCTGGATCTGGCAGTTTGGATTCGTGTGCACTGAACGAATCTGCTTTTACTGGGCTTATTTGCATGAAGCAATTTGGATGCAGTTTGGTCATAAAAAGATTCTTCCCTGTATTTTGCTGGAGTTTTCTAAGTGGTAGAGTATAGTAAGTACTCAATGAGGAGCCCAAGAATATTTTTTCACTGTTTATGGCTCCCTGGAATTTACCTTGAATCAATCCCAGTATGTTATTGGAACAGTTTTCACCGAATACATATTTGGTTTGTTTCTCTCCTCCCTTCCTTTTCCTGCCACTCAAAATTACATTAATTCAAATGGGTTGGGTTTATATTCCATAAAATTTCCATGGGTTGCAGCACTGATTTGCATTCCAGTTGAGCAGACTTAACCATTAATAGTGCTTTTTACTGTGATTAGAAGCACTACCACTTCAATTTACTACACAAACACCACCACTTTTATTTTTATCTTGTAATGAGATACCTGTGTGCATCACAGAACTTGTTGGTTTGTGCATGTGAGGACTGGAATGAACCAACCTGGTGTGAGCACTCTGTTGCCACAGCTCTTCTCCTTCCAGTCCTGTTTACAGCTTCTCTGCCTGTACCCAGCTCTGTGTTACAACACAGGCACATCCTTGGCTGTTCTGGTGCAGCTTCTCAGTATATTGCTACAAAACCTGGGAGATAAAGCATTGTAGGCATAGATGGCTATTGCTGAAATACCTTTTCCTTGTTCAGTCAACTCACAAGGCACCAGTTAAAGTATTATCTAAAAATTAATAACAGAAAATTGGCTTCTTAAATCTTAGCTGCAGATCTGCTAAATATCAGACCTTGGGAGCAGAGGGAGTTGAATTGTCATCAAGAAAATGACTCAGAAGGATTTTTAGTGGCTGTTCAGTGCTTTCAAGACAGCAGTTCACTAAGCAGAGCCTCCAGCTTTAACCTCCAGTGATAAAGACCAAACTCAACTGGCTCATGGAGACGTGAGAAAGTTACTTCCTTTATTTGTCCCCAATCCAGAAAGCAGTTTGGGATGTGCTTCTGCCTTGTTGGAGTCCAACAGGGCTTCAAACCCATCCCTTGAAAAGCAGTTTTGATGTTGTTTGCACCAGGTGAAACAAAAAATAGGATGAAATAAGGGACTAAAGAGAGACTTGAGGGATGGCAGGGGGACACATACGTGCAGAGAAAATATTTAGTATGAAAATCAGTATTTATCAACATGTGCAAATATTGTTGCATTGTACATGGAGCACCTCTGGTAACTTCTTAATGCTTTTACAAGCTAAAGGGAAATTCAATAATAGAATCTTCCCTTTCCTACAAGATCTTTCTGTGAGAAGTGAATGAGGGTGAAGAAGGAGGGGGAAAATAGAGCTGCCTCTGGAGGAAGAAAAGGGATTAAATTGAGGGGTGTGGGTGAATATCTGCTTTGCAGACTTACACCAATTTTACAGACCCACAAATTAATTGAAGTGATTCAGGAAATCTTAAACTATTGCAAGGCTTTACTCACTCTTGGTCTAAAAGTTTTCAATGAAAATATACTGCCTGAATATTGGATCAGTAATTGGAATTCATGTACTGGCTATTAATTGAATGGCTAATCAGAATCTATTACTGCAGCTCCTCCTAACAAAAAATACATTCTGGAGTGTAACTCAGCTCAAATTATCTACTAGGTCCATAGATTCAGCCCTTCTAATCTTCAGAGAAACAATTGTGCAGAGCAAATATTGACACATCTTGTACATATCAAGTTGCCATCCCCATTGTTCCGGTTTTCACATCACATTTAGAAAATAAACTTGATTTTAATTTTTCTCCAAACATCGGATGATAATCCATTCATGTTTACTTTACAAAGAAGCTAGTTAATTAGCAGACTTCTAATTAAGTTCATAAACAAAATGGTTACATCAGGTCACCATTTCAAGCATTAGGATCTTTGGAACTCCCAGAATTGCTTGTGGCCCCAAATGACATCCCCATTTGCAGAAGCAAACAATGTTCAAAGTATACTCAGTTCATGTGCTTTTGCCTAATAGATTTAGTAACAAATCTTGCACTGCTGTTGCAAGTTTAGCCTGAAGAAGGTGCTCAGGTTAAGCTGCCCAAGATCCCGGTGATGGTTGTGGGACATCAAGATCATCACTGGGGTCTCAGTCTGGCTGTAAATTAATTGACAAAACTAACCCCATGCACGTGATTTTGAAAGCTTATGTAAGTGAAGTCAAACATTTGCCCACAGGTCCCAGTCATGGACACTTTATATGAGCCCAGGAATAAAATGAGAATTAGCAATTATCCTGTTTAATAGTGCTGGTGCAGCACAAGGAGAGGTGCCCTGAGTGCTCAGCATTACCCAAAGCCGATATGGCAGATCAAGTATTGAGAAAGCGCTGCTGACACATCCTTGTGGTGCAATCCCTGTGCTAATGCCTAATCCTGCCTGTTCACCCTGCTTCAGTGAAATACCTTGCCAGCAGTTTCCTGGTGTCAGAACTTGCTCTGTCTCCAGTGCCTGGAGCTGTACATGATGCTGCATTGTGCAGAGTAAAGAAACAAATCCATTATCTACTTAGTCTCAGTGTTGACAGTATGGTCATGCATAATGAGAGTGGAATTTGGTTGTTAATCCTTCATATGCAATTAATTTCTCTTCCAAGTACATGTTCAGTTCCTCCTTGAGTCCATGTAATTTTCTGGTATCTGTAGCTTCCTTTTGCAATTGTTTCCCAGACCTGCTATGTGCAGTGGTAGGAATTATATCCTTCCAGGAGTTTTGAACGTGCCCCCTGCACCTTCATTTCATTTCCCTGCTCTTGCATGAACAAGACAGTGAACAGTTAGTCAAATGTTTTTCCCTCTCCATCCTTCCAGATTGAGGTTGAGTTGTCCCAATTTACTCTATTATTGCTTTTATGCAGAGTTACTACCCAGCCTAGTTTCCACCATCTGATTTTTTACTACTTTTAATATGTTCTTTTTGAGATGAGAGAATGCACCCTATGCCCAGTATTCAAGGCCTTTTGTTTTTTTAATTTTTATAATGGCTCTTGATATGGTGCGTGGGATTGTGGCCTCCCTTTCCTGTTCAGGTCTCTGAGGTGTCCCCTCAAGGCCTTTTAGACTTGCTCTGTAAGAGTTTGGCTTCATTGAATCATCTCTTTTCTTTCTTTCTTTCTTTGACTTTTATAGGCATCTCAAAAATAACCCAGAAATATTTTCATGTCTCTTTACACAGACTGTCAGTTTGCTTCTTGTGGTGAGTACACTTTACCAAATAGCTGTTATCAATAGGAGCCATAAAACAATTAGAGAAGCAGCACTTCCCCTCTTTATGAATTGCTAAGGAACACAGTACTTGGAATCCAGCTGTCCAGGTTTTTTCCTATTACTTTTATTCACTGAAAGGCAAAACATCAACAAAAATAGAAAATTTGAAGCTTATTTTGTTATCAACCTGAATCTTGGGTCTCTCTCTCTCCTGCTACTCAGTCCTTGTTATGGATGCAATCCAATGTCACCTAAACTTGCAACCCCATCAATGTCAGATGCATGGTGGGAACACCCACCTTCATTTTAATTGGTGCTTTCTGCATATTTGG
This sequence comes from Platyrinchus mystaceus, assembly GCA_035041135.1. Lineage (NCBI taxonomy): Eukaryota > Metazoa > Chordata > Aves > Passeriformes > Tyrannidae > Platyrinchus > Platyrinchus mystaceus. The sequence continues at coordinate 17,134,090 of JAWWLV010000021.1, read as the reverse complement.
CTGCCACTGGCACCAGTTGTTGTTCCCCAAAAATGCATCACCTACTTTTCAGGTGAACCTTCCAGATTACCTTTGTTATGGCTCTCAGTGAACCCTCATTTGTTTGGTGAAAGAATTTTCACCTGTGAGGCCATAATGAGCAGGTTATTAGAAACCAGAAATATTTCACTTTGATCCTTTGGAGAGATGACAAGTTCCCTGCATAATCGAATGACTGAAGCAATCAACTCAGTAGGAGCTTATTTTCTAGTTCTAGTTCATTTATAATCCATACAATATTTCACTGTGCTTTTCACTAAAGATATATGTTCATTTTTATATATACTTTATATGGACTTTATGGCTTCTTAGATGAGAGTCTTAATGTGAGATCATGCATACATTACCCACATACAAATAAATTATACTTGTTCTATTAATTCTCCTTTTTCTTCATCACCCCTCATGTATGGCCCAAGATACCAAAAATACATATTAAATGGCTTGCAGTGCTGCTTAGGGTTTTTCTACCCTTCTGATACATTGCTTAGTCCTATTTATTGGACTAGAATGGAGACTAAAATTGGAAAAGATATTTTCATAGTTCTACTTAGGAAGAGAAATCAAACAGAATGGACTGATTGCTGCATCAATGGAGGCACAGATTTAGTGTTGGCTTGTGGGAGAGAGACTGATTGGAATGAGGAATGATTTGGGTTGGTAGCTTATATTTATGATGGATTATAAACCACAGTGATTTACTATTTAATGCAGGGTGAAGAACTGTGGCACTTTTAAGCTTTGATTCAGGGAAGGAATGAAAGATTCACAGGGTTCTCAGCACACAACTGGCCCGAGTTATTCTAACAACAGTCCCCATGGGTTGTAAGTCAGACAGAAGGCAGAAGGCACAGCTTTGTAGTAACCATGGTATCACTGCCTTTCTAAGAGCAGCCACTGCAGTAAGGGTGATGGGGAATTCAGGATGCTAAAGTGAATCATCTGTTGAATGACTGGATAATTAAGTGCCCTGTTTCTGAACACAACATTCTAGAGGACTTTGAAACACTAGAAGGACTTGCTGCAAAAAAGATGAATAGCAGAAAGAGCTTGGAGCTGTGCTGAGCAGCCTGTGGCAGCTCTCCCTGGAAGCACAAGTGAGAATCCTGGTTTTTATAATGCCTAGGGGCTAAAAATGAAAGTGGAACTGTCCCTAGATTCCAGGTCAGCATTTCCTGCCAGATCAATACTCTCACACGAGTAGCTGTAGCCATCTACGGAATGTGACAAGTGCAGAATGACCGTCTCTTCCTGGTAAGTGCATTTCACGACATTAATTAGAATTCCTTAGTGCAGTGCAGCTACTCTGCAAAATATTTATCCTCTCAGTGTGTGTTCTGGGGTTTGAATCAAGTACACCAAGGAAAAATAGCCTGATTTTGATGCCTCACTATTCTGTGGCTGCACTGAAGGCTGGCAGAATATTTTCCATTCTCCACTCCCACCATCCCTCTTGAATACTTATTTAAGTTCTGAAAAGAACTTTCATCAAAATTGAGTTCAGTCCTTCTCCAGACTTCATTTCTTCTGAGTCTTCCACCAAGCAATTTTAATCAAAATAGCCAACCTAAGAGTAATTTTAACAGAAAGCACATTTGTAGCTGTCAGGGTTTGTTCCAGAAGCCTTGATCTAGATGTTAAATTTTGGGGAAACACGAATATACAATAAATTCTATGCATGCAGCTGAAACAATTTATATTCTTCATCCTGAATATTTGTAAATGAGCACCCTGGCAATAACTACTCAAATAAATTTATTGGAATTGAAATGACATCAGAAACTTATGAGCTGTTCATGTACAATTCACAGAAAGAAAGAGGTGAAATAATGTACACTTGTAGCTTGAATTTTCTGTACCAAGACATTCACCCTGACTCCCTCTTGTTTTCTCTTTGACTCTCTCCATCAGTACCAAAAGGATGAATCCTTTCTGGAGAGGTTTTCCCAGTGCCACAGTG
>JAWWLV010000021.1:17098170-17131991 GCA_035041135.1 Platyrinchus mystaceus | reverse complement strand
TTGTTTTCTCTTTGACTCTCTCCATCAGTACCAAAAGGATGAATCCTTTCTGGAGAGGTTTTCCCAGTGCCACAGTGCTGAATATGTGTGATAATGTGCTGAGACATTATGATTAAGAAATCAAAGTGACTCCTCAGATCTGATTCCTTGCTGTTGCAACTGATTTGGGCTGTGTGTCTGGTGTAAAAGAATGCATTTCCCCCCATTCCATCTGGAGCTGTGTTAGTTTATGATGGGAGAAGAGCTCCAGATCAGTGAGGGCTGATTTCTCAGGGGAGATACCTCAGGGACTGTTTGCCATTTTATTTTCAACACCAACCGTGACTCAGAGAAACAAGAGTGTGGGTTGGAGGAGCAGGATCTGGTCAAAGCTCTCCTTCAGGCCTGTTGCCCAGATAGCTCTGGGTGATGTGTAACCAGTGTGGTGCTGGCAGACCCCAAACCAGCCAAAGTGCAGGGAATTTCAAACACAGCTTTCATTCCTTCTTTTTGGCAGCACCCACTCAAGACCAAGAGCACTCACCCCCCATCCCTCTGCTCTGGCACTGTGGATCTAATCCAAGTGCACTGCCACAACAGGTTTTGGGGATAAGCTCATACACTGCTTATGCAAATAGGAAAAAATGCATTTCTAAGATGTGTTAAAATGCTGTAGATAGAAAATGCATTTCCTTATTGCAATGTCATTCCATAAGAAAACAGTCTTCCAGCCCATTCCCTCGTCCTGGATGCAGTGCAATGCAGTCTCTACACTGCACTCCTCATGCTCCTGCCTCCTTTCCCCTGACCTCATTACCTGGATGGCAGCACTCTACAATTAAATTTCCAGCCTTATAGAATAGACTGTACTCCTTACAGTGAGCATTCCTCTCCAGCAGAATCACTGAACACCTTTCCTTCCTCTTTTTTCTTCTGTGCAGCAGTAGCTACGATCAGTCTGTTCCCATCTGTTCATGCAGTGGCCCTCATTTAGAAAGGCCCCTCTCCTTGTCAGTAGATTGTATTCCTCTTAAATTCTCAAGCTTTTTAAGAAAATAACTGTGTCAATAAGGACCATGAAATAACCTGGTGTCAGACACAACCTGGAATCCAGTGGCTTTATGCCAAGCTGCAGGGTAAGGTTCATTGCAGGTGAGTGGATTAGACACACCAGGGACAAGCAAACCTACATATTTTCTTAAATTTCTATAAAAAACATGAATAAATCAATTTTTAAATACTCCACTTTTCCTCCAAAGTGTAAAGACAGATGTCACTCAGCCCTGATCTCATTTCTGGGTGTTCCCCTTCCCCTATTAGTTAGCACAATTCAAAAAGCAGATCAACAGTGAGTGGAGAAAAGCTCTTGTGCTGCCTCCCTTCTGAAGGGAGCAAGCTGAAAAGAGGAATGAAGGTGACCTGGGACAGTCTCCTCTTGGACTTGAGTGTCCAAGAGCAAGATTTGAATAGCCTTTGCAGGGAAAAGGATTCTTGTCTCTCCAGACTTTAGCCCTGCACTCAGCCAAAAGAAAGCACCTGAGAGCAGATAACATTAACAGAGCAGGAGTGGAAGCCACCCTATTGCAGCAGACAAGAAAATCTTTAATTAGCAAAATAAGACACAGGAGAGGAGAGGGTTGCAGAAGACCTTTTATAAGATCTGAAGGCAAAAAAACCCCAAACTACATTTGACATTTTTGTCAAAAATAGGTGTTTTCTTTGGTTGAAAAGTTTCTTTTTGGAACTATTTATCATGATGGCACTTAATTATCTTATTTGCAGGGCATTTGAAGATGCAGGGGGTATCAAGGACACAGTTGCCAATCTCAGTGCCACCTTTGTTCCTCAACTGATCTATGGAAGCAGAAGAGGCCTCTTAAACACTCAGGTGTAACCCAAGAGATTTTGTCTGCTGGAGCAGTGTCCACCACCTAAAGGAACCTTTCTTACAGCCTTTGGAAAAGAGGTTTTAGGCTGGATGGAAGTACCTTGTAGTTGAGATCTGACCTAACACTGCACCTGGCCTATATGATCTAAATTTTCCAGGGAAGTGAAAGCTCATGGCTTTCTCCCATGCTGCTTTTACTGAGGAATGTTCTACTAAAACACACCTTCTGTAAAGACACATCCAGAATCTCAAAAAAAAAAAAAAAAGCATTTGAATTTTCCAGGTCTCCATTCCATTCTCTTATCTTCCTGTGTTTTACTTCACTAGATTAAAAATACCACAGGGCATGGCATTTTTATCTTCTTCGTCCTCAAGACACCTTTTTTCTTTCCTATGATAAGCTAAATGGAGTGAGATTTTAAGCACTTTATTGTAAAGCATCTATTTGAATGCAAGAATTTCTCGATCAGACTTGAGTGTTCAAGAGGAGATAAAAATCACATTTCTGTTTCTACTCTCATTGCCTCTGCTTATACAAAGATTTCATTAGTTCTTTTTGTTGCAGCATCATCCTGGAAACTCATCCATTCAACTCCATATCCACTCTGAGCAGCAAATCTTTTTGGAATAATTTCTTTCCAGGCTATAAATCCTTTGTGTGATAGGCATGGCCAGTACTCCTTGTGTTTCCTTCCTTCTTTCCTTCCTTTCACCATATCCAGTTGCATTTGACTGTGTGTAAGTGTCCTTTGCTTGAATTCCCCCAATTTACCAAGCAGTTTTGTTCAGGTTTCTTACCAATTTTTCTCTCAAGCAATAGCTACTGCAGCCACCAATTTTCTCAGTAGTGGTTTTATATTTAATTCTGGATCACTGATGAAAAGATTGAAGTCTAGGAGGCAGTGATGCACTAAAATTCCATTTTTCCATGACAACTTCCCTTTAAAAAAGGTTTGTAAAATCTGCCATATGGCTGGTTATTGATGCACTTAATGTTTATCTTGAGATGGTACAATACTGAATTGAAACAGAATATTGTAAATCACACTTCTCTAACATTACATTTATAGGAATTTAAGTTTTACCTATATAAACCACACTTGTAATTTTACCAGGATGTGAAATTAGGTCAGTCTGGCAAAACTTTCTGTCATAGAACCCTGGTGATTCACAGCCCCTTTTAATTCTATATCAGATGAGTTTCTTTTCAGATCTTTGATGATGAGCTAATGAGCCTTAGCTGATTCATTTCACTTGGTTTTCCTGAATACCAGCTCAGCAATTCCAGTCTTACACATTTCCAAATTTTTTCAGTGGTTTGCTTGAATACTGTAGGTATTTCCTAAACCTGTTCTCATTGAGCTCTTGGAAGATATCCCTCCTTTCTGATCTTTGATTTTCTGATAGACACTATTGAACATGATCTTGGAAAGTATTTAATCCCTATGACTAGAAAGCACTTCTATGCTTCTTTCACTAGAGCATAAAAAACTTACAAAAATAAGATTTAAATAGAAAGCCAGTCCCTTGCTGTTGAACCCTCCTTGTACTTGTGGGTTTTGTTTTCTTTCTTTTTCCTGATCAATTAAAACACAAACGTAAGACTTTGTTTTGCTGAAAGAACCTCTGTGTCCCTCAGGCTTTCCTCCTGCTTTTACAATTCCACAATACTTATTTAGAAAGACTTTTTGGGTATTCTAATTTCAGTAAATTCAGTATACATGTGCTGTTTGAGCTGAAGTCAGCTGGGCACTGGGAATTTAAAAGAAAAGCCACAGGAACAAAATAGTTTGTAAGGGAGGAAAAACAAATCTCCTTTGTAAAGCAAAGAGTTCTTTTTCTGGTTTTCCCTGGATACATTTAATGAGAGGAAAAAGACTCTTGTGGTGACACCTAATTGCTTTTGTTCCTGTATATTCCCTCTGCAAAACACTAAAAGTTGCAGATCTTTTACTGGATTTGAGGACAGTTGTCAATCACTTTTCAGGCACAAAAAGACAGAGGATCAGAGCTTTCCCCCCCATCAAAAATCTTCATATATTTTCTGTATTTTCTGGCACACAATTTTTTTCATATTTCTGGCCATAACTCATTTCATACCTCATGTTACCTCCATCACCTGTAGGACTTGCACCACTGGGTCAAAAAATGTCCCATATTGGGTGGTCACCCTTCAGGTGACAAGGTGTGGCAGAAGAAGGACTTGCCAGGTGCCATAATCATCTCTTTGGGCAAGTTGATAAGCAAATACTCCCAGTTCCCCTGATTAAAGGGTGCCTTTATTCCTAAAAATAAACATGATGCTGTTTTTAAAGTCTCCTTTCCACCTCAGCCTACATGACCATTTTTTCAAGCTTTAGCATAGGTCTAGAACGGAAAGGAAAACAATGGTTGCTTTCTAATTGCCCTTCTTATTTGAAATTTTCTCTTGTTTAAATGAAATCTTTCCAAAGCAACTGCTCCATAAAGCAAAGTGACAGCACTTCACAGTGTTCCAGCACATAAGTCTGTCACTCAGACAGCTGCCTGTAAACACTTATAAGCAACTTCATTCTTCCACCAGAAACCTTTCTGTTCCCAGGTCCAAAGTGAATATAATTGTTTTGACAACTTGTGCCGCGGTTTCTGTGCTGCAATACCGGCCCCGTTTCACTGGGGAAGAATAGAAGTTTTATGGAGCCGGGAAAACCAATGTTCAAAAAATTACTTATAATTTAAATGTGCCAAATGGTACTTCTGGAACCTTAATTATTCCTTGTTTCATTATCCTTGGATTCGTGATGGCAGCCTGATTCATTGCCTTCACTCTCAGACAATACAGAGGGAGGCAAAGCAGCTGCTGTTTGCAGCGATTGCTGTCACAGGGGAGGCTCCTGAGTGGGGCCTGGGGGAGTCCTTTGAGTGAGGTCTGTATGATGTGCTGGTCTCTGTGAGGAGTTTTGAAATACTTTGAAAGTTAGTTTAATGATGCTCAGTGTTCTGTGGGAATGAATCACCTGAAATTCAGCAGCAATAATACCTGTGTTCATAAGGATGCCATCCTGCAATGCAGCTCAGGGAGTGGACTGAAGGCACAAGGCAAACACACAACACCATCACTTCTGCCAGCCATTGCTCCAAGTTCCTCTGTACTTAGTGGTCATATTCTGCCTATAGAGACTCTCTGCAACTTATGGCTTTGGGAGGGGAGGGACACAGCCATTGCAATTCCAAATTCATCAGCCTGATGTGATCTCTGTCCCATTTTCTGCCATGTCAGTGCTTTGTGAGTCGAGTGCAAGGTTTGGTTTCGAAAGCCAGAGCCTGGGGTAGAAACAACCACCACGGGCCCCACAGGAATGGGAGGAAGGTGAGATCTCAGTGTGTGGGTCCCTCATGCAGCAAATCTTCCACTTTCATTGGTCTGGGAATCCATAAAATAGTTCATTAGGCTGGAATGATTGTGTTTTGGGTGGGGGGGAAGTTCACTTTGAAATTCATGGTCAGCAAACACCTTTGCCCACCAAATTCTTATGGGCTCTAACAGGATGTGTGAAGTGGCCCTTTAGCCCAGCCTGGCCTTGCCCAGCCTCCCCAGGCATTCCTCTGCTGTTCTGCTGGGTAGGTAGATGAGTGAGAATTTTCTGGAAGCTGATTATATTTCTGTGGCACTATTAAAAAATAAAAAATAAAAAATTCCACTCCTGGCTGTCATAGCTCAGCTTAACCAGTCTAACAACCACCTGCACAGAGAGTGGCACTGGGCACTTAACCAGCTCTGGCTCTGTACGAGGGGGTGTGTAATAAAAGCCTCCTTTCCTTCAGCACTCACTCCTCAGTTCTTTCGTTCCCTAAACATTCCTTTTTATTTGCAAAATTGAGTTGAAATGTCAGTGCTTCGTGCTGACATGCTTCAGTTTCTGATGGATTCATTTTTTCTGTGCTTCTCCGTGTTTCCTTTCGTTTGTTCTGTGTAAGAAAAAGGTAATAACTAAATCAGGTTTCCAGGGTTGGCCTCATGTGTGCAATTCATAATTTGAAGGACCTTACATAGTGCTAAATGGGACTAATCCTTTGGGCAGTTTGAAAAGGTTCTCTCACAGAATTTTTTAGGATTGTTTCCTTTGGTTGCTGTTGGGATTTCTTTGGCAATTACTTTGTCTTATTTAAAAAAAGTATGTTAGCAAAAGATACTAGTTTCTTTTTGCTGAATACTTTCAGTTTCCTGTTAATAAAACACATTCCCCCTTTTTTAAAAGGAGCCTCAAACCTAGTCAGAATAATGAGAAACAATAAAAAGTCGGGTTTTTTTAAAGGAGAATCTCTGAACTGCCTTAACACATAACCATAGCTGTGCAGTCTCATTTCAATAATGGGCCTTGAAGCCATTCAATGAAAGGTGCTCTAAGAGGGCAAATTATAAAGAAGCTGCAATTTGCAAGGCAATTCTGACATCAGGTATTAATTCACTCTGTGAAGAGTTGGGGCCTCAGCAAAATGAGATGAAAGCCAACCCTTATAAGTTTTCTTGTGCTTTTTAAGTTATGACCAGATTCTAGAATTTATTTTTCAATAGCATCTTATGCATGTCTTGGAGTGTATTGTCAGGATCATTTTTTGCTATTAGAAATTACCCAGATTTATTCTATCCACAGTTTAGTTTCACGGTGCAGCTGTAGGAGACATTGATTCTCTGTGATTTACATAAGAGAGGTTTGAGGGGTTTTTTTCAGCCTGTACTCAAAATTCTCCCATTGTTAATCAATAGGTAATAGCAAGGACAAAGCATGCCAGGTATTCCTCAAGTTCCTTTAGTAGTCTTAAGTGATTCTGCCCTCCATTTTCCTTTGTTCATTAAAACCCTGTAAATTTTAGACATAATGGGTAGAAGAGAATATTTTCCTCATTTGCTCTGGGCCCATCACATACAAATGATTTATTTGGACTTGCACAGTTCCATTTCCAACAGGGTAAAAAGGATCGATCACATTATGCATTTCCCTTTTAAGTAGAAGGACAATTTAGAAATCCCCAAGACTGTGTATTAGAGATGTGTGACCTGCTGAAGAAGATAAAATATGAACCAGACTCTTCCTGGAATGTGAGATGAATCTGGAAGAACAGGTTTAAAACTACTTGAAGATCTCACAAACATTCACTCCCTTACAATCCTCTATTTCCTCCTTCTGTGAAGGGCAATGGTCCTATTTTTGGGAGCTGCCTGGCACTTGCAACCTTTCCTGTATTCCCTGGGTTTGAAGCTGAAAAGTGAAATTCAGCTGCACACTGAAAGGGAGCACTTCTTTCATCCTATTTAATGGCTCTCCTACATAGGAGGGAAAAAAAAAAGCAAAAAAAATGGTGTCAGATTAACTTTTCAGTGATGTGTATGAGAAACACCCCGAGGAAATTTGCTGCTTGGTGGTAAAGGTAGAAAGCCACAATTTCAAAATCTTTTTTTTGTGTGTGATATTCCCAATCCAGACTTTTACAAACATTAATTACAAAGATTTCATTTCTATAATACCATTTAGTCCCATATCACTTAGCACAGATAGGAGAGGCCCCTTCCTAATGAAATTCCTGCCCAAATAAGCAGCTGACAAGGCTTGGATGCAGCTTGTTGTTTAGAGGGAGCAGCAGCTTCTCCCACTGCATGACACTTTTCATGTATTGTTTCTATGCCAGTTATGGGAATGACACTGTCCTCCATCCCCTGGATAGGTCAGGCCTCAGTAACCCACAATACATAGATGGTCCTGCAAACTGAGTCCTGTCTTTCCATAAAATTCATCCCAGCAACCAAGTAAACTGACACACAGCCAACTTGCCATGATTAAAAACCTATTATTACTCTCTTTTTGTCATGACTGACCCCTGCAATTCTCACTCCCATCAATAATCTTCTCCCCTGTACGCAGGACCAGTCAGGAATTTCACTGACATGGCAGAAAAATGCTGGAGAATCTGACTTGTGGCTGCTAAAAACTGACACTTTCAGTGTTATTTCCTGCACAAGCAGAACACAAAGATATGCCATCTTTACTTGCTGCTTAAATTACTTAAAATTTCATTCAGACAATTTAAAAAGGTGCAAAAATGTAATCAAGAGCTGCCAACCCATAGTAAATTATTCAGGTTCTCGATTAGAAGGGGGATGTGAAAAAAATGAGATTTTTTTCGTGTTTCTAGTTTGTGTTGTCTTGCTGTGGCAATTATCCTTTCAAATAGGATATGCCTGGATCCTTAAGGACTGTGTGCATAACTGATTGATTGGAGAAGCTGGGGATGAGCTGCCTGTGCTGTGCTAATTTGAGACAGGCAGGAGGCTCAGGATGTTCCTCCAGGCTGAGGTTCCCATGGCACGTGCCCAGGGCTGAGGGTACAGCTCTGCCTTCAGGGCAAGTCAGTCCTGACTGATTTGAGTATATTTTTATCAGCTTATTGTGACAGGAAGGAAGTCTTTGCTGGTAGTAAACCACTTGTATGTATTGAGACATATTTTATTTTCTTTCATGACTTGCCAGGAGGGCGTGGGCTCTGCCTTGGATCTCTCTGCCTCGTCCTTCCTGCAAATGTACCAAGAACTCCAAAAGGGCTTTACAAATCCTAGAGCTGGGTCTGACTAGGAGAGAACCCAGAATCATGAGCTTTAAAAACAGGAAAAATGTCTGAGGCAGAGCAGCAATGTGAAAACTCATCCCCCTACAGACACACCTCGAGGCTTTGCAGCAGCTGCCCTTCTCGTCAGATTTATTCTCAGCCCAGCAACCTCAAGTACCTTCCTGGGCTGCCACAATATCAACATACTTTTACTACATACCTTGAATTCTTTTTTCCCCCCTTTCCAATGCATCTAAAACTTGTTTTGAGTCTCCTCTCTCCCTTTTTTCAGGCATCTCCTTCTGCAGAAACTGCAGGTCCCTGCCTCCTGTATGGCCCACATCATCCTGCACTACTGGATGTTATTTCCCTGGTTTCCTCTCCACGAAGATCCCACGGTCTCCCCATGCTGGGTGCAGTGGCCATCACACAGTGACAAACAAAGCCTTCTGTTCTGTGTCCAACCACAAAACCTTTACAAGGGAATCACACACGGTATAGAGAGCTGCTGTGAGCAGATGCATTAAATCATTACACAGCTACTGCAAGAAATGTTCAGTGTCACATCCACACTGCACATGTTACACACCCTGAAGGAATTGAGGGGGTTTAGAGACCTCCAGCACAGCAACTGAACTTCAGCTGAGTGGTCAATATTTTGAGATGCAGCTTAGCAGAAAGAGAAGAAGGAAGGGAAGGAAAGAAGGGAAGAGGAAGAAAGGAGAAAAAGAAGATGGGTTTTTAAACAAAGCTTCATAAAAAGTGACACAGTGAATTACAGCTTAAGAAGTGGCTTTGCTTAGTAGTAGCTGGAAAAAATGTCTGTGTGGGGAGAGTTTCTGCCCAACCTTCCACCCATTCTGAGGCCTCTCTGCTTCCCTGCTTTCCTTTTCTCCATCACGTAATCACTGTATACATTTTTTTTCTCATGGGTGCAGTTTCAATGCCAGTCATACTTCATTTTTGTTGTTAAAAAGTTGTATAAATCCTGGCTAAATATCGCAAGATACATCCCTCTCAAGCTTGGTGAGAAAGTGAAATTGGAATATACGCTCACATTAAAAGTGTCTTCCTCTTCTTTTCTGTGTATCCAAGGATGCATTGCAAGGAACAGGCACATGTGCTCCTGTCCAAACTAATCAACACACAGGGACAGAGTTTCTTGGATGCTGAGGGGAATTAAACACCAGCTCCTCCACAATAATTTACCTATTTACCACCACTGTTACAGCTCAGGCTGTCTCTGTTCATTCCTTTCATAATTGTTCCTCACAATGTTCCTCCAAATAAGTCTCTCCTGTGGCTTGCATTGAAGGCAGGTAACACCTGATTGTTTGTGAGAGGCCAAATTCAGCTGTTTTCCAAGTGGATACGATTCTGAAGATGCTGCTACAATGCCATTCACTGTCACAAAAGCAGAGTTTGGCCCATCATCTCTTTCCTTAGAGAGAAATCACAACCTGGCTTTTGTTCCTCCCTGATGGATTTATTTCCTGTCCTGGCAGGTAAGAAGCAGGATTAGCTTGTAATGAATACAAATGGATTCACATATTGAGGCTGCTGGACACAGATAGACTCTGCTTTTCCACCTGGCTTTCCAAGCTGCCAAAGGGGCTGCACATGCTCTGGTTTGTGTCACCACTTGGAACATCCATCCTGGAGGTAACACTCACTGAAGGGATCATTCCGTGCTTTCAGCTGCCTTGATTCTACTGGAGAACTGTGGCTTGTCCCTTATCATTACTGTTCAAGCCTGTTTGAGGGGATTTAGTACATCATTTTACACTGGGTTTTTTTTCCCTTTCTCTCAAACTGTCAGGATTCCTCTTAAGAGAAGTAGAAAATTAATTTCCGCTTCAGAAGTTGCTTTCAAACAGACAATACACTGCAATTTGATTTGTGGTATAACACCTTTCCTATACATTGAATCCATATCTTTACAGCAATTTTGCTATTATAAAAAACAGTGGATGGTATAGTTTATCCATCCCCCTTTCTCCCCTCCCAAATCTTTTTAAAACTTAGAAAATAGCCTGAGGAGTTTGTTCTTCATACCCACCATTTAGAATCATTATCATTAAATCTTTTGCAGGCTGGACATTATCTTGTCTTGGTATCACTTCCCAAGATATAAAACACTGGGGGGTTAATAGTCTATAGGAATGTCTTGCCAGAGCTTATGGACAGACTGGTTAAATGACTCGGTTCTATTCTTCATAAAAAGAGATTTTCATGCATTACTCCCAGCACACTGAGACATGAAATGTCTTGCTGTCTATATCTTAAGGTGTCCTTGAGAAATTTGCCTGTGACAAGAATCATTTTTTCTAATAGCTTCAAAAATTCACTTCCAGGGGAAAAAAAAAGACAGAAGCAATGGCACCAATGAATTCATACCTGGTGTTGAGACAGCAGGTACAGCAAATGGGACTGGTATATTCACAATGCACTGTTTTCAAGTAGGTGAAGAAGTCAGAGATGGAGAGTTGGCCTTTCAGCTATTTCTTTCTCTTCCTTAGCCCTGAGTACTTCAATGGCAAGGCTTGGTTTCTCTGCCAGAGAGGAGCAACAGGACTTGCATATTTTAAAGGTGAACTTGTAATTGGATCCTTCACAAGGCTCCTAAAGAGGACTTGGTTATATTCACACAAGAAGCATCTTTATTGGTACTTCTCAAACTGCAGCTGGTTCTAACTAATTTAAAAGACCCAGAAGCACCATGATGTTTCCTGACACTTCTCTTTCCTTGCAACACAGGTGAGAGTTTTTAAGGTGTCTGTTTATGAATAGGGAAGACAGAAGTGATGGGGAAAAGCAGAAGGAACAAAGCAAATCCAAAAGTTCAAATTCGGCATGATGTAACATCATTGTGATTGGGACAGCAATAGAAAAGGATGCCCTGAAATCAGAGCTGGCTTTTAGGCAGGCAGAAGTGAGGCTGTATTGTAGTATTCATATCTAAAGTGACACAAATAAAAGAGGAAATCTGAATTATGGGGGAAATTCTGTCATGGATGTGACTGCCTTTCCACAGTGGGTGGGCAGCCAAAGGAGGCAATTCCAGTCAATGCATTGGGAGGAATATGATGGTGCTTGAAAAAAAGAGGAACACGAGAGTAAAGCATTGACATTGTTGCCTTCAGCTTTAAAAGAATGAGGACTAGTTGAAAACCTTAACCTCAGAAAAAAAAGAGTTGAATAAGGGAATCTAATTAAAGAGCTCAAACCTTGTAATGGTAGAGCTAATGTCAGCATTATTCATAACTCAAGGTGGGAAATTTGACAAAAGAGCACAAATGGAATTTAAATTGAAATAAAGACACGGGGGAGCATCTTTTCTGTCTGCAAGTAATAAATGTTTGGAGCGAACTACCTGGCAAGGTTTAGGAGGTGATGACACCAAGGGCATTTTCAAGAAGCACCTAAATTTTTGCTTTGTGGAAACAAGGCATTAATATGGATGAGCTCAGATAAGCCAAACAGCCAATTCTCATATGTTTGCTGCCAGCACCAGCAGCTGTTGGTCCCTAATGAGCAGTGGGTTGGCAATGGCACGTGGAGTCCTCTTTGAGGCTGATGGCACAAGCAAGACCCTGCAATGACAGGGACATGTTCCAGAATCCCTGGATTCATGTCTGACAGCTTCTTTACTGCAATCTTTGTGAAAATGCTTTTCTCCCTGGGGATGTGCTGTTTTCCTGTCCATACAAACACCCCTGAAATATTTTGCAGCCAAGAGAAAAAATGGTTAATTTTTTCAGTTACTAAATTAGGTCATTTGCTGCTATTTGTTCATAGAATAATAAAGATGTAATGTATTATATAATTATATGCTATAATATATAAAAATAATAAAAATGAAGAAGGAAAGGGAAGGAGAATGGTTTGGAGTCAGCTTTACTAAAAGATGTTTTAAAGATCAGGTTTTATCTTTTCCTGGCCCTTTTTAACACCTTTCCTCATATATTAAAGTTCATCATGGATCCCAGATGAACTGTTGCTCGTATTGGCGTTTGGGCTGTCTCTTGAAATACCCACCTCTTTCATGGTTTAGTATTTCCCCTCTGATGAATTCTGTTCTGATTTTTATTTGGTTTTTGTTGCTGTTGTTGTTGTTTTGTGGTTTTTGGTTTGTTTTGTTGTGGGGGGTTTTGTTTGTTTGTTTGTTTTTCCCCCCAAATTCAGGCCACTCCTAAAATTTTAAGAGTCTCGGAGAGGAGTTTAATTCCATATAATGACATGTTAGCAGTTGTTGTGACAGCTCTTTGGAGATTCAGTACAAACACAGGTGTACTGGAGGAACTGCAGTTTCATTTTCTTCCACAAATACAGTGGAAATGCAAAACCTTTAATCCACCATCACTGGTGATTATGAGTTTCCAAAAGACAACTGCAAGGTACCATAAGCAGATCTACCCTGTGTTTTTAATGTGCATGTTGCTCCTTTTAGTTACACCTTGAGAAGATATTTGGGGTGACTCTGATGACCATTTCTGAGTATTGAATCTGAATTGTGTTCACTGAAAAGCTAAAACTGTGCCTTTGTGCAAATTCCAGTTCCAAATGCTCCCCTGAGCCCTCTGTGGACACGAAGCAACACTATCTGCTGATAAGCACAACGGAACACGAAACAGGTTTGGGGGGTTCCATTCTTCTTTTGCCACCTGTGAATCATTTTTTGATTTAAGGACAAATGTCAAAGCCTGGTAAAGTCAACTGATGTCTTTCCATGTTTCCACAGTCTGAGAGTGGGACCTGTTTCCATTTGAGAATTGATCTTTTGTTTTTTTACACAGATCCGGATCAATGAAATTCTTTCTGCAAACATATTCTGGATTCAGTGCCTTGAATGTCTCATTCATTTTTTTAAGTACCTTTGCAAGCTTCATTAAATATTTCACCATTTAGAGAAAGTTTTGTGAGAATCCCCAAAATGCTTATTTTGGGGGAATTAAGGCATTTACAATAGCAGTTTTCCTGGCGAAAAAAATTAACATCCAAGTAGAATACACAAGGTTGTTTTCTCAACTGCCATGAAAATCATCATTACATCCATCTGTGCGTGTTTATCAACATTATTTGTTTCAAATAGGCCAATTTGGAGGCTATTTTCTTGTCCAGACTCATCTGACACCCATATTGTGTGATGCAGCACATGGACCAGCACACACCACGCACTGACGGGCTGTCACCAACCCCGATTGCTGCAGGTCACAGCTCCCTCTTGAGGCTTTTCAGGAGCTCATTCTTCATCCTCTACTATAGAAACAGCCAGGAATCTGTAGATCCCAAGAACAGGCTCTTCCACAATTCCCTTAAGGAACTAAGGTGGATTTTAATTGGATGCTCAAGAAGCCTTTTTTAATTGCAAGTCGGGTCAGAATCAGCTCAGTTGTGTTTGTTGTGGTGCTTTCAAATGAAGTTCTACAGTTCTGGTCTTTTGGGAGAAATTCTCCTTATCCCTGAAGTTAAATTGTGTCTTTATCCTTAGAGGCTCCATGCAATCACACTACTTTTATAAGTCTGC
Source organism: Platyrinchus mystaceus (assembly GCA_035041135.1). Taxonomy (NCBI): domain Eukaryota; kingdom Metazoa; phylum Chordata; class Aves; order Passeriformes; family Tyrannidae; genus Platyrinchus; species Platyrinchus mystaceus. The sequence continues at coordinate 17,118,015 of JAWWLV010000021.1, read as the reverse complement.
TCCTGTGCTACATCCTTTAGATTGCTCAACAGAGCAGGAGGTAAGATTGTTTAAGAAACAGCTCTTTTAAACCTTTTTAAATTGTTATTTTAGAATACTTAAGCGTGTATCCTGCATGTAGACATGCAGAAGAAGTCTACCTTTCAGAGAAAGAAATGTATTAAGGTCCTCTGGAAAAATAAAATGCTGCAAAGGGAAGATGCAAACACAAAGGGAGAACAACTTCCTATGACTGATTTCTATTTTTAACAGATTTCTACATTCAGTTTGCAAGAGTAGAACTGTCAGTTCAACTAATGCAAGGCTTTGAATTTAATCACGGTAATTTATTCACACTGACCAGAAACAGAAGCACAGGGTTCTTTTAATTAAATAATAGTCCCTCAGAATGCACAAAAAAAGTGATGTCCATAGGGGATTATTATTTCAACTTTCCTTCTTTCAATAAGGACTTTCAAAACCCTCAAGAGTCACTTGTGGTCCTTTCCTATTAATGAAACAATTAATAGAACATCATAATTACTCTTTAAAAAGGCAAGACACACTTCCCTCTTAGCCAAGGGGAAGAGCAAAACAAGGATTATTCTACAAAACTTGGTCAAACAACTGAGAGGTAAAGAGAGGAAAATAAAAACCAACCAACCAAACCAAACAAAACCCCCCAAAACAAACAAAAAATCAACAAAAAACCCCCAAACCAAAACCCCCACAAAACCCTCCAAACAAACCCAAAACCCAAGCTGCATTAAACAAAGGAATCAGATCTTTTAAATTCTTCTTTTGTAAAACCCACAGTGGATTCCTGCAGCCATTTGTATTTCTGCAGGATGAGATGAGTTATAGTGAGGAATTCAATTTTAGCGTTTACTGGAAATCGTGAAATTTCCCTGCTCTTTCATCTCCATTTTATGTGTTCATTTTCTTATCAAAGGCAGACTGTACAAGTACTTAAACCTATGAACAAGCAGTGAATGTGAGCTTTGGAATGATGACCTGACAAACTCAGAGCACGTTTATTTACCTACCGTGTTGTAGAGCCCAAATTTGACTGGTAGAAGTTCTGGGAACACATAAGCTCGTCCTAACTCAGTTTCAGCTTACCAGAGGTTGTTGCTGTATTAACACAACATTGAGTCAAAGCTAATAAACCTGAGTAGAGTGTTCTGTGATAGACAAGGTAGGACAGGACAGATCCATAGATAGTTTGGGAAAGCCTGGGAGCTGGGATGTGCTGAGGAGACTCAAGGAACCAGACAAATTCACCTGCTGACTCGCTGTGCAATTTTGGGGCAAGTCACTTAACCCCTCCTGTCTGCTTTTGTCAACCATTGACTAGTAGTTAATGGCATTAAATAAAAAATTCTGGTTCAAGGAGTATTAGTTAAAAGAACAGAAGGGAAGAGCAAGAAGCTCAGGCATTTAATGTATCTTATTCCTGGGTGGTGCCCTACAAAAATATCACATCTAATAGGCAGTCTGTCTCCAGAAGTCACAAATTACTACAGTTAGAATGGATTATAAATCTCAAGAAAAGCCTAGTCAATTCTACAAGTGATATATTTCTTTTATTACTGACCCTTTATTGCTTCTCTCTCTCACATGCATCTATCTTTTGTTCTTGGGCACAGGGGGTGTCGTGCTGCATTAATATTATTTTCAGCAGCTTTTCTAGCCAGCCCCATTTTCTTTCCTTCTTGCATCAAGAAACTTGAAGCCTTTTTGTTATATCTTGCTTGGCTATGGAACAAAATATGGAGATATGAGAAGTATTAAAAAAGGTAACCTGGGAAATTTGGACATTTAAACCCCCCATTTTTCCCCCAGAATACAGGGGGTTCTTTACTATCACTATTTTTTTGGAGGAGGGGAGAGAATAAAATGATCATATTTTGCATTGCAAAGACAAACTTTTAAATTAGGGAACACTAATTCAATTGGTCTGGGTTAATACTATGAGAATGAAATGATTTGTTGCTTCTAAATAAACATTTCTGGAAACATGTATTCCCTGAAACATCTTTCTTTTGCAGTTTTCATCCTTCTTGGGGGAAAAAGAGTTGAATCATCCCTAGATGATGTCGAAGCCTCTGAGCTGCTCAGGGTGCCTGAAGGAGTGAGTTTGAAGGGATGTGGAGGGTGTGGGATGAGTCCAAATCCAAGCGTTGGAGGTCTGGGATGTGATGGTCTCTCTGGTAACTGTGGCCATGAACAATAAGCTGTGAGGCAGAGCTGTTTAACAGCCACGTTGGACACCAGACCTTCAATCCTCAGCAACCAGAAAACTCCTAAATTAAACCCAGTTGGGCACTGAAAGAACATATGGGGTCCAGTCTGTACCACAGGGCAGAGGAACAGGAGAGATAAAACCCCTCAAGACACGTGCAGGCTGTTGATGGACAATACAGACCCTTTATACTACAGGAAAATCTTGCTCCACCCTTGGAAGCAGCCAGGAAAGTCCTGCAGATCTCCAAGTTTGTGGTATTTCAATGTCTGAATGTAAAAATCTCTTGGAACAAACACGCGAAACGCTACGACAGAGAGAGATAAATCTCTCGTCTCCCCTCGGGGACCGAATGCAACTTACAACTGCTGAGTGAATAATTAGTGTTAATTAGCACTAGAAATTGATGCCTTTGGAGATAGTCTGCCAAGTTTTTAAGCACTTTAATACTAATGGATTTTTTTTTCTCTGGGATAAATCTTTATAGAGGGAGCAAATGCAAATTGATTTTTAAAGAGCCTGTCCAATGCTGAATTTATCTTACAAAAACATTGGGTTTAAAAACAATTACATTTACCTTCAGTGTATTTTAATACTTTTTTTCCCAGTGAATTCATTTCTCTTTAAATATTTTTTACTGCCACTTTTTTGGTCTAGTTTCCTGGAAAAGGAGTATATGGAGTACATTTGCATGTTTAGGAGTTGTTAGGATAAAATACACCACTGTGTCAAGCTACTTAGTTCCTAAATCATTCTTCAATTACGAACAAGTATTCTGCTCTAGTGATAATGGCAATATAATGACACTTTGGATCACAAGAGCAAAGTTTGCTGAGCAGAGGCAAAGTCCTAAGTGTTAAGAAAATTGTTCATGTTATTTCATGTCCAAACAGTGGCTGTCTGAACTCTGGATCCTTGTTTAGGTTTTTTTTCAGATCCTTCCAATTAAATTAAAGTAATGAGGCAATAGGATTTGGAATAATGAATTGAAAGGGCCCCTGTAATTTATATAACATGTGAGATTTGGGCATTTCCATGGGGAAATCAACATTAAACGTGCAACCAGGGGTTCAAAGTTGGTGCATAGACAAGTCAAGGAGTGTAAGAACAGGCTTGTATTGTCCTGCTGGCTCTGTGCAGGGACAGGGATGTAGGTAAGTGCTCTCTGGTTCCAGTTGCCTACCTAATGAATTAGACTGAGAAGTCAAAGATAAATACAATATCTTGATTTCCAGAAGTTTTTTGGGCACCTTGATTTCTCCCTGAAGTTTCTGAGAAAGATGTATATTCAAGATATCAAAACTCTGATCAGAGAAAGCTTAGAGATTTTTGCAGGTAGTTCATAGGAAAAACAGAAATAGCACAGAAGAAAAGGTGGCATCTTATAGGGTAGCCAGGAGTCAGAGAATTAAATCAGTGCCTTTGTTGTTATTGCCAGCAATTCATTGAGGAGTTTGTGGAGAAAGCAAAGCTGAAAGGAAGGTTTGAAACATATACATGCTAAATAGTTAGTGCATTAATTACTGCAGAAGTATGTAACTTTTCTAACAGGTGGTGTAGGGTTGCCGGGTTCCATGTCTGCTGTAGTTTTTTTAACACTGTTCAAACTGTACAGAAAACATACAAATCAAACTAATTTCCTGCAGCAAGGACGAAGGACCAATTTATATTTACTGGGGAAAATAGTTCTTTTTCACTGCCAACTCAAGACATCAGAATATTTGTTCACAGCAGTTTAAAGATGAGAGTTACAAAATGAGCAAACAACAGCCTCTCGGCTCCTCCCTTCTTTCCACTTTTAGATAGACATATTTTCTCATAGGTTATGATCCAAACCCACCTCAAATCCATGAAATACCATCAGTGCTTTCCATGACATTTGTATGTTATGGCTGTATTTGAAAATGACTGGCTACTCCAGAAGAGCAGACAATTCTGATTTATTTTCCCTCTTAATACCCACATACAGACAGAGGTGATTTGCTTTTACGGAGAATAAAAATTAATTAATGTAAAAGATATTTTACCCAAGTAATCCCTGCTTCTGTTTGTACACAGATAGTAACGATGTGAAGTCTCTGCACATGTACCCTGTTCCTCCTCACTGTTTGTTTTCAGGAGGTATTTCAGACACACAGCAGTGACGATGGACATTTACGCTTGTTTGGGTTCTGGAAGTTGCTTGGTTGCATAAAAAAAAAGGCACCAAAGGAGGCAAACAGTGGGTATTGAATTATTTTTGTTTATGCCAGCTAACACCAGGGGCTTTGGGGATCACAAATATGCTGTGTGCTGGTGTTAGGAAATTCACTACTTTATCAAAATTCTGAGTTTACAGTCCTCTTGGGAGTCACAGTTTTCCCTGTTTTCCAGTGGAAATACTGAGAGAGCCAACACTCTCTGCACCCCTCCTTCTCCCCCATTCAATAAAGTCCTTTGCTCTCTGGCTATATTAAGTACAGCTTGATTACTCTAGAGATTATTTTCTCCTTTTTTATTGCTTTTGACTCTTTATTACTGCTCATTAGAATGTCATTAACTTGGCCTCAGTTGTGACAATATTCAACACCTGCTTCACATAACAACCATTTCCTCTCCCTTCCCCAGCATCACACACACCTGGGCCTTGAATTATTCCCTTTGGCTGAGTTGAAAGAAGGAGCATGAAGGAACAGGTCCTTGATTTTTCTCAGGTAAGGGTTTTTAATTTGTGACTGCCACAGATCCTGTTGTTATCGATTCTGAGGCTTTTCATCCTGGCTCTGTGGAGTGACTGACACTGACGGTTGTTTTGGGAGAGCACTGTTTTAGTAGGGGATAAAAAAAGAGGCAGGATTTTGTCTGCTTTTAACTGAACTGGATTGATTGCTGAAAAATCTCCATGGTGAGAACACAGACATGTACAGACCTGGCTGTGGCTTGACTGGAGTGTGCAGGGCACCCCAGGCCACCATCCTTTGGAGCTCTGGTTGTATTTTCCTTCCACCACTGTTAACAGCAGGTTGGAAACTCAGGGTCACTATTTTTTCTTTTACTCAGAGAAGGCTGAGCTAAAGCCAGGATTTCTCTCCTTATGAGTAATGTTTCTGAATGTGAGGATATTAAATTATAACAAAGCTGAGACCTGTAAGAGAAAAGAAAAAGCGTGGAAGGAACAGAGAGCATCAGGTGAGATTATCCAGTGGCACCTGAGAACAGAGGAAAACTGCATTGTTTGGGACTGGATTGCAGGGAAATGCTTCCCCACCTCTCTCAGGGTGGTTACAGCTCACAAATAAAGAAAAGGTGTTTTCTCTGCAGGATTTTTGCTTTCCCCTTTATTTAGTCTGGACTTTTCAGTTTTCAAAACTTGAATGAAATCACAGCAATATCCCACAGAGAGGACAGTGAGAGCAAGGGAATAGGGACAGGATATAAACCTCTCCATACAATTTAGATTCTGTTTTTACCAAACCATGCAGTACCAGAGCTCATGCACTGATAATCCTAAACCAGTGTTGTGGGAATTGTCAGAATTTGCAAGGAAATAAGAAGCCATAGAAAGTCTATTTTTATCAGTGTGAGACACAGGCAATTGAAGAGCAAAGTTGTAATAAAGAGTAAACTTCATAGCCCTTTTTATCCATTAAAATGAGACACTTACTGAAACAGGTTTTGGATCAGCTCTGAACTCCAGTATGTATAAGACTTATATGTCTTTCTTTTTCAAATACAGTTCCTATGTTCCCAAATTCTTTTGATCTGAAGAGACCTATATTTATTCCCAGGCTTTCTGCTAGGTTTTTGGTTTTGGTTTTGTTTTTTTTTTTTTTTTTTTGCTTGGTTTGGGTCGGGTTTTTCTGAAAGAAAGAACTGAACAAATTCAAACAGGCAAATAACAGATTTCTAAATGTAGAATTTGATGTTGTAGAAGTAGAAAAAAGGGAATTCAGCTGACAAAGGGCCCTGCTGTCAAATAAAATTTGATATTTCCTTGGCAAACTGAAAATGTGTCATTTAAAGTCGTTGTAGGTTGTCTACCATAAATTAAGTTACCTTTAATTATAAAATTATTAGCTAATCAATATTTCTAATTGAAAAATCATTCTAAATTGAAAAAAATCAAGCCTACTTTCTGGAAAATGTAGCTACTAAAGATGTATATTTTTTGAGATTTCAGATTGATCAAGAAAAATTAGCAAAAAATAATAGTTGTTGCCAGTTTGTACCCAACTACTCCTTTGTGTATTGTGCATGTGGGGGTTGTTTGAAGTGGTAAACATGTTTGCATGGCATCCAGGAGACAAAATTCAAGTTTTATAGCAAGTTACCAGGCAGCTTTTAAACTATTTGTGGACACATTCATTTTCTAGGCACTTTAAGATGATAAAAAGATGAGAATTTTTCTTTATAGCCTCAACTCTTTGACCCAGCCTGGCCATAGATCTCGATGTCTGGAAGTGGGGGAAAAATTCAAGGCGGAATATTTCCATCCTGGGTCAACTTCCTGCAGCACCTAATGCATACCAAGGAGGCCTCCAGGAGATTTCACACACCCTGGAGAGTGATATCAGAAACCATGAGCAGCTCTAAATGTCCCATTTGTCACTGAGGATCCTTCCCAGCCCTGCACTGGAGAGGGAATTCTCCAGTGACCATCCCAAGATGGCACTGATGGATTTCTCTCCCCCGGGTTTTGTGAGAGCAGCTGCTGTTCAAGTTCCTTCTGTAGCTATGGTAGCCACAAGTATTAATCAATATTTGTCCATCTGAACTAAAAAAGGAATTAATAATGGCCTTTAAAATAGGAATCTGTCTCCCATTAGATGCCTTTTTAATTTTATTTTTGGCATCCACTGCTAGTAATGGATATTTATAAACACAGTTTTCTCTGCATTTCTCACCGCCCGTCTTTTGCCCCTATTCATTCACAATAATGTGATTATTAGTCACAATAAGAGCTGGAGCAACTGATTGTGCTGCTGGAACTGAGGCTCTACCAATTTTTCTGTAATGACCTGCTTTTTATTTTTTCTCAAGGCTATAAGTCAGCCATGAAATAGCTGAGAGCGAGGCAGCAGAAGGTCATAATTTTGGAAAGCTTTTTATTTTTGAAGAAATATTGATACAATGGAATGGATTGTTTTGAAGTTAAAATGAGGCAACAGGCACTTTTTTTTTTTTTGGTTCTTTTTTGGGATGAATTTTCTGCCTCAGCATAATAATGGCCTTTTTTTTTTATCTCTGAAAAGAAAAAATGAGTTTTTCAGCTTGAAACACTGTAATAGAGATTGCTTAAAAATAAAACCGATATCTGTGAAAATAAATTCTTTGGGGGAGAGATGAATGGAATCATTGTGTGATATTAAATGAAAAAGTAAATTTGAGAAAAGGAGAGATCTGTATTTTAATGCAGGTACATAACCAGGAATTTGGCAGGGCAAGGCTCTGAAACCCAGGAACCTTAGGATGTGTTTTCACTCAGTTTTTCAGCATTTGTGTTTTCCCTTTAGAGAGGAAAGGCAGAGTTTACTCATCTAGACTTTGGTAAAGCAGCCTCAGATGCTGGTCTGAGGCTAATTGTGATGATAATTAGATGAAGAATAAGTTGCATTTAAAAATTATTTGTTGCTTTCTTTAGCAAAAGAAAAAGTCTTGGGTACATTGGGAAAGTAAAGGATCTAATCTGATAAATATCATCTATTTCAGTCATAGGAAAAACACAAAAATACAAATACAACTGGACAATAAACCATGTGTGTCCCCAGGACTGGGACACGAAAGGCTGAACACCCCTAAATATTTTTTAAGAAGCGAGAAAAAAAGATTAAATTTGTGTTTTGTAATGTTTGCAATCCAGGCTGAATAACAAACAGTTGTCATTCTAAAGTACTTCTAGTATGTTAAAGGTATATTTTATATCCATTTAGTCAGAATTTTATCAGCACTTCTGACTGTGTGTCTCAATCACATATTGACAGAAATTTGTACTTGATTGGTTAAGTTATTCTTGATTTTCATGAAGAAATTTCCTGTATCTTATGGCAATCAGAGGAACAAAAGGACATCCAACAGAAGCTGTTTATTATTTTGTTTATTTTTTGGTTTTTTTTTTTTGAGGGGGATGTGATAAAATGATCTGTATTTCTTTTAATTGGTTTCAGTAATTAGAGTCTATCATAAAATCATCCTGCTTTTCCTTACTGCCCTAGTATGAAATCCTAGTTTAAGGGAAGCCTTTGGGAGGCTGAAAGGGGGATGGGATTTTATCTTGTCTAGAGATGCAGCAAGTGAACATCTCCCAACCATGTCACACCCAAATATCCCAGTTCTCCAGAGCTGCTGGTTCTGTCCCACAGTGGGCAACACGGGTGCTGTGGGGTAATTACAGCATCAGCAAACTGCTGGGAATGACACTTGTGTGCCTGAGTGTGCCTAAATCCCCTTTTTCTTCACTTGGAAATACTTATTTCTGAAGATGACTCTTATATTAGACCTGAGCCATGCTGAAAACCTCCATGGTCTGTTTTGGGAACAGATTTCAGTCATTGATACAGAATCCACCCTCTGCTTCATGGGTATTCCAGACTATAGGAATGACTCCAGGTTTCTGGGCATTGCAAGCACCAGGTGGCATCCAACTGATCCAGTTTGCCATTCAGAAAACTGTTGTTTTGTCTGTGCAGTGTCACTTTTTTCTATCCATGTTTCAGCAGGAAATAATTGGTTTTCTGCAGAAAATACCTGCATATTTCTAAACCAAGCAAAAAATACTTTAGAGACCAGAAGGCTTTGCTAATCAGTGTGTAATGTGCAACAGGAAAACATTTGTCAGGTTTTGCTCCTGGAAAATCAGGAAGGCTGAAGGAATTATGCCATAACTATAGGGTCTGAACAACTTTGTTTATTTTGTTTCTTTTTAATATATTTCATTAGGTTTCACATTATACACACACCCAGAACAAAGAGGGAAAGGGCTGGAAACATAAATCATCAATGAAAAGAAATGGTAGTTCTTTTTATTCTGTAAAAATACAGATGAAGAAGGAAGAACTTAAAGACTGAATCTTGATAATGTCTTATTTTTCTCACTTTTTTTTTTATTCCTTTCTCATTCCACAGAGAAATGTGTCCATTGGTTTCTTTTGTTGTAATTTTATTGGGTTTTCTTTTGTTTGTTTTCTTTCTATGTTTTAACTTGAAATGTATGTCTGTACACAGCTACATGTATTGTGTTCACAGACACAAATCCCACCCCTCCTCCCAGGCACCATTTCTATATCCTTAACTGCACAGTTCATAAAATCATTTTCTGCTGCTCTGTGAATATTTTCTAATGCCATTTGCTGCAGTGATCATAGTACAATAGTGCTTTCCCAATAGAAATGTTTATGGCAAACTCTATTATTGTTACAGAAACAATCACTCTATTTTGATTTGTGTGAGGAATTGACATGTTTCCTGCAGACTTTATTTTCATTTCCCTTAGATATCATGAAAGTCAAATCAAATCACCCCCAATTTATTACAGCATTTAACACCAGCACAGCAGCAACACCCTCTACTCACTTGTTGGAAACTGCTTTTTAAAAGAGAGTTCTGTGTCTTCCCCACCTCCTCCTTTGAATAAAGCAGCAGCCATAAAAAACCCCAAGGATTCCAGTACAGGAGGATAATTTGAACAGCTTCTTAGTCTGCTGCCTGCAAATTAAAAGGAATTGGAGTCTTCCCAATGCCATTGTGTGCTCTGGGTCAGACCTGAATTTTCTGGAATATGCCATCTCTGGTGAGCAGACAGGCTGGATTTGCATGGCAGAGCTTTATTTATTCTGCCTTAACCATATTGTTTGTCAAGCTTAATATTTTTCCTTCATTTTGATATGTTTGAAGTGTTTATCAGGCAAACTTACAAATTAAATTTTATCAGCCTTTCAAATGCCAAGACTTTGTGTTTTCTCTGCACATGTACACAGAATAAAATTACTGCAGTGAGCAATGCTGGGAGAGGAGCCAGAATATAGCTTTGATTAATACTTTGAACCCATTCCTAGATTAAATATATATAAATATATATGAAAACATTTAATAATAACCTTTTTCCTGGCTGAGATGACGTGCTTAGCATTTTATTCTCATCTGTTTGTGGGCTTCTGGTTTGATTTCTGAGGTCAGGTTTTGAATGTTGCATTTCTCAAGCCACACAAATATGGACATTTATTTTAGTGGATGAGCTGGAGGAAAATGTATTTGCAGCAGTAGCAGGATGGTGGTAGCAGCAACACAGGTGATTATTCACGTGCTCAGGTGCTGATGTGGTAAACATGACTATAAGTTAAAGTGCAGTAATCCTTTTTGTCAAGGCAGGTATGGCTTGGAGACATTAAAGAGCCCCTGAAAAAATAATATGTAGCATTTCACAGCAACTAATCTCACTTGCAGGCTTTGCATCAGCACCACAGCTCAGCTGGGCTTGCTTTCCAGCTGAAATGCTTAGTTTAATATGGCTTTATACTAAAGCAACCAAGAGAGAAGAGCTCGTGGTCTGGATGTGCTTTACAGACGTGTGGCTGGCTGAGAGAACCCTGGCATGGAAACCACCTGTCAGGGGATGGATTTAAACAGAAGACTGGGCTGTTGTGTGAGAATGGCTTTAGAGCAGAGATGGTAACATTTCATGTGCATAGTTTCAGTAGAGAGTCTGCGAGTACAGTGGATTCCAGAGGTGAGCAAGTGTTGTCTCAGCTCAGGGCCAAGGTGGAGGGTCACGAACCAGAGGCCATTTCTGGAGCTGGGATATCAGATGTGACAGGCTCTTATCAGCACCACAGGGCAGCAAGGCCATCACTTGGATTATTATTGCACAACAGACATTTTCCTTTACTAGAAATTCTGGCTGAGCGCTGTTGTTATCCTTTAAAAAAGCTGATTAATGTCCCAGAGTGTTTGTGCATGACTGTCCATCCAGCTGTAGCCCAGGTGACTTGAAGGGGCCTCGTGCTGGCAGCACACAAACTGTTCAACTTCTGGTCTGCAACTTTTGAAATGTTAAAATATTAGAGAAATCCAGCTAACACAAGGAGCTCACGGATTTAATATGAAGCCTGAAACACTTGCAAGGAAGAAACCTTAACAATATTATTTCTTCGCTGATAAGATCCCCAAATCCCTTGCAGTTCAAAAATTACAGAGGATTTAAAAGACTTTATGCTCTGGGTTATAAATTGACAGTGAGCCAGTCACAGTGAGAAGTTCTGTCTTACAGGGACACTGAACCACTATTACTTTGAGCTTTGTAATTCTCTGCAACCCAAGTCTTGACAGGTGACTGTGAAGAGAAGCCAGAAATGTCACTCTTTCCACCCCCTATCATGGCTTAGTTATTTACTTAAATGCTTCCTGCACCATCCTCCCAGAGAGGTGGGAGAAGAATGAAAATGGAAAGGAAATCCATCTTGAAAACACATTGAGCTCCTCCTGAGAATCTGCTTCACTGGGGCACTGAGGGGATTCTTGAGGGACACAAACCCTTGGAATGCTGAAGTGGGAAAACGAAAGAAAAGGGGGTATTCTAGTCCTGGACTGCAGTAGCACAGGCTTTGGAATAGGCAGATTATTTATTTTATCTATCTATCCATCCATCTATGTACCCAGGAACAGGCCAGACTAAAACTCAGCAGCCCAGATGTAGTTCTGTCAAGAGCTTCTCATATGTCTCTTCTGCCCATTAGATCTTGGGCATTTATTTATTTATTGATTGAAAGCCAGCCCTGCTCTGTTGTGGTGGGGGTTTTATGAGAGCAAGTGGCAACAAAAGAGGGAGAGCAGGAACATGCAGGGGCAGAGAAGGGAGCTCTCCTGTTGGGGGTTGCACAGGGGGAGCTGAGATGACTCTCACTGGCTGCTCCTGGAGATTTGCCTCAGACAAGGTGTTTTCTCTCCCTTGCTTTGGCTGTGAAGTCTGAGTTGTGCCACTCAGTTACACAGAACCCAAAGGGCTTTGAGCTAGCAGTAAACAAATTTTGTTGGCTTTATGATATTAATGGTCACCATCTGTGATACAGGAGGTAGGATTAAGTATTTATTGTAGCTGACTTCCCTTTTCAGTTCGTGCATTTCAGGTGCCAGTAGGTTTAAAGATAGAACAGGCCTCCTAAAGGAGTTTTTGCAGATATGTAGACTTTTAAAGTTCTTTTCAGGCCCTTTATTCCCTGGAATAACATCATCCCCCAACCAGATTAAATGGGTCCATCAGCTGCAGAGCCCAAGCTCAGGTGGAGGTAAACTGTGGTTGTTACACTCAAATGGAAGCAGCTGTGCTGACTTGCACCAGCTGAGAATGCAGTGAGGTGGTAGAAATGGTCTCGTTAATTTAAGCAGTAGCTGGAATAGAAAAAAATCACTTTCCTAGGAATTCAGGCTGGGATCATTCCTGGCTGTGAGAGCAGGGAGCTGTTCTGAAGTGCAGCTCAGCCACAGTCCCTAAAGCACAGCCAGATCCTCTGGTCTCTGGTGTGTTGAGTCAACACATCAGTTCTCATGGGTGTGTTCAAGAAAGCAGAAATTAATGGTGCAAAACTGCTAAGTTCTGCTTTTATGGAAAAGGCAATGCTAATCCAATGAGTTCATGTGTCTCAGAGAACTAGTTTCCTCCATGTTTTTTCTATTGATATTAGAAAAAGAATGAGCTTAAGTAGGCAGTAACTGAGTCCATCAGGATGGTTTTGTTCACAAATGTTTTTACATTTAGCTATTTCATAAGTATATAGAAAACAAATATAAGCCTTCCCTGAGGGAAATAAGTGTGTTATTTTGTCTAAAATGTTCTTTTTTCCACATGGATTACTATCCACATGCAACAGCTCAGCTGACTCATGGCTTCAATACTTTGATAAGGGTTTTTCAGCACAGCTGAAGGGGCTTTCTAGATCTTAGTCAAGGCCTCCTAAGAAGTATTTTCTCATAATGGAAAGCACCTGGATTAGCCACCAGAATTCTATTAATACTTTGGGGAGGGTGTAATCAATGGGTTGCACATATAATAGGAGGTTATGGGTGTTGTAGCAGGATGGAGGTGTCACAAACCTGAGGAGAAATGCTTTGCTAGGAATTTTTCTTGTAAAAACAGACTTTTTCTAAGAAGTATCTCTGCTGTTCTTGGGCTTTGCACTTCAGTTTGCTGCTGCTGCTGGAGGTCTCTGGTGAAAAAGCAGCTGTTTGGGGTATGGATTTCTTGCCCAGCTCTCCTTTAGAGGTGAGTAAGATGTGAACTCGTAACCTTTCCATAATGTCAGGTCTGTATTTGATCACCAAAATCAGAAAGCTGAAGTTGGGAGTGAGGAGCAAAATACTGATTTGCTCTTTAACTCTGTGCAGGGGTTTTTTCGTCTCATTTCCCTCAGCTTTTTCTGAAGTTTTTTTTCCTTGGGAGTACAGAAGATAAAGTTACTTATGGGTAATTCATGAACCAGAGACTGAAAATTTGGATTAAATATTAAAGATTTTTTACAAACAATTTAATGAAATGAGCAAATAATATATAGGTATTTTTCTTTCACATGTCAATCATTCTCAAATTATGCTAGCTCCTTTTTTTTTTGCATGTTAATGATATCTCATTATTCCATTAATGGGCTGCAGCAGGATTATCTGTATTTATTTTCCATCAGTGATTATGCATCTTGGTATGCCTGAACAAGTAATAGAAAGTTTTGTCTTTCCTTGGACATGTGAGAGAACTGAAGCTTCTTACAGACTTTTTCTCAGCATGGATATATGAATGTCAGGCTCTAATTTTTATTTGCTTTCTGTTTTTGTAAGCTTTATTTTTTAGTTTCCAATCACTGAGTGACTGAGAAACTAGTTGGAGTAAGAGCTGTCTTGTTTTTATGTTTGTAGAATATTTGTATTAGGAAAAGGTGGAATAAAATCAATAAGTTTGAGGCAGTAAAAAAATGGAGCATCTTTCAGGTTTGGGGGTTTTTTTTGCATTTATTGCTGGAGAAAGCCAGTCCTAGTTCAGCAACAGTGTATGATTTCCTGAGCAAGTACTTTGCTGACTTGTTCCAAGATTTGGCAAGATCAGAAAGTTTCTGAAATAGGTGTGTGGATTGAAGTCACTGTTATCCACTTGAAAATATTTTCTAAGCTGTGAAATAACATCCATTCAGGGAAAAATAAAAAAAAAATGGATTAAGGCATCTGGTACAAGGAAGGGAGATATTGAATTCATCAAGTGTGACCATTTCAACTTGGCAATGCTAATTGATGCCTGAAGATTGTCCCACCAGGAAATCTGAGCCAGGCAGTGACCTGATCTGTCCTGTTGTCACTAAAGCAAAGGAACTTGTCACTTTAGAAAATAAGCAGCTGACAGCTTTTCCAGGACTTTAAAATAATAATGAAATATGACATTTGATCTGTGGTTCCTGTTTCTTTCATGCTTTTTTCATTATTTTCTGCCTTAGTTGGTTTTCCTTTCCACAATAATAAATCTTTTTTTGTCTAATGCTGATTAAAATCCCTGCAATGATTGAAACTCCTCTTAAGCAAGTGGAGACTTAGTCCAGAGGAAAAGTTTCATTCCTCTTGGCTTCCTGTACAAGAACATCAGAGTTAGATCAAGGCAAGCTGATGTATTTTCTGGTGACTGTCACAGTTCTGGTAAAGTTTGGATCCAATCTGTAGCTAATTTACCTCCAAGAAAATGAATATTTCCTTCCCTGTAGCATTATATCAATCAGAAAATACTTGGGCTTGTAATGTCATGTCACATTGACTTGTACTGCAGCTGGTTGTAGTATCTGATTAGAGAGACAGCTAATTTGGTTTGGTGGTGGCTACTTTTAAAAGCTCCCTCTCCACCATGAGAGAGAGGTGAGATTTTAGTAGGACTAGGTGGAAATGCTGAGAGAATGGAAATAAATATAACTGTGGGAGGTGTTGGCCATGCCAGAATTTACAGTGCAAACCCAGAGAGTCTAATCACTGTCCTGCATGTCTGGTGTCTTCCAAGCTTTCCTTCCTTCATCTGCCTACTGATCTGTAGGTGTTTTGCTGGGGCATCTGGAACGTGTCAAAAATTAATTTACAGCAAACCAAATCTGCCATGAAAAGGTGCAAAGCTTTTTGTTTTATACTGAGTCAAACCATGAAATCATCTTCTGAATGTTGGTTTCTTTACTTTGAAAATGTTAGAACTGCAAAAAATGTCCTATAAGGCAACACCTCCTGTATCTAAGAATGCTTTCAAAGAGACAGGGTAGATTGTAAAAAGAGCTACCTGTGGTGGTTCCTTGCCTGTATTAAAATGACAGAGGAGAAATAAATATGTGTTTTACCTAGAAATTAAGAAAAATGCTTTCCTGACAAAACAAAAACTTGCCACTCTGTCACTGTACCACACATGCATCAGCTGAGTTGCTGTTTTCAAGAGTATCTAGAGGATGTGTTGTTACATTTGTCTCTCTCCCGGCTGAGTTCATAAGGTACACAGGCTTCTTCCCAATCCCCTTATAGGAAATCACCAGAAAACACACAGGAAAACACCTTTTACTCTGTTCCCTTGGTGCCACATTTGAATGACTCTTCTTGACTACAGTGGCAAACAAACTCAGATTTATTGTCCGTTCCAAAAGCTCTCCCCGTGTGTCTTTGCAGCATTCATTTTTTCAGGATCAGTAATCAACTGCACCACAAATTTATTAGACCATTTTACCATTCTCTTTCTTTGGCTCTGCTTTACATCACCACATTGCATTTACTGAGAGATGATTTTTACCCATCAGTTTGCAGAAGGTCCCACACAAGTTGTAAATAAGGAGTTGGCCATAGGGCATTGTGGAATAATTCTACCTTTACCTCCTGAGTAAGGAAGCCAACCTAATTAATGACTTCCCTCCAACTGGAGAGGTGCAGAATAGTAATTTGGATACTGGCAAACCTGGGATTTATTGTCAGTTCAGAAGACTGTGAGTGCCAGCTCTGCAGTTCTCTACAGCCCAGCTTACAACTGGGATCAATACTGCAGTTGCAGCTTCCACTTGTATATTTTATTTATGGAACACATATTCAGAAACTTTTCTGCCCTGTTGTTTTTAAAGAGTTACTGACACTTTGATTCGGGCCAGCCAGAATTTATTTTGCTTTCTTTTGAAAGTGGGGCAACAGCTGCCAGTGATAGTGCTTGGTATCTGTGCACCTTTCCTTGTGTGTACCTAGAGGTAACAGTACATGCAATCTGTCAATTTGAATTTCATTTAACTTAATTCCTCCTTCAGCCTCCCCGGCAGTTCTGTTGTCGTAAACACATATCACGGCCAGCAGAATGGAATAAAGCCTTTAGCATGTGTGAGAATTATGCTTTGGATATATCTGGAAAATTCCAGTGAGCTTTCTGTGGGTAACTGCATAGAGCATATTTAAACCAAGGTCACAGCTCTGAACATCCCTTCCCTCTGGAGCTGAGGGCAGCACCTCTATCCAAGTGCTCCGGCTCTTTCTGGGATGTGCTGACACTTACAGGTTATGCCTGATGATATATTTACTGAGCAAGTGTACATTAAGTGATCATTAAAATAAGAATTGCTTCTTTCAAATCTTCTACATGCATATTGTGTGTCTGTCTGTCTGTCTGTCTGTCTCTCTCTCTCTCTATATATATATATGTGTGCAGAGGTATCCTTTAGGTAGACACTGGAGGTGTTGAGGTTCACAGCACTCTTTGAGTTGCAGTTGCAATGTCACACTGAAAAGATCATCTAGTGACTCTAGTGGGCAAAGGGATGAGATAATGCTGATTCTTACTTTAATGTAAAGGGAAAACCAGGGAATTTTAATATAGAAACCATATGATGTAAATTATACAGTTAAATAGCAGACTAAATGAATAAAGAAAAGAAGAGACTTTACATTTTGACTCACGTTACCTTCCTGTATTTTCTCAGTAGAGTCCCAGTGCTGAAGTTTGTGAGTAGGGATCAGGCTGGAATAATTTCTCAGTTTGTTTTTTTTTATGGAAACTCTTCCAGTTTTTTGGGTAGAGGGTGCTTTGGAGTCCTTCTTTAACAGATGTCACAAACCAAGAGTAAACCCTGTTGTTCTGTCTGTCTGCCTTCTCAGGCGCCTTATCAATATAAGATGAAAATTAAAATAAATACCATATACTTTAGGTAACTCTAATTATTTGCTGTAACAAATTGTTGGTGATGAGGCTTGACTGAAGTCTTCCAGTAAATCAGAGGATTCTGTTTGCTCAGGATCAGGAGTCCCAACTACCAAACTCATTTATTGTTTACTGCTGAACAACCTCAAAACAAAATCAGTGTGGGCTGGATTCAAGCACTAAGACAGAAATGAACCTGTAAATCAGTCCATTGTTAGTCCTCTTTACTCTCACATAATAATGATTTGAAGGCTCTAAAATTACTTAACAATACCTCCCTTTTCCACTTCTCAACCTTAATTTTGCCTTAAAAATGATTGTGCTATTGATAATAATCTAATGAACCCTTTTGCAGAAGGATTTCTTGTGTTTTAAGTTAGTGACATCACAATATTGTCTTTGTGTGGGGGTTTGTATTCCCTGGTCATTGATCTCTACTAAATACCTGGGCATTTTAATTTTACTTTCTTTTTGGTCCAGGAAAAGAGTAATGTTAACTGAACAAAATGGAAATCTGACAGTTAAAACTCCCATCCTTTGCAGTTACTGCATTCACAGTCTCTGGATTTTGTGCTTTACTTGTGACCATAACTGTGTTCAGGCCATCATGAGATTCCTGATCTCAGGGCTTCAAGGAAAACAGATGGAAAACGTGAATTCAATCCCTCTTATTACCACTACCCACATAGTCTGCCCCCACCCCTGTAGGGTATATTTTGGTTTTCTATTCTATAAACCACAGACTAACAGCTCAGCTGGTGCCCAAAAGGTAATGTGATGGAAGCCTGGCTATAGATTTGATATATTGCAGGAAGGCTGCATTCATGAATTGTGAATAAGAGCAACAACTTTTCAAATATATATTGTCAAAGCCATTTTCTCCCCAATAACATTGCACATAAAATGTTACAAGTGTAATGGCTATTTTACTTGCAGTTAAAAAGTGCATACAATTGTAATATATCAGTTGTTGTTAAAATGACATTTGAGAGTATAAGGAGATTTTTTTTTCTTTATCCTGTTTCAGACTTCTTTACTACCAGTATTTCCTGTTAAAGGTATTAATATTAAAGAATTACTCAAGAGAGAGGACAACACCTCCATACATGTGTGTATGTATACATACATATATATGTATTTGTTCTTGGAAGGTCTTAGTACCTGTATTTAAAACATATTAGTGTCTGTTGAGTGATACAGTAATTTCTCTGTAGGACAAATAATGGACTTTATGCTTTGCCTTACATCTGTCGTATACAGAGTGACTGGAACTGGCCCATGGCCATCCTGAAGAGCTCTTTGTCCCCAGATCTCATGGAAGGAAATGGTGGGTACTCGATGCTGCTCCACAGATCACAAAACTGAAAGGGATGATCTTGATTCAGCTCTTCCAGTGAAGTCAGCTGCAGTCTAATTAATTCTTCAGCTGCACTTCAAAGGGATTCTAATGCAGGTTGTTAAAAGCTCAAAAGGTCTGACAAAGGAATTCCAAGTGACTTACAAAGAGGGATTTCTCTATTCTGAGCAGACAGCCTGCAATCCTTGCTCAGCTGAGGACAAACGCAAATCCTGCCTTCTGCTGAGGCCGGGATTTCATCCACACCATGGGATTATTGCAAAGTTCCCTTCGCAGAGGTTTGAAGTCTTTAATAGAAGTATCAATGTTGAAAATCCTTCTTAATATGCTGTGCATAGGGCACACACAGAGCATCATGTTTCTTCCACAGACCCTTGAATAGGTCATTGCTTAAACTTAATGCCTTAGTTCTTCGCTTTCTGCTTGATCCTGTGCTTACAGAATACAGGCCAGACTCTGAAAGAACTAATGTTAGTGACTTGTGCTTTGGACTAAGGTTTTAGAAGGTTAATCCTTAAGAATAGGAAACCATATTTTTTCATTTAGAAAGCTGTAAAACTCCTCACCTTAGTTTTAAGACTAGTGTGTGACTTTAGAACTGTGGCCTGGGTTACTGGATTATCTGGAAGAATTTTCTCCACAATTCCATTGCTTGACAAGCCATCTGGATTAGCCAGCGTTGTTTCTTGCACAAGATCACTGCAACTCCCTTCCATGGTCTGGGATGGAAACACAATGAAGATCAACCTTATTTCAGACACTAGAAAGGAGAAAGTTAAAACCAAGACTCCATTATGAAAGTTAATATTGTTAAATACTCCTGTTTGGTCTGAAGTGGCTGCTTTGTCCTGCCTGCGTTTCTTGAGGGCTTTGATGCTGCAGCAGGTGCTTTATCAAGATATGCCCTGAACTGGTCATCTCATCAGGTTCAATGTTTTATTAGTGAGTCTTTAAATACTGTACAAGTCAGAACACAAGCTGTATCCAGTTGTCCTTTTGTTTCCAGTAATGATTTGGAAAATATGCAGAGTACATGTGATGTAGCTTTGTCATGGGCAGGACAGAGGGACTGACAGTTTCTAAAAATCAATTCTACACAAGTATTTTATAACACAGAGTGTAACC
>JAWWLV010000021.1:17087470-17098070 GCA_035041135.1 Platyrinchus mystaceus | reverse complement strand
GTCATGGGCAGGACAGAGGGACTGACAGTTTCTAAAAATCAATTCTACACAAGTATTTTATAACACAGAGTGTAACCCAATATTTTTGGACTGAAATTGCTAATCTAAAGATGTTGTTGTTAAATTTCTAATATGATATTTGACAAGAAGTTGTAACTACATCTTTGTACTTTGAGCCTCTTGTGAGTGTCTTTTCTGGTTGTGCTGAACTGAAGAAGTTGATTTTCAAAGGTTTCAGTCCTCCTGAGAGAGAAGACACAGAGGTTGACATAATACTGAGTCAGGGATATGCCACAAGACAGCATTCTTAAGACTTAATACTACCCATTCCTAATATAATCATGCTGAAATTATGGAAAAATTGAGCAAAGCTATGATCAAAGGCCTGTGAGCTTTTTTCTCCTTAGCAGATTGTAGGCTACTTGGATAATAAAATAATGTGTGTCCCTATCAAAAGAAGAAGCTGCTGTTGTTTTGTAGGACATTGTTTTAGTGGTGATACTTAAAAATTAAGTTCTATTGCTGAAACCTGAGTTGTGAATAAGGTTTCCTATGCTCCAGTGAATCTACCAAACAGGCATCTCTTGGGAGGTGATCAGGGGTTAACCTTGTCCAGTGTGCTTGTCTAAATTGTAATGGCAAGCTCAAGAGAAATGGTCCATTAAATCCAAATGTAATAAAAACAAACATGTGCCGATGCCAATTAATGTGCAGGGTGCCTTGTAAGTGTATGAGTGTAAATGTTCCTCTGTCCCTGCTGTTTGTGGTGAAGGGAAAACAAGGAACATCTGACAGGGTCCAAGGTGCTCTGTGCCTGAGTTCATCTGGCTGAGCAGCAGTGGAACCTTTTCCTGGATCATTTGTGGTCACTTCCCCGTCCATCTTGTTCACTCCTGTCACTGTGTCACAGTCAGTGCATGATTCCCCACAAGCAGCCCAACCCACACTGTTTGTACCTCACAATGGGAACAGAGAAATCTGGATCTAGTGGGTTGCCTGGTGAGTGTCGGTGTGAGCATTAGTAAAACACACACAGAGTGCTGGCTTGGGTCACAGAAGCCTCTGGCAAAGAAAAGAGTATATTGCCTTGCTGCAGGGGCAGTTGCTGACTTGGAGAGAAAATCCATACAGTAATAAGCAGTCTGAAAGGTTTTATTGTGTTACTTGCATAAAAATGCGGCCTCTGAACTATTTTTGGTCATTGTATTAAAAAAAAAACCAACAAACAAAAAAGAATAGACAACACTTGTTCCTGAACAAATGGTAATTTGGGGAGGTGGCAGAAGAGTTGATGCAGATGAGGGGGAAGAAGCAGAGGATCTGAAGAAAAAGGTTATAGCTGGACATGACAAGATGTCCACTGGCTTTGTAATTCTGCATAGCAGCTTTTCTTCTGTGATCACCCTCCAGCAGTTTGTATTGATTCTCCAGCTACCTGCAGAAATGGCTTACTTGCTTATAGGATCAGTGCCCTCCAGCATTTAGTAATGAAGTAAAAACCACAATCTATGCATTTAATTACATGTCCTACACCAGCTGAAAATAAATGCCAAGGCTTCCTGTCAAAGGCTTGGCCATAGTGGTGGCAAGGACACATTTGGCAACGTCACACCAGGTTGGTGAAGGGGGAAACCCAAAGCTGTGCCTTTATGGTGTGTCCTAAAATGAGTCAGGAGAGTTGTGAGTGAGGGAAGAAGAGAAAGAACTGTTGTTTACAAAAGGAATTTGGCCTAAACCAGTATTTGGCCAGTAATTCAGTTCAAAAAAAGCACGTGGATGTGTCTTGGGAGTTATCAGAGACTTTATTTTTAAAAGTGACAGTAGATTCCTTGCTGTTATGGTTGTAAGGTTTTGGAAAAGCTGTAACCCAAGCTGAGTTGTTTCTGAAAGTCTAATAGTAGGAAAGGTTTAGTATATATTGATGAAAATATCAGATAATAGGTAATTTTATCTGGTTTTAATTTGTTTAATCCTTACAGAAAGCCACATACTCTGTCATTTTTATAGTTACCTGATTTTTAAGAAAACATGAGGAATCACAGTACTTTACAGTTTTACTGTGACCTCATTTTGGTCTATGTTTGTCCTTTTTGGTCTGCTGTTTCTCTAAAGAAAGAGGCTTTCCAAGTCTCCTGGCATTGTCCATTCTCACTCACCTGATGTAGAAATCCAGGTGTTCATGGGGTCTTACATATCACACAGCTGCTTTTGTTGAACATCTGAGAATTTAATGTGATTGTGCATCCATGTTAATGCCTTGCATGGCCACAGGTTTCATCTTAAAGGTCAGCTATGGAATGGTTTGAATCATGGAGTGGTTTGGGTTGGAAAGGACCTTAAAGATCATCTTGTTCTAACCCTGCAATGTGCCCTTGCTTCAGTCCTTTCCCCCAGTCTGACAGCAAGGTCATCATTGAATGAAAACTGTTATTTTTTCATTTCTGATCACTAAAGGATGAAAGCTACAGGTAAAAAGAATATTCCAGTATCCTCCTTAGTGCTGTGCTCATGGTGACAGAAGGTCAAGGCAGCAGAGCCAGGGAAGTGAAATCAGTGATAAGTCAATCCTTTCTTTTCACTGTAGGAAAGACCATTTTAATTTTACAAGAGCTGGTTTCATAAAAAGAAGGAGAAAGTTTGGCTAGGTGAGGGACATAAAATTATCTTCCCTCTCACCAGGAGGCAAAGCAGAAATGAGTAGAACATTTCCATGGAGAGTCCTTCCAGTGGCAGCAAATAGTGCCAAGAAAAGTAGCCACAAGTAATTCAAAAGTAAATTGTGGTCAAAAAGGAGTAAACTCATACTTATGATTCAATGTATATCCTCAGGGAAGCATATGGGTTGCAGATAAATACCAGAAGAGGATGTAAGGAAGTTACAATGCTGAGCTAATAGAAAAGAAGACATGACCCAATATAACTGCGTACAAATATGGTGCCGGTGCTCTTATTTTACATATTTCTTAGGCATCATGTGGGGAAATGACACACAGTGGGATAACTGCTGTGTATTTGACAGTCTTATGTTGCATCTTGCTTACACAAAAAGGTCCTTTTACAGTCTGCAGGTAAGGGCTGTGCAAAGGGAGTAAGAATTGCAGCTTGTGATTATGCACTTGGCCCATAAACTGCTTCCTTTGAGGGAAAGAACAGAAACTCATGAAGTCATAAACCCAAACTATCTTTCCTCTGCTCTCTTTCTATAAGTTTTGGTGAGGCTGAACTCAAACTCCCTCTTGCTCCCCTGTAAATCCTGACGACTTCAGTTCAGCATGGACAGGTGAGGAGAGAGCAGATCCAGAAGCACTCCTGTCTGTCTCCTGTTCCCTAACTTCCCTTGGGTGCTATTTTTTAACATTGGGAACAACTGCTACTGCATAAGCTGTGCTGGTTTTGACAGGTCCAGGTGGTGGGTAAGACAACTTCATCTTGATGGGGGCAGAGGAGCTCCAAAGTCCACTGTAAGAGCCCTTTGGGGCTGGCAGGAAAGGTGCTCTGAAGCCACCCCTGCAGTGTCTGCCCCTTGGTGCTTTTCCTGCTCTGTCAAGGTCACAGAGGCTGCCTGTGGTGACAGAGAAGGACAAGGGGAGATAAATGTCCTGCTCTGTCCCCTGATTTCAGTCAAGGGGATGGAGCAGCTGGGGTTGGTGAGGAGCTGTCTGAATTGGTTTACTGATGTCAGAGCCTTCTGGACAGTAAAAGTGAAGTACAAGCGTGGAGGGTGGAGAGCTGCCTTGCTCTGTGGGAGGAGAGGGCAGAGTGAAGATAAAAGAGCATCTTGAGACCTTTGGAGCTGTGCAGGAGGCCCTGTGACAGATGAGCAGTTTTGGGCTGTCCAGCAGCAAGCAGTGTTGGCACTCCCAGGCTTTCTGGAGGGCAGGGCTTCCTTTACTCTGAGGGTCGTCCTGGAGGGATGCTCATTATTGGAAGGTGGGTTTACCAGCAGGCCAGAGGAGCTGTCAGTGTTTTCAGTAACTATCAGATCTATTTGTGCTGTTTCTCCTCTCCCTGCATGTTTATTTTCCCTGCTAGATTGCTGCAGGCTTCCTGAGCATTAAAGCAGCGGTTTGATAGTGAGATGATAGTGTGCCTGAGCTAGAGAGCAGCAAATTGGCAGCATCAACATTCTTAATCCCCAGCTTAGGCTGCTGCATAGAGCAGAGAAGACAACACTAATGTCATAAAAACATTACAAATGCACATTTGTTGGAACACACTGTTACCCTGATGCTGACTTTCCTCTCTCTCTAATGACAGGTGGCTGCACAGCAGCACTCAGATATTCAGTTTGATGTCTCCTTTCTCATGAAGCTTTTTGTAATATCAAGAATTCTCTTTCTGACATAGGCTCAGATTCCAGATTATTACCTTAATCCTTTCCTTCATCATTCTTGAGTGCAAGGGATTGACTAACAGCAGCTCTGTTAAGGGATGTGGCCACAAGGGACTGACATTAACAAAGTCATAGCGGGTGGGGATTTCAACTGAGCTCTCATAGTTTTTTGGAAGGGTGGCAAACACAAGCTAAAACAGAGGCTGTCTGTTAATCGAGGTTTTGATTTTTCACTTTCATTTGTTACTTTTTTAACATTGTTGTATACAATGGAGAAAAGGCATTTCAAGATAAACCCCTGAAGTTCCTTGAAGTTCTCACTTCATGGAAAGTTTGGGCTCTAGGAAAAAGAACCAGGGAGGTGAGAGAAAGTGTCTGAATTGGACTGAAATCATTGCTGCTGTGAAAAGATACCTAAGAGCCTTTAGTTAAGGAAAGGGCTTTTGGTTTGAAAATTTATAATGACAGTTGAATAAGCAGTTCTTCCATATCTGCCTTAAGAAGCTGAGTGGTAAAGGAAGACGCAGGTATTTTGTTGAACAGTGAATTAGTGGATCATGGTCTTTCAATATGAATGCTTCTGTGTTGTTAGCATTGTAAATTTGAAACAAATTATTTCCCTGCGACTTTTCCTTCCTTTCTTTGGCGTGTGTGTGATTTCAATCCCTCTTCTTTTCCACTCTGATACATGAGAGGAGAAATAAAGGTCAAGGAAAATAAGTCTCGAAAAAAATGAAACACTTTAAAAGCTTTCCATGGAAAAATATTTCTTTTTTCATCTTGCTGTAAGGAAGGGACTGAGCCGGGGTGAAGTTGGCTCATCCTTGCTTTACTCAGAATCCCTGTCATGGTATCAGGAGCTAATGACTCTTCTTTACCTATTGAGATAGTGGTAAATTCTATTTACTGTTGTCCCTTGAACAGCTAGGGCAGAAGGGGATGAGAGAGGATGGGATAATCTCTTGGAAGGCAGCGTTTAACACCTGTCTGGTAGGAGATAATTGCTGCATTCCTGGGGGATTAGCACGGAGGAACTTTATTATAGTGGAGCGAGCCTGCACTGGGCTATCTCTCACCAGACGGATGTCAGAAGACACAGAGCACAGAACGAAAGATGCATGAACAAAGCCTGTTCGTGCAGATGAAATGTGGTCTGTGCCATCCTCTCTGCCTCGAAACTGGAGAGAGATTTTTTGTTTACCGCTGCTGTTCTGCTTCAGGATGGTTTGAGGAACGCTTGGGAATGACTGAAGTGGTGTCTGTGTTGCAATCCCAGGAGTGGTTGTACAGGAGACACAACTATCTGTCACCTGCCTGCTGGGCAGCAGAAGCTGCAGTGTTTCATAGCAGTGTGGCTTTGGGGTGGGGAGCCCAAAAAAACAACCTCAGTCAGAAGCCTGGCTCGTTGTGCCTGTGTTGCTCTCCACTGAGCAAGCAAAGTTAAGGAGAGCTTGGGAAACGTTTGCTGCTTCTCTGGCCAGTTGCTGCTGCCATCCTTTATTGGTACAGTGAGTTACAGTCCAGTGTACCTGAGCCACTGGGAAAAGTGGCCTTTCCTCAGCTGTTCCCAAAGTACTGTCCCAGGTGTGTCTCTTCTGGTGTTTAGAGATAGCATGGTGTTTTGTCACTGACTCTCCTGCTTTTCAGTGGATCCTTGTGATTTACAAATAAGGATGAGTTATATTCCAATGCATACCAAGAAACTGTAGCTTTCCTACAAGTAGGCAAGTCCCTTGTCATGTGATGCTTTAAATTAGGGGATGTTGATGCATTTTCAGTAATTGCAGTTCATTTATGGTTAGATCCTCAGCGTGGAGTTTGGACTGTGCTAGATAATGTACAAAGAAGCAAAGGAAACATACAAAAGAGAAAGGAAAAGAAGGTGAAAATTTAAGAAAGAGAAATTCAGGAATTGACATATCCTCTGTAGCCTATAAATATGCTCTGCTTGTTGGTCTGACTGTCAGTTCCTCACATCAGCAGGAAGAGCAATGAATGGTTTCCTCATTCTGCTTTGCTCATTTCCCCTTTGTTTGAGTCTGGTTTACAAAACACTGCACTGCTTCTTCTGAAAGCCTGAATGTAGGATTGCATCTCCTGTCAGTACACAGCACATAGGATTTAAGTGTCCTTGGCAATGCTGAGCCCTCATTCAGATTATTTAATCATACTGTGATATATAGGGAAATATCTGGTAATTTTACTGCATGCCCCATAATATCTCCATGCTTTAAAATTGGGTGATCAGAATCAGAAACTAGTTTAAATTTTGCTTGCAGTTTTCATCCTGTGCTGGAATGCTGCTTGAGCAAGAAAAGATGCTATTTTTCACACTTAATTTGCAGTACAGAACTATTTTAAGAATAGACTTGATTTCATCTATTTAATATAATTCACTATGTTTAAGAGTCCGAGAACTGAAAGTTACTGCGAGGTTTATGACAGCCACAGAATTCCAGGGGAAAGGAAATACTGTTTACCAATTCTCTGAAGAATAAACCCAGAACAACACAATACTTGGTGTAGCATTTTGATTTAGGAGCAAAATAAAACTCCAGTAAGATTTACAGCTCCAACTGTGGCTGTGTGACCACTGTCAACACAGAGCATTGATAGCAGTGTGTAAGTGTGGAGTTCTTTATCTGCTACAAACAACACAGGAGTCAGATTTCCACATCAATTGGCCCTGCAAGGAGCAGAGAGTTGGACTCAATGACTCTTAGGTGTCCCTTCCAACTAGGACTCTGAGGAGTTGACTGGCTAAATGCAATGGAAGACAACAGACTGTTTTGTGCACTTTATCCTGAACTTGATCTGCTCTTTACTTTTCAATATACACAGACTTTTATCATTTTGTAGTGATCCTTGTTGAATGAACACAAATCTCTTGCTGTAATAACATCTCAAGTTGAAAAATCTCTGGTTATATTGTGTAATATGTATATATTGTCTCTTGTGCTGTCTCAGATGAAATCGCAAATATTGTTGAAAATGTCTCAGGAATAATAATTCTAAATCATCCTTATCCTGCCATGCTTTGAAAATTGCCTTCCATCTTGCTGCTGTGTTGGGAATTACCTCTTGTTTAGCGGGCAAGGTAAGTCATGACCCAACAAACCATGGTGGCCTGAAAACACCCGATGGCAGAATAAAGATTTAATCACAGCAGGGAGGCAAAGATGAGCTGTTTATGTTACAGTTGCTTTCCTGTCACACTGTGTGATGGTGTTAATAGAGAGGGGACCACAACCACCAAAGGTGTTTTCAGCTAATGTGTCCTATTTTGCATTTGGAATAGGCAAGGAATAGGCAGCAAAAATTGCTTATTGCATTATGACTAAGTGCAGCTCCTTCCAAGCATCAGCTGAGTTCCTTGTTGTCACACAGAGAAAAACTTTGTGCCTTTACCTGATTTAAATATATTTTCTTCTTTTTTTTTTTTTTTTTTTTTTGAAAACACACCTTCTCTCCTGCTGGAAACTTTTTCTGCACTGGCACTAATTTGCTGTGAAACCAAATGATCAGAAAATGGTGAATGATCCTGCAATCAGAAACAGCAAGTGGAGTTTAATTCATTTGCCTGGAGAGTGCTTGCCAACACTGTCGTGTAGAGCTCACTGCTGTTCCAAAAGCCACTTGTGCTTATAATAATTAGAGTTCCAATGATCTGGAACTGCTTGATTCAGCTAAAGTTTTGGCAGGTGGTTGACACACTGAAGCATATTTAAGCACTGTGCTAGCCTTGAAAAAGTCACTTCAAATTATTTGCATGCCTTTAATGCTGTTACAGTCGTCAAAGAGAAGGAAAAAAAGTGGCCCATCTTTCAGCTGCGGATGTGTAGTTATCATTTTCTGTCACATAAAATATATGAATCACTGATTTGGGGGAATAAATGGATTGAGAAAGTTCACTTGGTTAGTTGCATTAGAAATTTGACCATTATAAATTAAATTTTTCCGCTATATATTTTGATATATGATAGCTCATGTACACTTGGCACTCTTTGTAGGCTTTCATAGCTGGAATTGTGCCTGTTGAGCAGGTCTAGATGTGGAATTACCAGAAAATGCATGAAAATGTATACTCCCTCTTCCAATACTGAAAAAACCCCAAACCCATGAAAAGCTCACAATAAATCCTATATTTCATTTTTGAACCCTCTCAAATTTGCAAAGCCTTATTTATCAGAAAACATTCCGTTTGCCACCAGATGTCAGTTAAGATCTAAGGAGTTGCTGTTTTCATGGACTGCTGAGCCCAAGGGTACTGGTGAGAGAATTTAGACCATATTCCATCCAAACAACTGCTAATGGACTTTTCAGACTTAATTTTTAACTGAACATTAGAATATCTTTTAGGTGAAATACAGGATAACACATCTTTTCTTATGATCACTGGCCATTCATTTACCAGCTTTGCCATTATGTTTGTGTAAGGTTGTCTCACGCAAACTTTGAGGTTTTGCTTGATCTTTTACTATTTTTTTGGGGTGCTAATTTGTTGAACAGATGAAATTTAGAACTAGTGTTCTTAATGTGCACCCCAGAACTCACTTCAGAAGTTTTACCTGGGGACGTTTGATAGACTCTGATGAATTCCAGTCCAGGAGCTTAATAGACATGACTTCAGGTCGTGGAAATTCTCATTCAGCTAATCATGTTTGGGCTCTTTGTGTTCAAATTCCATATTCCAGGGTTAACAGAATACTGGTTGCACAGGAAACCAGTGTGATGTGTTGAAGAGCAACAAAGTATTTCTTCAGGGTAGAAATGAAGTAGATAAAATCGGACATATTTCAGAATGGATGACTTTGTCAAGGGTGTGTTAAAGCTCCAGCAGAGGTGAAGTGTGTGGTGAAGTTGTCTGAAGGTTCTTGAGCCGTGTCTAAGTAGAGGGCTGAAAGTTCCTCTTATAGTCAGGATCAGTGAAGAAAGCTTTGGAGTAAATCAATTCAGTGTTTCAAGGAGCAATAGCTGTGGTTCTGCAGGGGAGAAGCCAAAGGCTCTGGGCTCCTGGATTCTCTACAGACCTTCTGGTGATGTTAGACAGATCCTTCTTTGTGCTGCACTTCAGACTTTTCTCCTCAAGCTGAGCATGGCATCACCTCTTGGATGTGAGGCTGTGGATGAACTGCAGAGGTTGGATACAGAAACGCCAATACTGTCCCTTGAGGAGCCAGTTTTTCTTGGGAAGTAACAGAGCCTTTTGTGTTGAGTGTGATATTTGCCTTGTAAACTTAGATGCTCGAGTCAGTGGGGATGTGGGAATCGCACTTTCCCAGGCTCGCCAGTGGTGCCGATCTTTATCTTCTCCCTTTTCCTCCCTGGGTGTCTTGCTTCTCAAATTCTTGCATTGTCGGTGTTTTCCTTTTGTCTAACCCTTTGTCCTAACCCTTCCCTCCCTCCCTGGCCTGGATAATGGGGAGCTGACGGAGATGTGAAGTTAACTACAGGAAAGGTTGTGAAGTGCTTTCACAGCGTCTATTGTGATGGTGCTTAAGTACCTGAGAGCGAGAGACAGATACACACAGGCACAAGACCTCATGACACACGTACTTATTCTCGGTAACAGGAACATCTGAGCTTCACTCGATACAAAGCCTGGTTGTGTAGCACAGTAGTTGCCTCAGGCTTTCATCCATTCTGACTCTAGTACTCTCTGAAAAAGAAGTCACTTATTCCCTGTCAGTGGCATAGCCCCAAAGGAGGCAAATGCAAATCAAGTTTCGGTCTTTTCAGTAATAGCATAAAAGCTGGCCAGTAAGAGCCTGCAACAAAACTCGAAAATGAAGGTTGAAAATCTCCATCTGTAGACGTGCGTGGTGACTTTTGTGCACAGAAGTGTCAGGTTCCACATCACGTTATTCCAATTATAGTTCTTGGAAACAAAGCACCAACGTGCAGAAACAGGACTGGAATCTTATCTTCTGCAGTGATTCATCTCAGCCCTGATATCCAAACGTGGATGCCCACGAGCCAGTCCATGTGTGGAAAGTTGCACACACACAAATGATCTGAACCAGATCTCTTTGAGCAGTCAACCCTTAATGTGTAACATTTATTCACTGAATACTGAGTTCAACTGGAACTGTTTTGATGATGATGCTGAAATGATTAATAAAGTGGTCTGAAATGTACTTCAGAGCCTCTCTCTAGGGAGTCTTGCCTTGCCAGTTTTGGCAAGATGACTTCCTGGAGCAACAGAATCAGAAATGCCATTTCTAATTGAGGTTTTTAATTACATTTCCTGCTTTATTTCAAGGTAAC
>JAWWLV010000021.1:17063617-17076649 GCA_035041135.1 Platyrinchus mystaceus | reverse complement strand
TCTTAGAAGACTACAAAAATCCCTTCTCTGAAGTGCAGCTGCAAAAGGAGAGCTCCAGCCCACCGTGTCATGCTAAATGTTCCCAGCAGGAAGAGAGCCAGGTACTTGAAGTGACATGATGGATTCCCCCTTCACCTGCTGCCTCTATCTCATTAAACTGCAGTGATTAAAGAGTTATCAAAATTTAATACTTCAAAATGACTGCACAAAAGCAACTTCCCCCTATGAAGAGGCGTCATTATAAACTGTCACTCACGTACACAGAATTTCTCCTGCAAATCTCTTCCCCTGTGCACCCCCTCCCCTCCCTGCACATTCACTCCTTAAATTTATGAGGAAGTGGTGAAACCTTTAGCCAGCGAGAGCCACTCCTGAGAATAAATATGGGCTCTAAATTATTTGAGCCCATCGGGCATATTGGTTATTAAACTTTGCCTGGTGCAAGAGGGCAGAAGGATGTGCTGTGTCATTGCCAGCTGTATTAATTGCATGCTAAAGATTTTCAATTTCTTAGGTAGAAATATGGATTGGAATTATACCAGGATTATTCAGGTGACTCTGACAAGCTGTAGCTTGAGAGATGTATGGAAACAAATTAGGTGCAGCTTAGTTTGATCAGGCATTGACTGTTGTCACCTCGCTGCTGTTTTTTTCTCCCTTCTGTGCAGTCCATGCACAGGTGAGATCAGTCCAGAGGAATGTAGGCATTGGAATTCAGTGCTAAAACAACAAATTCCCAGTGTTTTTCCACCAGTAGATCTCTGTGAAGTAGATTTACCCCCACCCTCGTTACTCAAGGGGAAATGCTAAGAAGCCAAATGATTTGCCCAAAGCCACTTGAAGAGAGGTGCCAGTGTGACCTACAGTCTGTTTATCTTGAATCCCAACACGTGGGGGGGCACAAAAAGTACCTTAAGAGGACAGTGCCTGGCCCAAGGATCTGCACAGACCCTGCCCAGAAGTGCTGCAGCCCCTGGACAGTGTTTTTTGCTCAGCAAGGGCAGCTTGGAGCTCTCTGTGCATCAAGCTGCAGAAGCAAGGGGATGAAACAGTGGGGCAAAAAAAGCTTTGGAGCCTCTAATTCATCAAGTTTGCCTGCAGCTGACATAACATGATTTTTTTTCTGGGGATAGCAATAGATTCTGTGAATGATGATATAGTGCCTGGCAAAATTCAGCTATACAACATGGGTGCTGATAAAGCTGGCAGTCATGTGGGATGGGGTCCCTCAGTGCTCCTGGTGCACTGCAGTTGGACCATTTGGAGCTTGGATGCCTTCTGTTTTAGATATACAACATTTTAATTAGCTAAGGGGTAAATAACAAAGAACCTTTATGTAAGAAGTCAAAAAACTTCATGCAAAAATGTAGAAGTAAATAAACATACATCACAGTACAGTCTGAACTGTGTAAATCAGTTTAAAGTTGCACTAATGCCTGTGTTAATCACCTGAGATGCTGCTCCTCATACTACTGTTTATACCCCTGTGTAACAAATCCAAATTTATATAGCCATTTTTATATATGCACTGACTATATATTCTCAGAGATTAGCTTTAAGGAAAAAGAAACAGTTGGATAATACATCTTGTTGTTTGTTGAGTTTGGGGGAAAGAAGTTATTTATTGAAAATAGTCAATCTGCTTTCTGTCTCCCATCACAGACTTGGTTTAGCAGCTCACTCTTCTACATCAGACAGGAAGGGTCATCCCTCTGCTCTTATATAGATTATTTACTTACTAAAAGGTTATGTTTAGTTCTTAATTTCCATTCCAGTATATTAGCATGCCCCCTTGGCTGCCTCTGTGTGTTACCTGTGTCAAAAGGTTATGGCCAGAGCAAATAAATGTTAATGTGTTGCAGCACTGACCTTACAAGTCAAAAACTCCTAATATCATTTTCAGAGCACAGAAGTGTGTGAAAGTAGTTAATTGGTCAGAGACAGCACAGGATAGCAGTGGCTGGCATATATGTGTCATATAATAGCTGGTGGTATAGTATGGTTTTGACCTGGTGTAGATGGAAACCCTCCCCAGCTTCATTATCATATGGCAGCTTACGTTAGAAAAAAATGTAAATGACAGCAGAGACACAAACAAAAAGACAAAGTGGGAATGGAGTTCATTCCTATATTCATCTCATACAAATAACACAGGTCTACACAGCCTGCACGAGGATTAATAAGCAGCAGAAGGGAAGGAAGAGTTACATCTGTAAGAATATGAGAGGTGAGGAGTTTATTTCCAGGCAAGCTCTACAACTGTTTTCCTTATCTCCCTGTATTATACAGTGGTTTATTATTCTTTTTCTAATTGATTGCACTTATTTGTGGTGCTGGCTTAAGTGGCCATCAGGACAAGATGCCAATTCCCTGCATCTCAGAGTTGAGGGGCCTGACCTGGCATAGCGCTGGCTGTGCTCAGTCTTGTATAGTTGCACTCAAACTAATTCTGTTCATTGCTGCACCTGCAAAGACAAATAGTTTGATTTGTTAAAGCATAAACACCTTTAACACTACTCTGGAAGCTGAGGGGAGCTTTGTCTATGAGTGTAAATGACCTAGTAAACACACTACACCAATATGCAAACTCTGACCCTTAGAGAAATGTAATTTGTGACGGCTTATGAAGCTTCTAAAAGCTGATGTTTTCTGCTTGTGGTGAGTGAGAGACAATCACAAATGGTGGCCAAGATGGCCACCAACAGGTTTGGGTAGTTGCAGTGCTGGAATTTCTAAGTAGTTTGCCTACTTGTGTTTTAAGTTGTTTTGCTCTGACCAAACCCAAGGATGCTGCTGTTC
This sequence comes from Platyrinchus mystaceus, assembly GCA_035041135.1. Classification (NCBI taxonomy): domain Eukaryota; kingdom Metazoa; phylum Chordata; class Aves; order Passeriformes; family Tyrannidae; genus Platyrinchus; species Platyrinchus mystaceus. The sequence continues at coordinate 17,073,850 of JAWWLV010000021.1, read as the reverse complement.
ACTGGATGTCCCAATGAACTGGGAGCTGTTGACTGTAGATATGAGAGTTGTAGCTCTTCTGTGCAATAAGGAGCTGCACAGAAACAGGGGTGATAATGACAGCATGAATATGCAAGTAGCTCTCAATGCCAGCACCATCATCACAGATGTTCTCGTGCATCTGGGGTCCATGCACGATTCACTCATTTTGCACATGTTCCCACTCAACCAGCTACTGCGAATATTTTCACCCAATGGGGGATGGCTGATTGTTCAGCCTTTATCATATTTTCCTCAAGTTTACTCTGGTAACATCTGTGTACAGTCATTATAGACCTGGCACTTGCTCTGTGTTGGTACTAATTTTCTCTTTTGGTGACAGCAATGCTCTCATTTTCTATCCCATTGAACATGGAGAATAAAGGAACTGATACTGTCAGATACTGTCAGGCTGCACTCGTTCCACGGAAGCCTGGAAGTGTTAGGTTGTCTTATCACTTCTGTGATAAACTGTAGAGCACTGGCAAAGCTGATGACAGCACCTATTCTACAGGGAGACCTGGGCTGTGCTTTGTCTGCTGTTACCCTCAAACTTGATTGCCCAGCAGGACATCACACTGCAGTGTCAGGGCATTCTCTCAGCTTTGAGTGTGTGAGACACTCCACCCACCTATCCATTGGATTTTACACCTCCTCCTTCATTTCTGACTTATCAAAAACATAAATGTCAGCAGCCTCTTAGTCAATGGTTACAGGACTCTTCTGGGCTGTGGGTCTGGTGGAGTAACTCCCTTTTGTGTAAGGAAGGCCCAGAACCCTGTGGCCTTTTTTGGGAATTGGTGAGTGATTTTCCTGTAAAGTAGTTTTCCAAAAACTTATCTGCTGCTTCTGCCACGCTGTGTGGAGAGTGAATGCAATAGTTGCCAGCTCAGCACGACTTTACCCTGCCCATATTTGAGTTTTGAGGCACCTCCAATCTTGTCATAGGAGCCTATGAAAGCATGGAATGGTTTGGGTTGGAAGGGACCTTAAAGATTGTCTAGTTCCAACCCCTGCCACAGTTTGCTGCAAACTGGCCTTGAACACTTTCAGTGGAGTTCAGAAGTCAGGTGCCAAACAAACTGTGATGTGTGCAAGCTCTGACAGTGACCATAAATGCAGGATTTGCAGCATGGTTCCCCATGGTACCTGTTTTCCTCTTGGGCAAATAGAAACAGTTGAGATGAAGGAGCTGAACAGCTTTGTGAATTCCCTATTTCTAGGAGCAGGATGGGGGTGAAGTTATTAAGATTATATTGCAGTTTAATTATCAAACATGTTTGCAGTAGATTGGCTGTTCAGAAAGGAGATTGTTCTTGGCTTGCTTGTTAGTGGTATGTGCTTTCCATGAGCAATAATTGAGATTAAACATTCTCTAGGGAAGTAAGTAATTTATTTTGTAGTAAACTGATATCTGTTGATATTTTAACATTTCTTACATTATTTATCAGTAGATTTGCATCCATGAACTGGAAAATATAATCTTTTATTTGGTAAGAAAAGTAATTTAATGTTAAAAATTTAATAAAATATTAATTACATATGGAAAGACTTATGTAGCACAGAACACGTACTGTATGTTATTACAAATTGTTCGTGCTGAATAAATTGCTTTGCACAGGAAATGGGAATACATTAACACAAAATAAAAGCACTGGAAGTTGGCTGTTCACTTTACTAGATTGGTAGGGATGGTTGAGCAAGTTGTACACGTGGATTCATCTCCTGTAGCTGAAGACAGGAAAGCAGGAGAGAAATTGGTGTATGGCAGCAATCTATCCTTGCTCCTGGAAAGGCTCTGCTGGCTAAAAGCTTCCTGGCTGCAAGGCACTGTACTACTGCAATAACAGAATTGGTTTATGTCTCTTTTTCCTCTCCTGTTGGACTGTTTGGGAACCTGCAGCTGGGAAATTTTGGGCTTCCACAGTGCAGTTTTCCAGTTCATCAGAACCCTAACGATTCAAGCAACAGTGTAATTGGGCAAAGAGCTGGATTAACGTTACGACAATTAATTTAAGACTTTAATTCGTGTCAGGCAAAGGACAAGCCTGGCTGGCATTGGGGACAATGGTTAAATGGTGTTGGGGAATGCATTTCATTTCATGGACAGTACCAGTATTCTCTGCTAGCAGCAGATTTCATTGCGAGCCATCAGCACACAATTATCCCTGGATTGTGCATTAATTTCCATGTTGAGTCTTGGCCTCTCTTAATGTTTTATGTGCTGAACCAAATGACATCTGAAATAAGGAACTGCTTGCCTAGATGGATAATCTGCTGGCAGTGAATACAACATTTCTGAAAGTTGTGTGAATAACGTGCATTCTCTCTCAGGCAGAAAAACCTACCTGACTCTCACGTGGTAGAGAAAAGTCCTGGCTTTGAACTTTTGCATTGCTTTGGTTCAAGATGATTTGTTCTGAGGAAACACTCTTACCTCATGCACTCTGACCTTTGCAAGGCTTGTTCCATTACACCTTCACAGCCTCTTCTGCAGCAATGGTAGTTCTCCTTCTAACGTGCTCCGTGGCTTTATAAATGGCAAGGTCACACCTTTGTAGGATTTGCGACAAAGATGAAAGTTCTCTCCAAGCCTTTTTCCTGAGAGCTAAATCCACCATAAAACCAGGGCTTTTAAGACTTTTTTTCTAAGCAGAGAAATGTTGAGTACTCAGATAAAGATCATGCCTTTTTTTTTTTTTTCATTGCAGCAACTGCAAAAGGCATATTTATTTAATTCTCAGAAACTCTGCATACATTTGGGACTGTCCTTCAACTCCCAGCACTTTTCTGCAACCAGTTATGCTGAGCTAATTTGAGTAGTTTTTGTTCTTCTTATGCCAGCTATGTGTTTCTGTGGGCTGGTTGTTGTGTGATTAATCATTAATACTTGTGTACATTTCCTCTGAATATCTCAAAGCTCATGATTTTTGCAATATCCTTCGGTGCTTTGGATTAACAACTGTCAGTTAAAGTTTGTGCACACAAAGCAATTGTAAAATTTATGGGATGAGGCCTGAATAGCTGTAGCTAACTATGTTTTAATAATATCCTTCACCAAATGATACAACAATCTACATATTCAGTACCTGTAGTTGTTAGGGCATGTCCATTCCTCATATTTTCCTTATCTGTCTAAGGGCCTTTGCATTGAAGGCCCTCTTTGGTGCATGCAGTCATGCATACATTTTAATTCATCACAGTGAGATGATTTTCCAAGTATTTCTTTGTACATTTGATGATAAAATTCTAGTGCACTACTTGGTTATGATTCAGGATGATTCCTGCTAAGTTGTCTCTCAAAGCTATCAATGTATTTCATCTGTATTTCCCCCTTGTCTCTCTGAGTGTCCAAGAGCAGTGATGAATTCCATCCTTAAAAATATGCTGGATTCTGGCAACAAAGACAAAAAAACCCCAACATTAACTATACAGAACATTCTGAGTTTGAAGAGAATACTGTTATGTGTCACTAGCTGCCCACAAACTGTGCTCGGGGCAGCTGTGCTGGAAACAGCATTTGCCCTTTTATTCAGTTGCTGTATGGATACAACAACTTTCACTCACTGCAAATGGAAACAAGAATTCCTTCTAACATGTTCTCTCATGAACATATTAAATTAATATATACCTGTGAATCAAGATGTGTGGATATTTTTTCACAGGAATGCTATGGGGAGTCTGTTGCCTGTCATAACACTGATCCAGGCAGTCTGCTCCAATGGATTTGCTAAACGGGTTTTTACATCAGCACATAAAGCCAGGAATTTATGGCTTGCCATAAGGCACACAAAGTGAGATTGCAGCTCCCTGTGGTGCACAGAACACCACGCATCAGGAATGTCACTGTTCCTTGTAGCATCTATTACTCCAACCTGCTGCTAAAATGCAATTCTAGGCTGTGCTTCATGTGTTTCGGGAGATAGGATGAGACAGGAAGATGGATAAATTGCTGTGGGGCGGTGGCACAGAGGTGGTAAAACCTATCATTCTCCAAAACTTTTATTATTTTATTGCTGAACATGGTCCTTTCTAAACCCACCTTTGACGACCCTGACTGTTCAGATGACCACAAACAGAACAAATGAAGTGGGAAATCAAAACACACTTAATGAGTTATGAAAATCAAAGTGATGGAATTACAGAAGTGCAACAGATAAATGAGTGATTATCAGTCTAAAATGAACTTTTTCATGTCAGCAAACTCTTCTGCAAGCTCCATTTGTGCATAGCAGCTAATATTAATTGCTGCTAGAAATATTTCTTGGGCTCTCCTCCAGTGCCTCTCTGTGAAGGGCCCATTTGAGTTCTGAAGAGCAACTTTTGTCCCCTGTGCTTCAGTAGCAGTTACTCAGCAAGTCCTTGCAGGGTTTCAGAAGCTTCTGCCAAAGCTTTACAGTTTCCTTTCCATCTACTCACGATCTCCAACCATAGTGTTCTCAGTGACAATGGCAATTATCACCAAAGGATTGAGTTTTGATTGTCATATAAAAATATTCAGTACCTTTAAAACCAGTCATGTGCTTCAAAGCAGCCAGTGCTACACAAGCTTCCAACACAGCAGCTGCTGCTGTCATAGTCAAAGGGAACCTTTTATTCTCTTCAAAGAGGTGCAGAATCTAGTGATGGTAATACTTTGGTCTGACAGGCACAAACTCCGTTGTGCAGATTTTAATTGCATGTGATCTGTGTTTTTCTGTAACTCAAGGTATCAAATACATCTTCTCGTGTATCCAAAAAGCCCTTGAGTTGACTCCTGTTTTGCTGGATGAATTTCAGCCTTGTTTCATTTTCATTTCATGCACTGGTGTACAAATTTCTTATCAGCCTCTTGCCAGAGTAGTGTGTGTACCATGCTGAGGAACTGGATGTCAGGGCAGTATAAAAATAAAATTGTTTTTCATTGACTGGGCTTTGGGAATGGACAGTGAACTAAAAAACCTGTTACATCCCAGCCTCCATTTCATACATTTCTCAGGTAAGTAGTGAGCACAATCAAATAGTTTCCTGCTGGCTGCTGGATACGTGGTATGAGGAGGAATAATAGTATTTGCTTCACTGAGAGCTGGCAGGTCCTGTGCCTTTTACAGGCATGATCATCACTGTCCCTGGAACCACTCATCCACAGGAGATGCCAGGGTGTCAGTATACATCTAATATGTGATCTATACTTATACAGTCAGACTTCTCAAGGAAATTGCTACTCAGTCCCTCTCCCATCACATCCCATCTCAAGCTTTCAATCTCCAATCCTCCCCTGTGATCCGGTGTAACTCTGCACTGGGGGTTGGTGGAGAACAGTAGGGATGCTGGGTGGGTGCTGCCTGAGCTTCACCTGACCTTGTGCTTCTCAGCTTTTCCAGCCTCTTGCAATAACAGAAATTTGCTTTCTTTCAAGAGGCACAGACCCTCCCTTTTACACTGACAGTCCATCTTTCAGCTGGAGGACGACAGACCTTGATTGGAGAGAGGGCTGGATTTTGTGCCATCTTCTTAAGTAAAGCCCTTTCAGTGCTGCTTTCAGTAAACAGACAGGAAGAGAAACAGAGAAACTCCACAAAATTATGTGCTGGCAGGGGCCAAGAGCCAACATTCCACACTGTATTGTTCAAATTGCTGAAGTTTGATCAAAAACCCTCTAATAGGTTACCTGTATGGGTAAAGAATTTAATGAATCCTGATTTTCCATGTGTTTCCATTTCCAAACTTTCCATGTGTTTGAGGCTCTGGTTCATTGATCTAGAAGACTTAATTTTCTTTTTAAATGTTGCATTGTGACCACAGCCCTGATCAGCCATCAGAGCCCACATGGAACAAATTCTTGGGATGCTTTAAATGATCCACTGGAGGTGAGAGAAGCTTTAAGAGTAGATGACTTAGTGTCCAAGAAAGGTCTGGCTCACAATGCAGCCTTTTTCTCAGCGGATAATCTACATAACCTTTTTCCTTCTGTGCTTCCTCTTTAGACAACTTGCAGGTATTTTGTGTCTTTTAATCTTTTCCCCCATCAAATTTGATGGAAACTTGATGGACAAGCTTAAAAGCCGTGTAGTAAAAGACAGAGAAGTTGTATACCCATTCTTATGTCTTATACCAGATAAGATACCAGGCTAAAATCTATAAATTATAGAAGATCCACCCTAAATTTCACAAGTTAGGCTTTATCATGAGGGAGAAGAAGGGGAAAAAAAATATTTGTTTATTCTCTGGGTAATGCTTCAGACATCATTACTCTTGGAACCCTGCTGTTTGCTGCATCAAGTGAAGCATCGGTTTCCAGACACCCTGCTGACCACAGGAGGAAGGATGCCAAGTCCTTCCCAAAGCCAGGACCTTCCTGCAGCAGACAGATGTGCTGCCTGCAGTGCTGAGCCACGGAGTAGAAAGGTTGGATCAGTGTCTAGGAAATTAACATTATTTAGCCTTTAGCAGAGAAATCCCATCCCCGGTACTCTTTTTAATAATTTTTCTGGTAGCCTCTGTTTCATTTGTTTGTATTCCCTGGTGTCACTGCTAATCTTTGTATCTGTACAGAATCCACTGCAGAGGATCAAAGAGCAGAGCCTGGAAAAGCGAACATATGAGCCTGGGCGATATGGCACAGGAGTGCAGGCTCCTCACTCCCTTGGCTGCTGCTCTGAGCAAAACAAAGAAAATCTCTTTCAAAACACCATACAATGACTGTCTGAAGCCTATTCAAACCAGTGCAGGACAAACCTCAGAAGGGCCTGAGGTTCTGTTTGGCTCAGATAAGCTTCAGAAAGCATCCAACTGTTTTGATGATTATCGGAAACTCTTGCAACTGCCAGACTGGGCTGGGAAAACTCGTCAGAAACTCCCGGCTTCCTTACGAGATTTTTGCTACTACCTGCTTTGAGCCAGATGCACCTCTGGAAAGGCCTTAGTAGTGAAGATGAGTGGCACACTAGAAAGAACCAAAATGGACAGAAGTGTTCGAGCTCCAAGGAATGTGGCCCTTCATTTTCTCATTCCAGCTGGGAAGGGATGATAGAGAAGTGTGTGCAAAGGAGGAACAGCCGTTGCCTTTTAGATCTCGGTAGCAACAGTAAAATTTCCATTCTTCCTCCTGGCTGCCAGACTTTTCATTTTGGGGCCAGTTGTACCAGAACAGAGTGTGATCTCCTCCTGCCATTCTATAATTTTAGGTGGAGCAAAGCACAGGTTCTGACTGGCATTCTTATGGCATGTAGTAACACCAGTATGTGGTGTTCATTTAATTGTTCTCTGCTTCTTCCCTTGACTCTGGTCAGGTTTGTGAGATCCCTCATCCCATGCAGCTGACTTGGGTTGTGTTGATCCTGCCTTTTTGTTATTTTCCACCACCCTTTTCCCTGGAAGCAAGTAAAGGAACTAACAAGGTAATAGAAGTCTAAGTCTTAGAAAGGAACGTCCTTTTAAGAAAGTACACAAAAATTATCCTTACCTCCTCAAACATTTTGCTATAAAACAAAGTCACATTAACCAGCAGTTAACAGACCATGGTGGTGAAACTTCAGACAAGCCTAGATGTGAGAGAGAGGTTCAGGACATGCAGGTATGAGCCTGAGATGGGTTTGCTTCTGGGAGTTTCTCTGGCTTTGTTTGTAAGGGAGCTGATTCTAGAGAAAGCCTTTGCACTGTAGGCTGAAAAATGCATTTTGAGCCCCAAATTCCACAAACATAATGGTTGTCAGACCACAAAAACCATACAGTGAGTGAATTCTGAAGGAAGCACTCAATGGACAAACTCCCAGCTGTCATCAAAAGCTGTGTATTGCTACTTCCATACTTCCACTGTGTCAATGCCCAGAAACTGCTTTCACATCATGTCTGGGTTTGTCTGCAGCAAAGTGAAGGTTCTTCTTTCTTTGAGCTGTAAAAATTGGGCTCCAGTTCTCTGTGTCTTATTCATCCGATGCCACCTGAAGTGCAGCAGAGGGTGTAAGTTTGCAATCTCTGCTTGTTGCCATCAGTTTAAAATGTTCAGTTTCTTTTTGCGAAGAAAAGACTGTGAGACTGTCAAGAATCTTTGGTTTTAATTCTGTCTCTTTTTTTATTCTTTCTCAATCTGAAGGGCCCTTGGCCACAGCTTCATCCTTTGTTTTCCACAAGACCCACTGATTAAAGCCAGTGGGAATAGCCAGGATTCAAAGACAGAATGCCCTTTCTGGGTAAAAAAGAATGACTCAAGTAGAAGGATTCAATGTTAATGCTTTTCTGTAGCTGTTTTAATGTAGTTTGGGTATATGACTTTAAATATATTATTCTCTTTGGTGACCTGAAATAATATATTACATTTCTAAAAATAAGCTTTCTTTATAAAAAAGTTATATGCTTGCCTCAGAGCTGTAGCTGAATTAATTCTTAATATTATCAGGGTTAAAGCATCATCTTTATTTGAATGGCAAGGGAAAACCTCAGGGTTATTCTCTTCATGTATAAAAAAAGTATCTCCAGCAATAACATTCATCAGTGGTTTCCATGTTATCTGTGTTACTGAAAGGAACTTTTGAACAAAGGGATATGTTGCTATATCTCTAATTGTGTACTGCAGTCACTCCTGATGGAATTATATTCCTCATTTTTTCTATTGTCTGCATTGTGTTACTGGAAGATGACACAGATCTGGTCCTCACTCTTGTGTTCTGGGCATACACATAAGTGATTTGGAGACTTTGCAGTGTAAAAGTGATAAGAATAATTAGATGAACAAAGAGGAAGGCTAAGGTGAAGAATGGTGACATAAATGAACACATACTTAATAATTGCATTTTTAGCCCTGCTGATGCTATTTTTTTATTATTATTATTTTTACCAGTTTTATCAGGGATTTCTGCAGAAGTTAGAACAAAAAAAAAAATCCAGTTAGAGATTTTCTGCTGGGTCACTCCCAGGGCCTGTTTATTTTAATTTTTATTTTTAGCTCTGCAACATATCCTCTGTCAAGCCAGACTGAGATTAACTGCCAGAAATAAAAATTCTAATTTAGATTCTTAATTACCTGCCTTCAGGTATGCTCATGGATCATCAGAGGCTGAGGAAATCTGCAGTGATTGTGTAATAATTTTGGACTGGCAGCACATTAAATGTATTCAGGCACAGAGGTTTAGCCAAGCAGCTGCCTTGGGGACAACTCCTGGAGCTGCCACGTGTGTCTGTCACCTCAAAGGCACTGGAGCTGCTGCAGATCTATGGACAGGAATCTGCATGAGGATTTAGTCCAGAGGAGACACCAGTCAAGCTTGACTGGGAAGTGCTTTGTGGGTTTTGTTCTCTCAGGGCAAATGAGGCGCCTTTTCATCACCATGTTCAACTCCATCACTAACTGGTTGTGCCCATCCGTGTTGTGCCCACAGGGAGATAAACTTCCACCCTGCTGTCCCTCAAGGGAAAGCTCTTTAATCAGCCTGTCACTTGGGAGACAAATCCTGCTAATTTTGCCCATGCTGATAGCCTCCTTATTTTTAATGGGACAATTTTGGCTGATAATGATCTGGAAGTTGTTTTGTTTCACCAAGAGAAAGATAGGCACAGCTGTCCAGCCCTTGTTCCATTCAGCTCACTGCAGCAGTACAGTACATTGCAGTTTCTCTTTCAATTTATTGGCAAACTCCTGGTTTGATATATTTAATTTCTGTGGTAATACTAGTAATTAATTCCCAGCAATCCAGCAAAGCTGTTGAATCAAGAGGATCTTAAATCTCTTGCTGCAAGCTGGCTGGTGATGCCAGTCACCTGGCAACATCAGCAAAGAGTGGGAGAGAAAGCACTGTACCAGTGGCAGCTGAACAAGGGGCCTTGCTACAGACTGAAGAATTCTCAGTTTTCCCTGAGAACCAGTCACATTTTGTGCATGGTGTTGCATGAAAGATATATATATATATATATTTATAATGTCTTTTCAGATTTGGCAAAATGTTTAATTGAGATACAGATTTTGTTGTTGTTTGTTTTGTCAAAAGAGATTTTTATTTTCTTTTATTTAGTTAGTTAGTTATTAGCAAGTTCATTAGACATTATATTAACCAGGGCTCTGAGCAACCTGGTCTGATTGCTGGGGGGTTGAAATGAGATGGTCTTTAAGGTCCTTTCCAACTCAAATTCTGTGATTCCATATCTCTGCTTCCACACTATTATGGTTTGTGCTGGGTCAAGTAAGAGTATCTGAAAAGTAAAAGGCTGGGATGCAGGTTTGCTTTGTTGAGATATCAAACA
>JAWWLV010000021.1:17037874-17063517 GCA_035041135.1 Platyrinchus mystaceus | reverse complement strand
TAATGAGGGTCCAAGGTTTAGGATGTACTATAAGATGGTGATTAAATACAATCCAGCCTTGTAGCCCAGCTAGGAGTGAGGCAGCTCTGAGGAAATAACACCCACTGGGATACATTCCCTCCCAGTCTCTATGGAAAGCTGGCATCAGCTGTGCCAAGACACCTTCCCATCACACCAAACAACGCTGTCTGCTTTGCTCTGACTCAGCTGTGAGACAACTCTGTGGTGTCTGATTGAGTTGTGGTCAGGGCGGACGAGCTTTGGCACGGAAGAGGAGCAGAGTGAGGTTGTGTTCTGTGCAATGGTTACATTCATCCCTCTGATCCCTTTGTTCAGCTCTTGTCTTCCTTTTAAAATGCTGTTTACAGCGAGGCTCCCTGACCTTGCTCCAAGGCTGTGATTGTACAGAATAATATTTCACTTGCAAATGCTTCCCCAATGAATCACTTGGCTAAATTCAAATTAAGCCACTCTTCAGTGTGAATGAGGATGACAGAACTGAACCGTCAGAGAATTACAAAAATCTACCACAGTTTAAATTGTGCTACCTACAACTTTCCCACTTTTCTGTGGGAAAATGAGCGTCCCTTGTTACCAGGAATAGTGTGCTTGGAGATACTGCAGCTGAAGCGTGTACTGTGTGAGTCAGCCTGAGTCTGCCTTTGAACCACAATTGTCATTAAAACCTACAAAACGGTGCTGAATTTCAAACAAAACCCAAGCAATGAACCAGAGCAAAACTCTTCAGTTTTCATGAGTTCTACTTTGAATTTTGGGTGCATCTATAGAGCTTTGGGTACAGGAAATCAGGCAAAAAATACCGAATTTATTTGAACCCATTCTTTAATTAGCTTCCCTTAGAGAAGCAATCTTAAAGAAACATCACCTAATTTAAAAGTTTATCCAAAGGCTATTGGAGTTGCTTGGAGTTTTTTCCACTGACATTACAGGCTGAGTTGTCCAAGTGCCACAGTTTAATCTGAAAACATGTTTCAGTGCAGCAAGCCATGTTTGCTAATACCTGCCAAGTAGCTTTTTACCTTGTTACTATAATGAAATATTCAATTTGAACAATCGTTTAGTTTAATTGAGCAGTTCTCTGATAAAACTGCACATGCTTAATAGGGTAAATGTGTGAGGCAGGTGCAAAAAAACCCCTTCAGTAAATTAAACTAATACAACATTCAATGAACTAATGAGGTGCTGTGGGAGTTGCATTTCAATTAAAAATCTATGAGGATATAAGGAACTTATGGAAGTTGTTTGCTAGTTTTGCTTGCTTTCCATGGAAGGGAGGATCAGTCAGAAGCTCCTTAAACACATGACTGAGTTGGAAATGAAAGCTGGAAAATATGTTTTAATGAAGATATAACAGTTTCTCTTCCAACTGCACTTGGCACTCCTACTTCTTAACAACCTGCCTGGCCCTCACCTACACTCCAAACCAAGCAACTTGGATTTCCTCATAACACTTTATGAAAAGGCCAACTGTGGAGAATGACCAACATACATCTCAATTCCTACAGGCACAGTAGAGACTGGCTGAGTGTCTGAGGAAACCATTAGGTTTATGGACTTTAAGAATGAATAACCCCTTATATGCTTGCAATAAGCTGAGGGGATTGATCTTTAATGGCTTTTCAGATATGTTTAGAGTTATTCAGCAATTTGAAACTCCAGAGGCTGCAGCTGAAGCGGCCAAGAACGGATTTGATTGTCAGCATTGCAGTGTCCCAGCGAGGATATAGATCATCTGTGAGAGGAGCATGTGACAAATGGGTTATCTGAAGGGAAGCAAAGCAATAGGGAGGAGATGTACCAAAGGGAGTGCCACTGGCAGGACTTCTGTGAGCCTGAACTCAAGATTTTTGAAGGTTTTGAGATTCTTTCCTCTTAATATAATGGCTGCCAAACCCATCTCTTTGATGATGGGCTAACGGTGCTTTAACAAATTGTAATTGCACCTCTTGATTTGCAATTACAATAATGTTATCCCCCATTTCTCTCTTTCTGCATTGTTCACAGGAACAGCCAAGGGAGGCAGAATTTTTCTTGGGCTTTCTGTTCTTATTTTTTTTAAAATGGCTAAAGATTCATCAGGTTTGTTAAAATTTGTGATATGTTGTTTTCTGTGCTGAAAGAGCGCTGAGAACAAAAGGATCCTAATTCAGTCCAGAGAACTAACAGACAACAAATAGAATTACAAAATTAGCAATGCTGCACCACCTGCACATACCAGAGAGAGAGGGATGGCTGAGTTGCTTCTTAGAACCCAGGTTACTGATTTGGTGTTTTTCTAGGAGGCAGATCCCCAAATAGTAATAAAATGATATTCCTGTCTGGTCTCATCACCTTGGTTTGCTTCCAGATATCAAACCTGTGAGTTTCGATTACAGGTTTGTCCTCAAAATAAAGTAAAATTAATATTTTACAGGAAATCTAATGACAGACTTTCCAAAAAAGGTTACAAAAAGTCCTCTAAACCCTCAAAAAGATGGGGACATCATTCTTTACTAGAGTAATTACCAAGCACAGGATTAATGAGTTTGAAATTTGCTGTTATTTTGTTAACCTTGAATGCTTACACATATCAATCAACATAGGATTGTTCTTGACAGATGGACCTCTAATTTAGCATATCACCTTCTTTTTCTAGTTATAAAAATAATACTTTATACCAGGAGGAAATTATTTGTCATACTCAACGTGTCAAAATATTTGGAAAGTTGCCCAGAACAGGAGTTAAGCAAACACCATCCAACTTTAGTTTTAATATAAATTACATTGGCTGCTCTATAAATTACACAATATGGGTTGTATTTCCCATTTCTCTACTGGTTTTTCCCAAGGAGCATGTCAGCAGGAGGACTGTGATTCGATGATGCAGTAGAGAAGCTGTAGAGAGAGAGACAAAAGCTGTGCTTTTGGAGAGGATCAGCCTTAGGGCTGCAAATTGGTCCTATCCCACGTTCTGTACGAGCCTTTCTCCAAGCCTCCTGAAATCAAAGGAGAAACTTCTACTGACTTAGTGGCCATTGAATCCATATCACTTTCTGAAAATAGTTCAAACCCCTAATTTCCTGAAATGCATGGCAAAACTCCCAAAGTCTTCATTACAACTTTTGTTTGAGACTCTGGTTTTGAAGACTTTTTTCAGCTTGGATATGGATACAAATTCAGGAATGAATGAGAAGCTGATGCAGCATCAACATCTCCTGGCACGTGCTGCTGTGTTTAAAGATTCAGAGTTGCCTCACACTGTAGCCTTTTGTTAGTTTTACAAGTGCAGCTGTTTCTCTCAGCAGTTTTTTTAACATCAGGTGGGCATTTGCGTTGTTATGCTTAGAATCGACGTTCAGTCTTTCTTAATATGTTACATGACAAAAATAGAGTTTAAAATATCGATTTTGGCGCTGCCATTGTGGCAAAGGCAAGGTTGGAGGTGCCTCCAAGCAGTTTATGAAAATAGGTGTTTCAGAGGAAGCGGAATTCTCGTTGATGAAGCGCTTATTTCAAAGCAGAGACAGGATCTCCATTGCATCCTTGCGTGCTTTGGAGTTTTGCATAATTTCGAGCAATCTCAGTGTCTGAATTCTTCTCCATTACGTATTCTGCTGGTTAATTTATGAAGTGTGAGGAATAAAGCTGGTTAAAAATAAATTTGCTTTGGCAATACTTAATCTTTTTGCACAATATGTGCCATAATTAACATATTAATCTGTGACAAACGCTAAAAGTTTCTCCCTAATCGCTTTGCCATACATTTCATTTGACATTTCAGTTCTATTTCACTGGCTTGCCCTCCGAGCACGAAGCGATAAAAAAATTCAATGAAATTGGACATTCATACCAAGAATCTGATTTTTGTGTGAGATTAATTTGATTTTTGTGAAAAGGCTCTGTAGTTGGGGAGAACGTGACTTACATGAGCAAAAACACCATTTGCCAAATGCCAAAGAGGGGGGAAGAGAGTCAGAGCTTGGAAATGATTATGTAACGTTTTAGATACACTCTGAGCTATCTCTGTACAAGTTAAGTGAAAAGCATTACAGAGGCACATTAAGTTGCATCTTTATGGGGAATAAAAAGCTTACAAACCACAAAACCTGCTCCACTCTGGAAATGGATGTATAAATACTCTGGCACCAAACCCCGCCGTGGGTCAAATTCCTCTCTCAGCACAACAGCCATACTCAGTTTAACTCTGGGAGTAGTTTGAAGAACTTTAACAGGATTGATGGAGTGATTTGTCTTGTTACAATGACAGCAATATTTGGGATTTTAGTTTTCCCTTCAGCGCTGGGAATTAAATACGGCAGCACTGAGCTTAATCTGCAAGAGTTATGGGAGCAAGGTGATTACAAAAATGCCTCGTTTAGTTCCATCAGTGTTGTGTTGTATCAGCTCTTCTCTCTAATGGCTGAGAGCATTTTGGTAGACAAATTATTATAGTTATTGTTTGCATTGGAGTAGCAACTTGATGTGCTCCTCGTGGACAGTGTTCCACAGGGATTGGCCCAGCAACAAAGGATCCTGGGTTGGGTCATGCCTCAGGTGATGTTTAGTCTCCTGTAAAAGAACAGTGGAAGCCTTTTGATAGAGTACTGAGGTGGTATTGATGGCAGAATATTCAACATGGTGTACCTAACTAAGCAAGCTAATTAATCATTTATTAATTTTGAATCGATTTCCCCAAAGTCTCTATAATAGATATTTTAATTATTACAAAAGATAAAATCCTTTTTCCTGAGATTACAGGAGAATGTTTCATTAAACAGGAGCAACTGAGGGCTAAGGTGCCAAACTCCAGATTCTCAAAACTGCTGTTCATCCACGCTCACATCTTAGCAGCCATCAATTACTTTTTCATCAGAAAATGACCCATGAGTAAAGGCTGTGATCCTGGGCTGGAGGACTTGGAGTAAGTAGGGAAAGAGCATAGAGGCTTCAGATCTTTCAGAGCTTTGACCTGAGAAGTGAAAATTACAGCACAATATGAATTTGTTGTTTGTGGCCCTCTCTGTCATCCTTTCCTCAATGTCTCCTGCCTACTCAATGTTGTATTTATTTATCTGTTTGAATTTTCCTTCCAAAATGAACCTACTTGCATTTGTCTCTTTAACAAATTTGATAAACTTTGTGACATTTCTCTATTTTATTAGCTCAATGGATAACCCTTTTTTTCCAGAAGTGTTTCTTAGTTACCTGTCTGACTTTGCATCGTTTTTACAGTTTATGGCCAAACAAGTCCTCTGTGTCCCATTAACCACATGACTGTTCTTGGAGCAGGTTTATTCAGCTGATGTCCTCCCTCCTTCCAGTAAGGGAGTGCTGGATGGGAAAATGCACATGGGCTGTCCATGGCCCAACAGAAGAGCTCTGTGCTCTATGTGTTCCCCTAAAGCTAGGAGAAGACAGGCTGGAAGAGTTGGGATCATTCATTCCAGAGAAGAAAAGGCTCTGAAGAGACCTTAGAGCCCCTTCCAGCACCTAAAGGGGCTCCAAGAGAGCTGGAGAGGGACTTTGGAAAAGGTCCTGGAGTAACAGGACAAGAGGGAATGGCTTCCCACTGAAAAAGGGTAGATTTAGTTTGGATAATGGGAAGAAATTCTTGGCTGTGAAGGTGGGGAGGCCCTGGCACAGGTTGCTCAGAGCAGCTGTGGCTGCCCCATCCCTGGAAGTGTCCAAGGCCAGGTTGGACGGGGCTTGGAGCAGCCTGGGATAGTGGAAGGTGCTCCTGCCCATGGCAGGGGGTGGAATGAAGATGAGCTTTCATGTCCCTTCAACCCAAACCATTCTGGGATTCCCTGAGGAGCTCTACTTGTGAGCACCTGAAGATTAGCCTGATGAAGATGGCACCTGCTCACCAGACAGTGCACATCAGCATAAATCCTTCAACAACAGCATCAAGGATCTGTGCTGCTGAATAGGAATTATTAATCAGAAGTCTTAGTGAATTTAAAATGTGTGACATCTCCTTCTCTATCCATTAGGCAAGGTTCCTTGCCAGAGATGGAAACCAGACAATTTCGACATGATAGATTCTTGAAAACTATCCCCATTTCCCGTCAGTTATTTACTCCCCAGGCACTGACAAATTAATTCTCTAATTTTTTTGTTCTAGCGTTTTTCTGGGCACTGAAGTTAAATTAGCTCATCTCCAGTTCTCTGTGTGTTTCTTTTCACCTCTTTGTGAGGTTAGGGATGATATTTGCCCTTTTCATTCTTCCAGGGCCTCCCCTTTGCTTTGAAAGCAAACCTGCTTATGAGAACTGAGTTAATCACCCCATTTTGGCTCAGAGGTACTGATGCTGTCAGTCATGCTGTGTCATGACTGGTGTTTGATTCAGCACTTCTCTGATATTAACATTTGAGAGCATAGAGAAGAAACCTAGTTAGTATTCAAGGAATGACTGGAGCAGAATAGAGAGAGATGTCCAGGCTTAGCAGGATTATAATTAAAGAGAACAAAGAAACCGAGAACAAAGGTGGAAAATAAAAGGGAGGGGTGAGAAGGAAAGAAAAAAAAAAAACCCAAAAAAGACCTAAAGTGTCAAGGAGTAGCAAGAAGTGGTTATCTTGATTTAAATCACTGATATGTTTTTAGGTCATTTTTAGCTTAAGGTCTTGATGTTTCTCCCACCTTTTTTTTTTTGGTCTTAAACAGTAAAAGGATGTTTTACTGCACCAAGTCACTAAAAAATATTGCTATTGGGATTTCCTTCTGCCAACCCATCAAAGTATGGTGCATATGCCTGTATATATGTGTATTTTATAAACAAATAAATATGTATATATGCATGCTCACTGAGCAAAATTGATAGCTGCTTATGACACTTCTGGAACTCCAAGCTAGGTAGAAATAGCTTTTACTTGAGTTCCTGGCTGTAGCTCATGGCTGTGACTGCACAGGCCATCCCTGTGGTCCTGAACTGTCATTTGGTCCCTGAAACAAAAATTCATCAGAGCTTAGCACTAGACAGCTGGTCCAGCCCTTCTTTGGCAGAATGTTATTACAAATCTCCTCTAACACTCTGGTTGGAAGAGCTGTGCCAATGCACTCAGCACAGACCAAAGCTGGGGTTAAAGTCCTCATCTCTGATGTGGTACAACAAACCCTCTGTGATAAGTCCTTTGTCTCTCTGTGCTTCAGAGGAAGACAGTTGTTCTGTAACTGTTGTATTTGTAACCCAAGTGCATTCTAGGGATTTTCTGCTTTGTTTTTGCCCTTTGTTTGTTTTGATTTTTATTGTTTTCTTTAGTGACCCATTTTCTAGACAAGGTGAAGTAAATAGTTGATGTTTCATGTAGGTGTAGCAGATGGATCCATTCTTCTAAAACATAGCAGCTGTTTTTTCTTTAGTAGTTGTAAGAATTCTAAGACCTTTTCAAGGCTCCTTTTTTTCACTTACAGTACACTGCATTTATCAGTGGAAGGGCACTTGTTCACTATTGTTTACATGGAATAAGCTGTACATCTTCAAAAATACCTATTCAAATAAAAAGGGGTAATCTTCAGAAGGAACTTGGAAAGAAGAGAGTAATGTTTAAAAATATCAACTTATTCTCTCATATATGGACTTCTATTAATTTTTGTTTGCATGCAAAGGGGTTAATTTAGTTATGCCAAGTATTTCCACTTAATGACATCACATATGACTTTACTGTAAGCATCATAAAGGACCATCTAAGGGCATCCTCCCAGATTTTCTTTTTAAAAAGGCCTCAAATATCTTCTAACAAGAGATGCCCAAACAGCTTTGGAGACCTGCCTTGCCTGAACTCTGCTCCTGGGTTTGCAGGATGCTTCTGGCTTATTTGCAGAGACCTTTTTTATCATGCAAATGACGTGCCCTTTTGTGGCTGGCAGGGATGAACCCCACTGAAAGATCAGGAGCAGTTATGGTGCATTTTTAGGAGAGTTGGCTAATCTGAGATGAACATGGGAAGGAAAGATGTCATGCCAAAAGCCCACGTGTTTAGGAGTAAGTTATCTGGTGGATGGAGGAAGGCACCAGGCCGAGCTGGGTGCAGGTCACACATCACAGCAATGGAGCCTCGGACAGGAGCCTCCCACGGGGGATTTGTGCTGCAGTTTGTGATGAGGGCTGTTCCTGTCTAGGTAGAACAGGGCTGGAAAGTAGCAAAAGCCAAGGTGGAAGGATGTCACCTGGCCAGACAGAAGGGAGAGGCTGGAGGGGCTGTGGGCTGAATCAGAGGATGTCTAGTCCATGCAGGAATGCCCCTTCTCCAGTGGTGGGAACTCTCTGCCAAGGTTCGCTTTGGATTACTTCTGCTTCTGAGTCCCAGGAAGAGCAATTAATTGTTTTCCACTGAAACTTCCTGAGCTGTCTGCATTCTGTGCTTGTGTCACACCTCCTTCAACAGCAGAGCTCTGTCCTGCTTGACCATTGCCAGCACAGCAGACGATCCCTGCTCTGCCCTGGGTGCCCTGCTTTGGATGTGTCTAATTCTGCCAAGTCCCTCTGGTGAAAAACAAGGCAGGGAACCGTCCTGAAAACCAAAAATGGGAAGATAAAGGATTAATGACGCAATCTCATACTGCAGGCACAGGTATGAATGATAAGATTATGATCATAAAGACAAAAATACCTGGAGGAATGAGGTCCGGTATTGAATAATAGGGCAGTGCCAAAGATTTTCATGTAGCTGGAGCAGCTCTTACCCTGGGGGAAGTGCTATAGTGTCTTCTGGTGAAGACAGAAAATGGATTAAAAAAAAAAAAAAAAAGAGATGAAACTTTCCCATTACATAGAAATGAATTGAAAACTGGGTGTCGTTGAAGGCACCGAGAGGAAGAATATCATTATGTAACTCCTGGGAGGAAAGAAACAAAACTCCATTATCCTATTGGATATGTTCAGCAGCTGATAAAATATATGCCAGATGATCAGAGATGGGTACCTTAAAGTATTGCATATGCTTTCAGATGCTGCCTATGCACTGGGGAATTTAGGGAAAAGCTGCTCTGCTATCAACATAAAGGGAGATACAACAAAAAGGGCCAGAAAAGCAAGTGGGTAAGCTTTTAAGGAAATCAGGTGCAAATTTATTGGCATATCTGTGTAATGAGGTTGAAATGAGGGAAGAAAAAAATCACCAAAATCTGGAGCAGGGGGGGAGGATTTGTCAGTAACAAGAGATGGTCTGTCCTTTCACACTGTGCAGTACCTGTGTCACCAGGCAACGTTATCCTGGGGCTTTGGGCAAGTAATTCTCATCACCCTCTTAATTCCCATCTCAAAGACATTGCAAAAAGCCTTCAGGCTGTTTGTGAGAACATTTTTACTTTGTTAGGGCTTGAACCGGGGGTGGCAGGATCATCTGAAGTGCTGAATCTCGATATGAGGAATGAGGATGCTCCGCCGGGATTGCTACAAGGCAGCTCGGAAGTGGAATCAAGAGTTTAAAAACAGCACACGCTTGTCTAACTACACCAAACTGAAGGCTGCTGGACAAATGAAAAGCCAACAGGCACTGGAAAAAAAATAAAAATCAGAGTTCTGAAAGCAGAGGAGAATGAAACGAGCAAAATAATTTTGCAGGTTCGTGTGTTGCCTTTAAAGGATATTTTTTAACCCTGAGTAGTATATATACACAGTGCTCTGGTTTTCTTTGCTGCATCTGGAAAGTGTGCCCACAGAACTCAGCAATTTGTCACATGTATGTTTATATTGATGTGGGCCACAGATTTGTAGGATATTTAATGTAATAGAAGAGAGTGAAAGCAGAGCAAGTGCAGAATTTTATAACGTGGGATTACATCAACAGAGAACACTTACCAACAGGAAACAGGGACTGTGTAGCATTTATAGGTGAAGGCAGGTAAGTATCCCAAGTAATATGAAAAAATACCAATGTGGGGATTGTAGTATCTAATCTGTTTTTCTTAGAGAACGCTCTTAAATGTGAAAAAAACCTGATGTCTTTAGGGCAAGTTCATATCTAATACAAATTGCTGTATCTTCAGTGTTTCAGGAGAACGATGACATCCTATATCAGCTAAAGAATCTGTCTAAAACTGTACAGAAAGGAGAGTCTGAAAAGAAAAATAAGACATCCTGGTATTCAAACACACCCAAAAATCAAAGAGCTGTTATGATCAAATATTTAGAAATTTAAGCTTGCTGCCAAAGTGTAGCTCATTAAAACAGTGATTAAAAACCCAACTCATAGATGCTTTGGTAGGGCCTCAAATTGAGCTGATTTCCCGATTTTGTACAAATTTTTGTAACGATTTATCACTTTAGGGAAACACTTTTATTAAATTACATTAAAAATTAAAAAGCCCACGATAATTACCCTTCTTTTTTTTTTTCCCCAGAACAATGAAATTATGTTCAATGCTATGAGGGACTGAAAAAAATTATGTACACTCATGCATAAGCCCCAGTGTCACCGTATTCTATTCTGCAGTGTTAAAAAATCTGGGAAAAGTTTTTGGCAGCACTGTCAAACTTTTAAAGATGTTACCATTTCCAGAGAAATATTCGGTATTCAAGGAAAAGCCGTTTATCATAGAAAACACATTGTATAACAAAGTTGCAATCTCTAATTAATACAGGAGATTTTCACTGTGCATTGAATCCCAAATTTGGAATTATCAGCGAGAAAGGTAATTAAGGATAAAGCTGCTGGAGATAAGTAACTCTTCAGCCATCTTCTGGGTGACATATGAAAGCGTTCAAACACTACTGTGAGCAATTAATCTTCTATAACTCACACAATATGCAGATTAAGAGCCAGTCTAGGCCTGAGCTGCACAACCCATGCTGAAGTTTTGAATCTGTACGTGTCGTTGGCATCACATTTCGGGTTTTGCCTCAGTGGGTCTTCCATATAAGGTTGGTTGTGGAGATAGGAAAAATAATATATGCTGTTAAATTGTTTATTAGCACAGGAACTTCACACGGTGGAAGGCATGATTGTTTATTGAAACAAGACCTTCAAGGGACTCTTTAATTATAAAGCAGCTTGATATTTTAAAGAAAATGACAGAGACAACTGAAAGAACAATTTACTGGGGGTGGCAGGTTGAGGTATAGCTTGGGGCCCATTAATCAATCATGCATAACAACTATCCCATAAAGAAATTGGAATAAACATACATAAAACACTGCCTCTGCAAGAGGATTCAAAGAAACATGGCTAGGTTTTAAAATGTAATTAACAGTTGCCTCGTGTTACATTAAGAGGAGCAAAAGCAGTATCTGTCTCACAATGGTAGATGAATAAAATGAAGACACCAGTTCTCCAGCTTTGGAACCCACTGATAGCAAAGCACTGGCAAGTCCTGGAGAAATGGGAACATGGTGGTGCTGTCATTGGTACTGAGACACCAAGCAAGGCTTTGAAGCAGTGGGTTTTTTGCTGGGCATGTCCAGTTTCAAAGCCAGAGACATGAGGACATAGAATTTTGCCTTGAAGTTTTCTAGAAAATAAACACAGGCCATATCTTTTCAAAAATATACATCTGTAAATGTGCATAAATGCTTAATAACGGGAAGAGGGTGTTTTCCCATCAGACTTGTGCACAGTGATGAGATAAAAAGAAACGTGAGGGGGGCAGAATTTTCCACGTGTGATCTTATTGGGGTGGATTATCCAAATTGGTGTTAATGCAGCACCCAACAAGGTTATTCAGTGAGCTGTGATAAACTCTGGGGTCAGCCTGGCAGAAGCAGGAGGCAACCCTTTGGAGAAGCTTTTGTTTATCCCAGAGTTCTATTCTGAAAAACCCAAGCCTTTGGAAGAGCATTGTCTGCCTGATAATCCTGCCAAACACAAGACATTGGGCTACTCTTGATTATAGGGCACTGAAATTTAGTGGGGTTTGTTTGCTTGTTTTGTTTTAAGTGAAGAAATGCCTGCAATCACCCACCTTTCAATCAAGCAAAACAGACTAATGCACACATCTACACGTGTGAAGTGTGTAATTGCAGGGGATGATGGCACATGTGGCAATTCATGTGGCCAAATGTAAAAATCAGTAAATAGTCATGTTGGTCCCTCCAGACACAATTGGTTTGTGCTTTTTTCAAGGCCTCACAGAATTTTGGAAGTGGAGACCCAGCTGCTTGCTGGCTAGAATTTTAACCACTCCTGTTTTCTGCATTTCTAAATTAGATGCCTTTTACCTCCTTAATCACTTGTAGGAAACACCTCATTTTATTCACCCTGAACCTGTAGGCTGATCCCCACCATTAACTCCATCTGCTCCTTCGTGATAAAGTTGTCCTCAGGCTTCCCCTGTCTCAGGTAAGGATGTCAAAATGCCATTATTAAAATTGGAAGGACTGTTTTGTGGTCAGCACGCCCAGAGTGAGTGACTGTACGTAAAATGAGGTGGGTGAGGCTGTTTCAGCTGCAGTTTGGTTTTGTCAGTCAGAGACTGTTGTGACAGGAACTATCTTGACTCCCAATTCTTCCTGAGACACGACAGCACCGGGAAGGTGTGGGTGGTGACCCCAGAGCAAGGAGAACCCCCAGACAACAGAGACAGATAACAGGTAGCATACCCCATATATTACGGCTCTAATTGCATTATTAATTCTTTCCCCCATGTCCTTTAATCAAACAACTTGTGTTGCTGTGCAGGTGACATTTTAACTGCATGAATAACATATTTTTCTTGATTTTAATTGGAGCAGCAATAAATTCTTCCATTCTCACGTCCTTTTATGAGGTGATTTCCCTTTATTTCTCCATAGCAAATTTTTGAATGCAACAACAACACAGACCTTCCCGAGTCCTTCTTTAGTGTCTCCTGCTACTACAAACATGTGCCATCTATTTTTAATAAGCTTGCACAGTGTCACCCATAAGTAGTTTGGATTTATGGGGCTTTTCTGAAGATCTCAGTGAAGAGAGTATATATATATATGTGTGTGTGTGTGTATTTTATTTTTTCCCCAAGTGTGTGTTTGTAACCATGAGCTGTCTTCTGATGGGAATGGGATAGAGCTCATCCCTGAAAGGCCTGAGTCTGTTCACTGAGCATCTGAGGTCTCTTCTCAATTGTCTGGTCCCCCACCAACCCCCGTGGCAGGATCAGGACCCCAGCCAAGGTAAGTGTTCGGTGTGGTGAGTTCTCGGTGCTCTCAGAGTTGGGCACAAATGGTCTCCTGCATCTCTACCTCCTGTGAGTTAATGAAGATTAGATCCCATCCAGAAATATAGCCCCAGCACATGGAAACTTCCTTAATAAATTTTAGGATAGACTCTAGTGGGGAATTACAGTGCAGGTCTCCAGCCATTAAAAAATGAATTATTGTTATGGATGTAACTCAGCAGCAGAGCAGCCTGACAGCAACGGCCTGAGCTAATTCCCCCGAAGATTAGTCTCTGTTCCTGCAAGATAAGTGCTCCAGCCTTGTTTCCCTCTGTTGGATTTTCACCCAGTGCCTCGTGGAGCACGGCACCGCTGCCATTTGCATGTGCTGTACAGGGCAGCATCGACAATATCAGCCAGGGTATTTATTATATGACACCTAATTTGGAAGCACTTGGTGAAGGTTATCTCTGCCTCGAGCAATGATACCACGAGGCTGAATATAAAGCTGTTAGAGTAATTTCTAGTGAATAATGTATTAAATAACTTTACTTCCCCTCTCTCTCCCCCTGCACATGACTTGAGACTTTTTTTAAAGAAGGAACTATTTAATACTGAAACTAGAATGATGATGAATACAGAAGTTACAGGTGGCAGATCTGGAGACAGATTTTAACCCAGTTATATAGTTTAAATACTGAAAATATTAGCTGCTATTCTTTACTGGTAAGTTTTGATTTGCAGGTCATTTGTGAGTGAGCTGTTACAGTTCCAGGCTATTTTGAGTGGGTGCTCAATCACCTGTTGTTACTTTTTCACCCCAAATGGCTAAAGGTTATGTTTTGTACTCTTTACTTTTCGGCTTGAAGATGAAATTTAATTTACACCAACAATCTGAAGTGCCCATTGCTCCAATAGCCATTCCCTTTTTATTATTTGTTCTTTTTAGAGTTGACAGAAACAAAACACAAATGGGCAAGAGGTGACTTTTTTTTTTTCAAAATATGACCCTTTGTTTATGATGAACTTTGCGACCTGTTTATAGGAAGTATAAGAGGCTCAAAGAGAGAAAATATCTGGAGAGTATTTGTTCAAGTCCTCAGAAGTGTGTTGTGCTCCCAGAAATTCAATTACATGTAGGACTAGTTTCTAACATTCATTTTGTTATGGTAAATCCTTTATTTATCTTTTCATGATGCCACTTTACCAGCAGTGATGGTGTGGTCACCTGAAGCTGTGGTGTCAGGTACAGGCTGAGCTGGGTGCCACTGGACCAGGTAGCACATTCCCATTCCAGAATTCCATTTTCTGGAAGTGTTTTCGATTCTCTGAATTCCTTTTGGAGGAAAAAATAATAAGAAAATAAAAGAGAACAAGAGAAAGAGAGAGGGGAAAAAACTTCATCTGTGAAAAGGGAGAAGTTTATCTCTGCTCACAATTTATCAAACTTTTTCAAATGTAATAACCTTATGGATAGCAAAATTGGTGTCATTTTTTTTTCCTGAGGAAAGGTAACTGCCCTCAAAGAAGTAGGTAAATATATTTTTCATGAACTTGTAGTCTCACCTGTGTTTTACTTGTGGCACTTTCACAGATGTCTTTCCTCCTTTATATTGTTCTCTTCTTTTTTAAGAAAGAGAATTTAAAATTGCTAATTGCAGCTATCCTTAGATGTTTGTGCTGCATTTCACAGAGATGACATACAGTCAGTTCCATAATGTGCAGGCAGAGCTTGAGCCCCACACATGCACTGGATTCATATTATAACTCCTGGCATTTTTTCAATAAACAGAAGGACAAATCATTTGTGCAGGGCTGGTATCAAAAAAGAAGGACTAAAAACACAGTTTAATTGAACATTTGTTCTTAACTTTACTCAGGGACATTTGACATGAAAATTCTTGCCATATTTGATTGAAACCAGTTATGTGTCTCCAAAACTACATGGTTTAGGGAGGCAGTGGAAGATGATTGTGTATTGTACAACCTCCAGGTCTCTCAGGGACCATTAGAATTGCAAACCTGTTACCCTGGCAACTGCAAAATTTGACAGGGCTTGAAACCTCTGATCTCTCTGGATAAGGCAGCAGCATTTGTAAACTTTGCTCATTCACCTTACTACAGTTGATATAGTTAATGTTGAATTGCATCAGTAGCTTCTTCTCTTCTGTAAAGACCTCAGATGGCTGTGGAATTAATAGATAACAGCAATAGAGAGTTACAGAATAGAGGTTCCAAAATTTCCCTCCACAGACCACTGGAACTGCCAAGTGCCAACTGGCTGTAGCTGGTGTTTCACTCCCTTTGCTTCCAGCTGTTGATATTTCACCAAAAGGCAACTAAACACGTTCTATGTTCTCCTAATAGCTCCAGAGGCAAATAAAACCAATGGCAAACATCTAAAGTGCTCATCCCGAGCTTGTCCTATCACACGTTCCCTCTTCCCCATCCTCTCTTTTGCTCTGGTCACACACTCTCAATTTTGTTGAATTTGGAGGCTTGGCTGCACACAACCATAATAAAGTCATTTTTCCAGAGCTGCATATTTCAGTTGTAAAATTAAAAGTGGGGAATTCTGCCTCGGATGGAACTGGATTCTCTCTGGAATTCAGCACTGCTGAGATTAATATCTAAAACCTTGTTCTACTGTCTTTGTTGTTTCTTTAGATTTATGGTAAGTTTAGAAACAAGAGAAAAAGAGGCCCTGAAATGATTTTTAAGATCTGGAGAGAAATAAAGGCGGTAAATATCATGTAAAGATGACTCTCAACAAATTGAGTTACTGTGTAGAAATAATTAAGTGGGGGAAAAGCACAGCAGGTAAAAAAATGTACTTCTGCTAAGAAAAGAGACAATTGGAACTGACTGCTGTTTAAACACAGAGAAATTAGGAGAAAAATAAAAATTTTAAACCATAAGACAAACCCTGTCCATAGGGAATCTCAAGATTCCCTGTCTTTTTTAACTTCTCAAGGAAAGGCCATGTGTCCCTTTTTGTGATAGTTGAAATTCATCTTTTGTCTCCATACTGGAGTGATATTACAGGGGTTTTCTTATGTAAAGAAATGACAAGATGAACTTATATTCAAAAACTTTAGGAGGAAAATGTACTTTACTCTTCTTCTGTCTAAAAAAATGAAAAAATTCCCAGTTTCATCATAATATTTTTACAAAGTTTCTTGGCCTGCTTTAAAATGTTTGGTGTAACTTTATTAGGCTAATGCGGAAGAGTTCACTGAAAGAAATTGAAATGTTGACTTTTTGCATATCCCTGTGTTTTTGTTGCTTTCTAGAAGAGGCTCCTGCAGTGGAAATCAGTTCCTGAATCTTCTGCTACCTGGGTGAGGTCTGAGAAACGTCACAATCGTTCACCTTCACTTAGCTAGAGTCTATCTCAGATTGTTAGTCTTGGCTTGCCCTCCAATATCTATTAAAAATCCAGCCAGCCATAAAACTCCACTGCCCTAATTAGTAGTTTGGATTCTACTCATCCTCTTTTCCTTTCAACTTTCAGCGAATCTGGCGCTTGTGCCCAGCACAGGCTCCACAGCCTTAGGAATAAATCCTTCCATGCAGGGAATTTCCCTATTGCCTAATTTGCTCCTCCTGATGGGGAAAGAATCACCTCCAAACCCAGGTGTTAATTATGTCATTGGCTCTGTGATACAGCTGCTGACTTCACTTATTCTCCTTAATAACCCCCACTAACTAATGACTTGGCTGCTGTTAAACTGGCACGAAGTGGCAAACTCTGTGAAAGGGCTCCACATGCCCACAAGCCACCTAAACCTTGTAATCTCAAAAGTAGATTGGACTTTTATCTTCAGAAGGAAGTTTCATGTAATAACATTTACTTTTCTTGCAGGTGTCAGTGAAAGGGCTGAAGGATTTCGTTCCAGCTGCATGGTGGTTTCATTTAGTCCTTTAGTAAAAATAGACTTTGGGGATTTAATCTGGTAGCTTCTCCCAGAAGAACTAATATTGCTTGTCTGTAGATTCAGAGGTGGAAAGTTCTGGTTTAACTTTTTTTTTTTTTTTCTTCCTTCATTTTTTTTCAGGGTTCTGTGCTTGTGGTATGTCCTAATTAGTTTTTAGGTAAATTAATCTTCAAGTGACCCTAGGAGGTGGGAAGTTAATTCTCACGCATTCCCTGTTTCTTTCTGACTATCTAATTATTCATGAGTGTTGTAGGGGTTATGTTCTAGAAAGGCAGCCCAGCATGGGGTTAAGCAGTGCCCAAACAGAAGAAGAAGGCAAAAAAATTACCATATTTGACAGGCACACAGCTGCTTTGAGGCTGTCATTCTCCAATTTTCATTTCTGTTCTGTTGGTGTTGTAAATTATTAATCCAACAGTGATTACCTGTACAATCCCCTGAGTTTCCAAAGAGCTCTTAATGTGAACTAAAACACACCTGTCATGTGCTCAAGAGAAGTTATGAACTCAGAGCCAAATTTTCCCTTGCATTCTGCTGCTGCATTTTGCTTATGAGTCAAGGAGTTTGGCAGGCAGGCAGGAGCACAACTTTGCTGTGAATTAAACAGGAAAGACTTGTGATACAGGCTGGGATAAAGCCTTTTAAGAACAGAGGAAAGTGCTGGCTCGGGTGCCCATAAGGAACCTGAACAACATAGAAACAAAGTGAAAATTCTGCAGGCACCACGGTTTGAAGGACAAAATTGAGAGTGCCAAAAAATGATAAGGAAAGGATTTAAATAAAAAGTTTTGGGAAAAGCAAGGAGTTACCAAGACAGTTGTGGAAGGAAAAATAAATGCTGCAAAAATTTTGTAAAGTCTTAGAAGAGCATAATTGAATTTTGGGGATATCTAATAAAATAAGTGAACTTGAAGGATAAGTGATGTCATCAGATCATGAAAAAAGGAAGACAGGCTCTCTGGAAGGATGGAAGTTGAAGCCAGACAGGTAGGACTGGGGAAGGTTTGCATTATTTTATCTTTTTCATTTGCAGTTGCTGGAGTTGTGTTTGATTTGCAAGGAGTAAAGATGGTAAAATGTGTTCAGTGACTGGCAGAAAAAAGGCCCCAACAGTACAAGTTCAGTTCTTACAGTCAGAATGGGGAGGGCATAAATGCCTCAGTGTAAAATAACTTTATTAATTTGGAAGGGGGGGGGGGAATGTGGGTTGTATTTACTTTCTTTGAGTTTTTACTGCAAAACTTTTTACTTTTCTAAAACCAAAACGTATTGCTTTAGTTTTGTTCCCCAGCAGCCTTGGAGTAGTTCAAGACTGAAAAAGCAAATGTAAAAAATGTTTTCCCACCTTCTTCTTACCTTTTGACCCTTTTGGAGAAGAAAAGCAAAGTGTGTCTAGGGTTGAGACACCAAAGAGATGAACTGTGTGAGAAAGAGACACCAAGGTGAGTGAGAGGGATCTAAAACCCGAAAGTCAGCTTTTATCTGAATGCAAACTGGAACAGAGCAACATTTGAAACAGAGAAAACTCAGCATGACAGATTAAAATGACAGAGCTCTCACCATTTCCATGCAGGACCCTTGAGGTCTTTCTCAGTCCAGCGAATTTCAGAGTGTTCCCTGTTTGCAGCAACTTCCAGCTCTCAGTCCCTCTGGGGCACTGTTTTCTTTCCATCACTTCTAAAGTTTGACTCTGCATCTGCTCCCTATCAAACCCACCGGGCTTGTGTTGCAGGCTTATTGTTTTCTGCCTGTTTTTCCCACCTTGTACTCCAGGACCTGCTTTTCCTCATTGATTTCTGCACTTTCAGTTGCTTTACAAGATGTAACAACTCCTGTTGGTGCCAGAGGGTCTCACCTTGGCCTGGGCCAACACAGATGTGAACACAAACCTTCCTGCTGCCTGCCCTGCTCAGCCTTTCAGCACAAACAGAGCACACCAGCCAGACAGATCCAGATCCATCCTGTCCCTTCCCAGCACCTGCTCCCTCCCACCCCACTTCTGTACCACTACATAAAAATACTTGAAATATATTTTTTATAAAAGGACCACATTAATAATTTGATAAAACTTTCCATTATTGCTTGTTCAAAGAGCCTCTGTTCATGACGTGATTTATACTGTGACAGTTTTGAAGCTGATTTTAATTGTGAAGATACTGAAGAATGGCCCAGTACTGATCACTGTGAAGAAGCAGATGAGTTTGTCCATCTGATTTTCAGGCATTCAGGTGATTCTGGAATTAATAACACCTTTGCCTGTTGGCTCAGAGAACAGAGGAGGCCACTGGATTTTCAGTGACGACAGAAGAAAAGCTGAGGATCCAGGTACAGGAACATGGTGTTAACTAAAATAATTGAAGAGATAATTAACCTTCAAACTTGTCAGTATTTCTAAGAATTATAGACAAGGCCACATAAACAAACCAGCTTTCTCTGTGTCATTGTATTAAGAACCATCCCAGGCAGAATTTATTTTTCAAATGATGAATATACACCCAATTCCACTGCATCCTCGTCTTGTAAAAATCAAAGCAATAATATAGCTTTCTTAAAAAAAAAAAAAAGAGAGAAAAAAGCAGCATAATATCTTGATGATATCTTAAGAGATCTCTTCTCACAGTTATAGGTATGTTAGAAAGGAAATTGATGTATCTTCCTTTCTTCTTTGTGTGTTCTTGGTGCCACAAGCTGTGCACAGCATGCTTTCAATTAATTTAAACTAACTTTCCATCTGCTCCAACAAATGTAGGATTTGAGTGAAAGACACTATGATGGAGTGACATGAAATGTGCTAATAGCAACCACTAATGTGAGAGCCAGTCTTCTGTGGAAAATGTAATATCCATAGTGCTCCCTTTCCACTCCATATTAAAGGCTCACTTTAGTGAAAAATGATTATTGTTTTTAATATTTGCCCAATCAAGATGGGAAACAAAAGCCTTAGCGATGGAGAGAGTGATTTACATTTTACAGAGCATTGGCAATATGAGGAACAGGATGTATCAGATCGATTCCTTTTTAATTGCCGCTTTCATCAAACTTTATGGTATGGAATTATTTCATTATGTTTCTGTACTTAAAACAAGAGCACAAAAATGCTGAATATGATTAGAACTCGGAAAGCTCTGGCTTTCTTATCAGTTTGATCAGAACACCATGTATTTTGTAGATATTCTGGGAGTTTTTTTCCCCACAAATTAAATTCTAACAGAGGTATTTAAATTAGAAGAGCCAAGGCCACAGTAGAACAGCCAGAATGGCAACATTCAAGTAATGACACAGACTAAATTATAGTAACTGTGTACAATAAAAGCCTTTTGCTAATAAATGTGTGCACTTTACAGATTTTACAGTGTAATCCTTTGTGTGAGGATTTTAGTGAGGGGGATTTGTGCTCTTGAGGCATTTTTGGGATGTGATGGCAGGGTTTGTTTTTTTTTTTTGGTATAAAGTAGGAACTAACTGTGATTCTGGCACCAGCCTTTTCAAGCAATAACCATTTAAAGCCATGTTGTAATTAAATTCTACCTGCAGCCCAACCTTGTTCCCTGAACCCTGTAGTATAAGTTTATGGCTTTTTTTTCCCCCCCCAATTTAAATTAGCACATGAATTTGCAAAGTGGAATTAATTTTGGGCCCTGTTTCCTCCTCCCCATATTTCTCACATTAAGTACTGTACTTTTAACCCTCATTGGCTTCCTCAATTGATCAAATAAATGCAAATCAAAATTCTAGACTTGGTGAGATGCACAGGGAACTGTGGTGGCACCATTTCCTTGAGCAACAGCAAGTAAAAACTATAACCTGCTTCTTGATAATTCATACCTCAAACTCAATACCATTTGCACTTTAGAGCAGAGTTCATAGAGGATAATTCTCCATGGTCTTGTGTAGATTCATGGAAAGTGATGCCATATTTTCATGGCAATAAGAACAAATGCTTCTCAGCTGCTGGTCTGTAGCTGTTACCTCTTTCACCTCAAGCACTGACAGTTCTTGGTTTGTGGGCTGTTTTTTGTTTGTTCAGCTCTGTTTTGATGGGTTTCTTAAGCTTTATTTTTTGGCATGGCTGAGCAAGAGCTGAATTGCAGGTGTCCTCATACCTACCTAGAAATCAAAGAGCATAAGATACCCAGTGGATGTAGGAGAGGGTCCTTCAAAGTGAGAAAATAAACACTGCATTTCTTTCTTTCCCCAGGACTGTATAAGCACCTAACACCTGATATCTGGCATCTCACAGCAGTGTGCCCTCATCACCTATTTATGGCAATTTTGGGAGTGACATTGCTGACTGGAGCTGTTCCACTCTGCAGAAAAGAATTACTGATTTCCCAGGGCAAGATGATATGTGAGCAGAAGCCATTTAATGTCCTTTAGTTCCTTTTTAGTTTGCTGCAAACAGGCCCAACCAAAGAGAAGCCTGATCATCTGAGAGCTACTCTTTTCCACTAGATATGTTTTATATGTATCAATGGTTTCAAACTTAGAAAGGTATGAGGCAGAAAAGGTCTTTTATCTGATGAGCTGAGAGAGGTGAGTAAGGAAAAAAATGGACATTCTTTTGGACATACAGTGACATCACTCTTTTTTGATGTTTAACAGAGATCCTCCACTCCAAAATCTTGTCTGTTCTCCCAATTATGTCACATGGTCTAATGAAAAGTGTTAACTTTCCCTTCAGACCTCTCCTCCCTATTATTCTGCAGGACATTTATACACCTACAGCAGATAATGTCCTCAAGAATTTATATGCTCAACCTGAAACCCTTGTAAGAGAAGTAATTAGACAGGCTTAATTAGAGCTGGCATGACAAAATATATGTCAGTAAACCTGCCCAATTCTGCCCAGAAAGGTATTTTCAAAGGGCTCTGACTGCTGTATTAGTCATGCTCATTTTTCAGGTGGTGTATACAACTGTAGAATATTTAACCACCATTAAGTGTTTTTCCAGTTGGAACTGTTTCGTGCAGAACTCATCCACTTAATCAATTTATCTCGTTCATCGTTAGGTTACAACTGGTGTGACTGCAAAGAAGGGAGAGAAAAGGAGAAAAGGAGATGCTCCATTAGAAAACACCATTCAGAAGTGACAGATTAAGCCACTTGAAATGAAGGCAAACGTGAGTGATTTGAGGGATATTTTACTTTATTCATAAATTGGATCATTGGCTGAAAAATAATCACTTGGTCCATCAAAGACATAACCTAGAAATGAGGTGGAGATAGGAGTTAACAGAGGATGAGTAATGGAGGTAAGAGATCAAGCATGCAGGGATGATAATACAAGTTATTTAACACAGGAAACAATGGCAGCTAATGGTAATTAGCAGTAAAATGGACACATTTTTCTCCTTAAAAATCTGGTGTTGGTGTCAGTGTGACTTGCCTGAATGCAGATTCAGGAGCAAACATGGATCTGAAATGCTAACAGGAAAGCAGCAAAGAACTGTCAGAGCATCTCCTTTAGAGGGAGAAGGGAAGTCCAAGAAGATTAAAGGGAGAAAAATTAAAAAGGAATGTACCAGGAGAAATGTGCAGTCTTCATGTGTGCTTTTAGATCTCTCCTGTGTCCAGCAGAGTAAAACTGCCTTGTGAATGTAACTCTAGAGATCAAATTACGTATTTTTAGCCTGTAGGTTCCAAATTACACAGCAAATTGTTGTGAGACTAATTGCACTCCAGAATACAGTCTCTTACATCTTTTAAAAGATGAAAATTGTGCCCCTAAACCTATTCCTGTGTGTCTGTCCTTGCAATACCTAAGGCCTGACATCAGCAGGGAGCTCTTCCAGACTATCCCAAAGTTTGGTATCCGTAAGAGCTCCCTGCTAAAAACCATTCCTGTGATGGAACTCTTCCTGGCTGTGATGGAAGAGAGATTTTATTTAAGTGCAGTTCCAGCCTTTTTTGCATTGCTAATACAATGGTAAAATTTTCTGCTGGAATGGGAGAAAACATCCTGAGTAATAGCTCAGATGTTATTATCAATATTATTTTGGGACATGATAAAGAATAATACATATTTATATTTTAACCTGCCTATTACCTGGATCCATTATCTGGCTTTTCTGCTTGTTTCTTAGAAGCTTAATTTGAAAGAAGCCACACATATGTGGTGTATATACTTTAATATATGGTGTGTGAGTGCCTATCTCTGCAATCTCTAAAAGTAGGAAATATTTTCAGACACAGATTATTCTATGTAACAAATAAGAGGCAGTAATTTAGCTATCAAGGATTCAATATTATTCACTCAGTCATGGCAAATTATCTCTGTTCCCTCCCCATCCTTAGGAATGCTTATTCCTGGCAATAATTCCGTGTCCCAGTCCTGAGGGATGTGAAGCACAGGATTTCAGATTAAGTACAGCTGTTTGTGTCACTCTCAGGCTTCCAGATTCAACTGACAAGTTCAATTTGTCTGGTATTAACATAAAATGCAAATACACCATCCTACTGTCAAAGCAGTTAAATATTCAGGAGTAAGACCATGGTTAATAGCACATTAATCATTAACCATTATTCAGAGATAGTTTGGATCAGGCTGGAGGAATTATAGAAAGTATAAATGAGCTTTGAAAACATCAGCTGAGTTTGAAAAGATGTCCCTTCAGAGCTCCTTTATTGTAGATATGAATATGAGCTGGGTTGTTTTGGTTTTTAGGGCTACACTCATTCCTATGTGAATATAGATGTCTTTTAATTTCATAGTAGGCTATTGATCATACGGATTTATTTATAATGCAGATAATGATTGAAAACATGTAATACTTTTTAAATTGTTTTAGGCAATAAGTTTAACTTCCCAGTCTAAAAATATTGACTATAATTATTAAATGTTTAAGGTACTCCATGGTTAAAAAAAGGTTTCTGGTACACTATTTATAATTTTCTTTGTTCAGCTTAATTTTCTTATTTTGAGGTAATTTTTTTGTGGGTTCTTTGTGTTTGTTTTGGTTTTGGTTTTTTTTTTAAGCAAATCTTTCTTAGATGATTGTGAAACCTAGAGGTAATTATTAAGATTAAGCACCTGTCTTATATAAATTGTTATCTCAATTCACTTTCAACCAAACCATAATTGCAACACATAAGAGAAGGTTTTCTAGGATTCTGTTAAAATGCTGAGGTATTTGTGTGCTCCAGTTCTTCATATTCTCAGTTGTGCCTTGGTTTGTGTAGACTGCTTTTAACTTAATAAACAGGCTCATGGTAGGCCCTAGATAAGGTGCAAAAATTATGCTAAAATATGCAGCGATAATTGAGTGTCAGTTTAAGAACATGTTTCCCATTGAACAGGTGCCTGTTGTTTCCTGTGAACCTGAGGTTATGGTTAACACACTGCTAACAGGTTCCCAGGAGCTGCCATGCAGTTCATTTCACACTTGGACATTGCAATATTTGCAACAATTCACAGAGTTCAGACATGTCCAGGAGACTTTGGCAGGGAAAGCCAAGAGAAATGCTAAGAAGGAAAACAGAGCAGAAATCTGAGCCAGGATTTGGCTCTTGCCAGGCTCCATCAGCACTGCACAGCGTTGACATGAAAAAAGAATTTTTTCATCTCTTACAGCCATAAACCAACAGGGATTTTATTTATTTATTAACAAAGAAATAACAGTAAAATGCGAGGGAAGGCTTGAAAGAAGACCTGCTGTGTTAGGCCAGTGACATGTCTCTTGAATTAGAACCTGTGAATGGGTTCTGCATCACACCACAGCTATAGAGCACAGCAATCCAACATCAGATCAGTGTCTGTCATACTGCAGAGCCATCTGCAGTTCTACAAAGTGGGGGGGAAATACCAGTGAATGAAGCTGAGCTGATTCACAGTCTTGTGCTTTGGTGTAAATGCACCAGCTGTATAAATGTGTGCAGGTGAAAAGCAATAGAAACAGCCAACTGGACTTCCAAAACCTTAGACCAGTCAAGCATCAGATGCTAAAAACAACATCTTAGACCTGTGCTTTAGTTTTGGTTGCAGCAGTAAACATTAAAGTTGTGCTGTGTAATGAAAGACTGATCTCCATAGGGCAGAAATCAGAGCTGGCAGCTTTGTGGAGTTCCCACCAAAATACAAGACCCAAATTTCCAGGGAAAAGGCTCAAAACACCAACACCACCATCAAACTTTAGGTTGGCTTTTACTCTGAAGTCCATCCTGGGTTTGGGTCTATTCTTAGCAAATCTCTGCTACTTAACAGTTCACATGATGCTCGTGCTATCAAAAATGAGGGACAAGTTTTCACCATCTTGACTCATGAGAAATCCGACTTCTAGACAGGTAAATGTTGGATTGAGTGCTTAAAAATACAAACAAAAAACGAGAGTCCAGCAGGCTCTTCAGTGGTGTTTCCTTAGAGATTTGGCATCCTTCTTTCACGTCAATTATGAGAAAGAAGGCAAAACACTTTCCATGAAAGTCTGGTTTATAAATGTCTTCTGACTCACAAGACATTGGCCAGCTTGTAAGGATGGTTCATGACACAGCAGCCTTTGGTGAAAACAAACTAACAGGGATCTCCCAGAGGGAAAAGGTGCTGCATGGCTGAGGAGAGAAGCAGGCTGAGAACTCCATTGTTAAGTGTTGGGGTATTTTAAAGTTATTTGTTTAAAGGAAAGATGCAGAGTGCTAA